>JAQPZY010000944.1:475000-794663 GCA_029931535.1 Margaritifera margaritifera | reverse complement strand
GGACCACACTGAAAACAACACAAGGAATTAACTCCAATGCTTGTGTTGTTTCATGTTTATTCCATTGGACGGACATGAAGTCGTATTCATGTAGATTGGGCCCAATCTCCATGCATAAGCCTTCTTGACTTTTGAATGAACATACACAAAACAACACCAAGGAGTTCATTCCGATGCTATTGTTGTTTCAGGTTTATTCCATTGCATGGACCATGAAGGCATATTCATATAGATGGGGTCCATCTACATGCATAAGCCTTCTTGACTTTGGAATGGAGGCAACTCGAAAACAACGCAAGGAATTAACTCCAATGCTTATTTTGTTTCATGTTTATTCCATTGCACCGACAGGAAGGCATATTCCTGTAGATGGGGCCCAATCTACATGCACAAGCCTTCCTGACTTTGAATGGAAGAAAACACAAATGGACACCAGCAATTCACTCCAATGCTTTTGTTGTTTCATCTTTATTCCATTGGACGGACAGGAAGGCATCTTCATGTAAATTGGGCCCAATCTACATGCATAACCCTTCTTGACTTTTGCATGCAACATACACAAAACAACACAAGGAGTTAATTCCGATGCTTATGTTGTTTCATGTTTATTCCCATTGCATGGACAGGAAGTCGTATTCATATAGATGGTGCCCAATCTACATGGATGTGCCTTCCTGATCTTGGAATGGAACAAACAAAAAACAAGATGAGCAATCCAACCTGAATCATTGCACAGGAATGTCCATTGCAGTGAAGACATGTACACTACTGGAATAATTCACTAGTATGGTGGTACCGAATCGTCCGAGTTATGACGAGGATCAGTGTACAGTGTTAAGTTTACGATATCCCACGAGATAATTTGCAAGATCAGAGGTCATTAAATCACATGAAATGTCGTTGACATGCATAGTTTGAGTCTTGGTCATTCATTGCAGGAATATTTGTTTAAGACATTAGAGTTGATTTGATGTTGCTGCATTCGTAAAAATGCCAGGTTTTTGTAGTTTCAGTTTGTTATGGGCTGTAAAGCCGGAATGGCAATCTTGGTTATGATCGGTTAAAAGAGATCCAAATTAAGCTATGTGTTACTTTATGTAGCAAAGATTTTTTTGTCTCAGTGGCCTCCATGGCGAAATCAGCCGCGGAGAAAGATGCACAAGGTGAAAATCACCAACAGAGATGTAAAATGGCTTTCAATAATTCACTAGTAAATTACCGGTTAGCTCAATATTGCTTCTATCTTGCTTTTGTGACGATATTTTGTCATCATTTTCGGCATTTGAACAAAGTGACACCGGACGTTTAGATTCATTTAATAAAACTAAAGATACTCTGGACATCTTTCTTTACACTGCTTATTTTGTTTCATGTTTTATTCCATTGCTTGGACCGGAATTCATATTCATGTAGATGGGGCCAATCTACATGCATAAGCCTTCTTGACCTTGGAATGCAACAAACACAAACCAACACAAGCAATTCACTCCAGTGCTTGTGTTGTTTCAGGTTTATTCCAATGCACGGACAGGAAGGCATATTCATGTAGATGGGGCCCAATCTACATGCATAAGCATTCTTGACTTTGGAATGCAACAAACACAAAGCAACACAAGAAATTCACTCCAATGCTTATGTTGTTTCATGTTATTCCATTGCACGGACAGGAAGGCCTATTCATGTAGATGGGGCCCAATCTACATGCATTAGCCTTCCTGAATTTGGAATGCAACAAACACAAAACAACACAAGCAATTAACTCCATTGCTTTTTTTTTTTCATGTTTATTCCATTGCACTGACAGGAAGTCATATTCATGTAGATGGGGCCCAATCTACATGCATAAGCCTTCTTGACTTTGGAATGGAACAAACTGAAAACAACACATGCAATTAACTCTAGTGCTTATTTTGTTTCATGTTTATTGCATTGCTTTGGACAGGAAGGCATATTCATGTTGGATGGGTCCAATTTACATGCATAAGCCTCCCTGACTTTGGAATGGAACAAACACAAATGGACACAAGCAATTCCCTGCAATGCTTGTGTTCTTTCATGTTTATTCCATTGTACGGACAGGAAGGCATATTCATGTAGATGGGACCCAATCTGCATGCAGAAGCCTTCCTGACTTTGGAATGGAAGAAACACAAAACGACACAAGCAATTCACTCCAATGCTTATGTTGTTTCATGTTTATTCCGTTGCATGGACAGGAAGGCATATTCATGTAGATTGGGCCCAATCTACATTCATATTCCTTCCTGACTTTGGAATGCAACAAACACAAAACAACACAAGCAATTCACTCCAATTCTTATTTTGTTTCATGTTTATTCCATTGCACGGACAGGAAGTCATATTCATGTAAATGGGGCCCAATCTACATGCATAAGCCTATACTTGACTCTGGAATGGAACAAACCGAAAACAACACAAGGAATTAACTCCAATGCTTATTTTGTTTCATGTTTATTCCATTGCACGGACAGGAAGTCATATTCATGTAAATGGGGCCCAATCTACATGCATAAGCCTTCTTGACTTTTGAATGGAACAAACCGAAAACAACACAAGGAATTAACTCCAATGCTTATATTGTTTCGTGTTTATTCTATTGCACGGACAGGATGTCATATTCATGTAGATTGGGCCCAATCTACATGCATAAGCCTTCCTGACTTTGGAATGCAACAAACAGAAAACAACACAAGCAATTCACTCCAGTGCTTGTGTTGTTTCAGGTTTATTCCATTGCACTTACAGGAAGGCATATTCATGTAGATGTTGCCCAATCTGCATGCATAAGCCTTCTTGACTTTGGAATGGAGCAAAACTGAAAACAACACAAGGAATTAACTCCAATGCTTATTTTGTTTCATGTTTATTCCATTGCATTGACAGGAAGGCATATTCATGTAGATGGGGCCCAATCTACATGCATAAGCCTTCCTGACTTTTGATTGGAACAAAACCGAAAACAACACAAGGAATTAACTCTAATGCTTATTTTGTTTCATTTTTATTCCATTGCACGGACAGGAAGTCATATTCATGTAGATTGGGCCCAATCTACATGCATATGCTTCCTGACTTTGGAATGGAAGAAACACAAAACAACACATGCAATTCACTCCAGTGCTTGTGTTGTTTCAGGTTTATTCCATTGCACTGACAGGAAGGCATAATTCATGTAGATTGGGCCCAATCTACATGCATAAGCCTTCTTGACTTTGGAATGGAACAAAGTGAAAACTACGCAAGGAATTAACTCCAATGCTTATTTTGTTTCATGTTTATTCGATTGCACGGACAGGAAGGCATATTCATGTAGATGGGGCCCAATTACATGCATAAGCCTTCCTGACTTTGGAATGGAAGAAACAGAAAACGACACAAGCAATTCACTCCAAGGCTTGTGTTATTTCATGTTTATTCCATTTGGACGGACATGAAGTCGTATTCGTGTAGATTGGGGCCCAATCTCCATGCATAAGCCTTCTTGACTTTTGAATGCAACATACACAAAACAACACAAGGAGTTCATTCCGATGCTGATGTTGTTTCATGTTTATTCATTGCATGGACATGAAGGCATATTCATATAGATGGGTCAATCTACATGCATAAGCCTTCTTGAACTTTGGAATGGAACAAACCGAAAACAACGCAAGGAATTAACTCCAATGCTTATTTTGTTTCATGTTTATTCCATTGCACCGACAGGAAGGCATATTCCTGTAGATGGGGCCCAATCTACATGCACAAGCCTTCCTGACTTTGGAATGGAAGAAACACAAATGGACATAAGCAATTCACTCCAATGCTTGTGTTGTTTCATCTTTATTCCATTGGACGGACAGGAAGGCATATTCATGTAGATTGGGCCCAATCTACATGCATAAGCTTCTTGACTTTTGAATGCAACATACACAAAACAACACAGGAGTCATTTCGATGCTTATGTTGTTTCATGTTTATTCCATTGCATGGACAGGAAGTCATATTCATATAGATGGGGCCCAATCTACATGGATGTGCCTTCCTGATCTTGGAATGGAACAAACAAAAAGCAAGATGAGCAATCCAACCTGAATCATTGCACAGGAATGTCCATTGCAGTGAAGACATGTACATTACTGAATAATTCACTAGTATGGTGGTACCGAATCGTCCGAGTTATGACGAGGGATCAGTGTACAGTGTTAAGTCTACGATATCCCACGAGATAATTTGCAAGATCAGAGGTCATTAAATCACATGAAATGTCGTTGAGATGCATAGTTTGAGTCTTGGTCTTCATTGCAGGAATATTTGTTTAAGACATTAGAGTTGATTTGATTTGCTTGCATTCGTTAAAAATGCCAGGTTTTTGTAGTTTCAGTTTGTTATGGGTCTAATGCTAGGAATGGCAATCTTGGTTATGATCGGTTAAAAGAGATCCAAATTAAGCTATGTGTACCTTATGTAGCAAAGATTTTTTGTCTCAGTTGCCTCATGGGGAAATCAGCAGCGGAAAAAGATGCACAAGGTGAAAATCACCAACAGAGATGTAAAAATGGCTTTCAATAATTCACTAGTAAATTACCGGTTAGCTCAATATTGCTTCTATCTTGCTTTTGTGACGACATTTTTGTCATCATTTTCGGCATTTGAACAAAGTGACACAGGACGTTTAGATTCATTTAATAAAACTAAAGATACTCTGGACATCTTTCTTTACACTGCTTATTTTGTTTCATGTTTATTCCATTGCATGGACAGGAAGGCATATTCATGTAGATGGGGCCCAATCTACATGCATAAGCCTTCTTGACTTTGGAATGCAACAAACACAAACCAACACAAGCAATTCACTCCAGTGCTTGTGTTGTTTCATGTTTATTTCAATGCACGGACAGGAGGGCATATTCATGTAGATGGGGCCCACCCTACATGCATAAGCCTTTTTGACTTTGGAATGCAACAAACACAAACCAACACAAGCAATTCACTCCAGTGCTTGTGTTGTTTCAGGTTTATTCCATTGCACGGACAGGAAGGCATATTCATGTAGATGGGGCCCAATCTACATGCATAAGCCTTCTTGACTTTGGAATGGAACAAACCGAAAACAACACAAGGAATCAACTCCAATGCTTATTTTTTTTCATGTTTATTCCATTGCACTGACAGGAAGGCATATTCATGTAGATTGGGCCCGATCTACATGCATAAGCCTTCTTGACTTTGGAATGGAAGAAACACAAAACGACAGAAGCAATTCACTCCAATGCTTGTGTTGTTTCATGTTTATTCCATTGGACGGACAGGAAGGCATATTCATGTAGATGGGGCCTAATCTACATGCATAAGCCTTCTTGACTTTTGAATGCAACATACACAAAACAACACAAGGAGTTCATTCCGATGCTTATGTGGTTTCATGTTTATTCCATTGCACGGACAGGAAGGCATATTCATGTAGATTGGGGCTAATCTACTTGCATAAGCCTTCCTGACTTTGGAATGGTAGAAACACAAAACGACACAAGCAATTCACTCCAATGCTTGTGTTGTTTCATGTTTATTCCATTGCACTGACAGGATTGCATATTCATGTAGATGGGGCCTAATCTACATGCATAAGCCTTCTTGACTTTGGAATGGAACAAACCGAAAACAACACAAGGAATTAACTCCAATGCTTATGTTTTTTCATGTTTATTCCATTGCACGGACAGGAAAGTCATATTCATGTAGATTGGGCCCAATCTACATGCATAAGCCTTCCTGACTTTGGAATGGAACAAACACAAAACAACACTATAAATTCACTCAAATGATTATTTTGTTTCATGTTTATTCCATTGGACTGACAGGAAGGCATGTACTCTACCAAATAATTCACTTGTTTGGTGGTACCCAATAGCCTCCATGGGGAAATCAGCAGTGGATAAAATATGCACAAGGTCAAAATCACCAACAGAGATGTATAATGGCTTCCAATAATTCACTAGTAAATTACTGGTAAGTACAATATTGCTTCTATCTTGCTTTTGTGATGACATTTTTCATCATTTTCTGAATTTGTCGAAAGTGAGACTGGACGTTTAAATTCATTTAATAAAACTATAGATCAGCTGGACATCTTTCTTTACACTGGTATGGCCGAATAATATCATGAGCTGTTGAAAGTCACAAGATAGCTGCTAATCTTGAGTCTTGGCCAAGCTTTTGTTTAAAGGGGCTTTTCTGTGTACAAAGATATTATTAAATCACATGAAATGTCGTTGACATGCATTTTTTGTGTCTTTGTCTTCATTGTGGGAATATTTGTGTTTTAGATATTAGAGTCGATTTGATGTTGCTGCATTCGTTAAAAATGCCAGATTTTTGTAGCTTCAGTTTGTTATGGGTAGAAAAGCCGGAATGGCAATCTTGGTTATGATCGGTTGAAAGAGATCCGAATTCAGCTATGTGTACTTTATGTAGCAAATATTTTTTTGTCTCAGTGGCCTCCATGGAGAAATCAGCAGTGGAAAAAGATGCACAAGGTGAAAATCACCAACAGAGATATAAAATGGCTTCCAATAATTCACTAGTAAATTACCGGTTAGTACAATATTGCTTCTATATTTCTTTTGTGACAACATTTTGTCATCATTTTCTGAATTTGTCCAAAGTGAGATGGGACGTTTAGATTCATTTAATAAAACTAAAGATAGGCTGGACACCTTTCTTTACACTGCCATGGCAGAATAAATATCCTGAGCTGTGGCAAGTCGCAAGAAAGCTGCTAATCTTGAGTCCTGGCCAAGCTTCTTTTTGAATTGGCTTTTCTGTTAACAAAGATATCATCTGTGAAAATCAGAATGATGATGCTTTTATTGCAAGGAGTCTTATTAAAGAGTGCATCGTGTCAAAAGTGGTATTTCAAAAGTTTGTATTATTTGTTAAGTGATACATTATTCCGGAGATGGAAAGTTTAGATATATGAGGTACTTGTGCGAGCAGGAGGAGAAAGAAGAAAAGGAACGGTGCAGCAAGAAGAGAAAGGTAGAAGAGGCGGAGTTGTTTTTTTTATGAAATAACACTAAGAGGCTGAGGAAAGACATTGAAAATTTGGCTTGTGGTTCCATTGAACTTGCTGACAGATGTGAGACAACTGGAAAGATAGATTGTATTGTTAAAGCAAACAGTTTTTGTAGTTTTGCAGAAGAAAAGCAAACTTTTCTCTGACTGAGCTTGAAAGGGAACTTGAGAGAAGGCTCCAACAGTTCAAGCACTGACATTTCAAAGACCATTTGTGTATCATTGCAAATAGTTGTTTGAATATTGAGCTGCATATTAATAATTGACTACTTTAAGTTGTGTTTTTGGATTAATGTTATTGAATATTTCATTACTGTGTGTTTAACTAGCCATTTTGTATAACTTAATTGACCTTTTCTTATTATTTCATGGTTGTGTTTAATTCGATGTTTGGTCCTTACATTCAAGAAATTTTTCCTTATAAAGTCCTTACCCAATATTTTTATAAAATGGTGTGAACCATGTATCAGGAAGGCATATTCACATACATTGAGTCTGTTCACCAGTGTGCACATTGTGTCTGCAATTGACATTGTTGTGGAATGCTTTGAATTGGATTGCATAAGTAGTTTCATGTTGATTCAGTTTTTGGTCATGAAATTGTATTCATGTAGCTGGTTTATATTCTGGAGTATGCACATGTTGCTTGTTATGGACATTGTTGTGGAATGCTTTGGATTGGATTGCTTGTGTTGTTTCATGTTTATTCCATACCATAGACAGGAAGATATATTAATGTAGATGGGGACTGTTCATTAGTGGACACATCCATACTCCTGATTATGGAATGCATTGCTTCTTTTGTTTGATGTTTGTTCTGTTCCATGGTCATAAAGGTGTATTCATGTCGATGGAGTCTATTCAGTACTATTTGCATCTCAACTGGTTGTGTTGTTTCACGTTTGTTCCATACCACGGACGGGATGGTATATTCATGTAGACTGAGACTGTTTAGTAGAGGGCACATCTTCTCTGCAATGGATATTGTTGTGGAATGCTTTGGATTGGATCTCTTTGTGTTGTGTCGTGTTTATTCCATTCCACAGATAGGAAGGTATATTCAGGTAGATGGGGCCCAAAGTTTGCAATAGGGGTATGCTTGGTGATGATACTTTTGAGATGTATTCCATGCATCTGCCATGTTTAGATTATCTTGTAGTCTCATTCCTCCAAAGCCCTTACATTCTGTTGTCCTTTTCAGGTATGAATTGGTACCCAGAACAGGCCACGGCAGTTGAAGCGGCTTGAATGCACCCTCACAGTCTCGTGTTCGTACAGAGGCTCCATCAGCACTTGACTTGACTACTAGGGAAAATTCAGCTGCACTCATTCTGGCAACAATCCTGGGCTGTGGTGAAACAGAGGCAGTGGGCAAGTCTTCACTACTCAAAGTACTGCCCTTATTCCAAGGTGAATTACCTCCCTGGAACTGTGTTTTTCTTCTCTTATGGTCACCTTTCATCGTTGCATTCAGTACTGCACTTTGCATTGATCTGCTAAACCTTGGTGCAGCTCCCATATTTATATGTAATGTTTGGTTTAATGTCAGCTACCCTGACAACTTGACACATCCCTGACACCTTGCAACTACCACATGGCAAGTGTCAGTATTTGTTCATTGCCAAGTGCAGTACCTGATGACTTGGCTGTATAGTATATTCTCTGGCATTCTACATGGAGCCGTCATGCCCCACTGCCATTAGATTGAATACCCTATCTAACCTGTGCATGAGTGACCACTTGTTGTGCTCAGCAGATATTTGTCAACTTTGCTATCTAAAATGTAGCAGTTTCTGACTTTTAATTTTGATTATAATTAAAACTTTAAATTAAAATTGTTCAAAAAAATATTGACCAACCTTTTTATTTTTTAAACAAAAATTAAATTTAGTATCATGAGCACTTTTGACTCAAATTTGCTGATAGAGATTGTTCCAAATGTCAAATTAAATTTTACTGCATGAAAAAATTCCAATAAATGAAAAAGTTATTACAAATTGAATTTCTCACTTGTAGGCACATCAGGCCTCAAAGTCGCACATTGCCGAACAGCAACAGTGCATCATTTCAGATGGCTACAAATTTGTTAGTAGTACATGAAACTTGATAATATTTTGCTGAGTAAGTTTAAGGTATCCCTTTCTTGAAGATATATTAGTTTGACTTTGATTTACTGCAAAAAGTGTAAACTGACTGTCCTCGAAACACAATTTCCCAATTTCCGTGGGGGACACAGTTGTCAGTCTTGCATAGGTCTTGATTGTTTTGTCAGATTTGGTGTGTTCTCCAAGGTCAGGACTTCTGGACGGATTCAGATTGTTTTTTTTTTGTTTTGGTATGGTAGTGTGCACTGGTTCTCAATGCTGGAAATTCTTGTCCTCACTGTAGTCTGGAACTTGTATCCCTTCCAAGGACAGGAAGTTGTATTCAACATGGGTTGGATTTTTTGGATGGTAGTGCACACCGAGTTTCTGTAAGGGACACAGTTGTCACACGTGTGGATCGGGATTGTTTTGTCGGATTTGGTTTCTTCTATATGGTCAGTACTTGAGGACAGATTTAAATTACTTTTTGTGGTTGTGGTTTGGTAGATTGGACTGGTTCTCAATGCTGGTAAGTTTCGTCATCAACATAGTCTGGAACTTGTATCCCTTCGAAAGACAGGAAGTCGCATTCTACATGGACTGGATTTTTTGGATGCTAGTGCACACCTGGTTTCTGTGAGTGATACAGTTGTCACACATGCATGGGTCAGGATTCTTTTGTCGGATTAGGGGGTTTTTTTTGTTAGTTTTTTCTGCATGGTCAGGACTTCAGGAGGGATTCTGATTGTTTTTTTGTTGTTGTGGTTTGATGTTGTGCACTGGTTTTCAACGCTGTAAAGTCTTGTCATCAAGGTAGTCTGGAACTTGTATCTCTTCGAAGGAGAGGAAGTCACATTCAACAAGGATTGGATTTTTTCAATGGTAGTGCACATGGAGTTTTTGCTAGGGACACAGTTGTCACGCATGCTTGGGTCAGAATTGTTTTGTCAGATTTAACTTCTCCTCCATGGTCAGGGTTTCATGACAGATTTTTATTGTTTTTCTGTGGTTGTGGTTTGGTTGAGTGCACCGATTGTCAATGCTGGAAAGTCGTCATCAACATAGTCTGGAACTTGTATCCCTTTCGAAGAACAGGAAGTTGCATTCAACCCAGATTGGATTTTTGGGATGGTATTGCACATGGACACAGTTGTCACACATGCATGGGTCAGGATTGTTTTCTCGGATTTGGTTTCTTCTACATGGTCAGGACTTCGGAAGGATTAAGATTGTTTTTTGTTGTTGTGGTTTGGTAGTGCACACTGCTTGTAAACATTGGAATGTCTTGTCATCAACATAGTCTGGAACTTCTATTCCTTCCAAGTGCAGGAGGTCGCATTCAACACAGATTGGATTTTTTTAGATGCTAGTTCTCACAGAGTTTTTGTGAGGGACACAGTTGTCACACATGCATGGATGAGGATTGTTTTGTTGGATTTGGTTTCTTCTGCATGGTCAGGACTTCAGGACGGATTCAGATTGTTTTTTGTTGTTGTGGTTGGTAGTGCGCATTGATTTTCTATGCTGTAAGTCTTGTCATTAATTTAGTGTGGAGTTTGTATCCCTTCCAAGGACAGGAAGTTGCATTCAACACATACTGGATTTGGATGGTAGTGGGCATCGAGTTTCTGCGAGGGATACAGTTGTCACACGTGTGGGTCAGGATTGTTTTGTCGAATTTGGTTACTTCTCTATGGTCAGGACTTCAGGCCCCAAGATCTCAGAAGTACCTGAAACTGGAGTAGGAACTCGATATTTGGAGTTGGAATTTTTACTGCATGAAGTATTTGGTCTCAAAAGTGGATCTTGACCTGCTTTCGAGATATTCTCCTCCGAGTACAAGACTCGGGATCTTGAGTTGATTGTTTTACTTGAATCACGTGACATGTTATGTCACTTTAATGCTCTTCAGCAAGGTGACAAGAAAAAGGTGTCTAGTACCTGTCATGTGTATCCAATGTAAATAATCATGGCGTCTTCCACGGGAGATACGAACACTGCGC
This sequence comes from Margaritifera margaritifera, assembly GCA_029931535.1. Lineage (NCBI taxonomy): Eukaryota > Metazoa > Mollusca > Bivalvia > Unionida > Margaritiferidae > Margaritifera > Margaritifera margaritifera. The sequence goes on along the minus strand of JAQPZY010000944.1, from coordinate 783,502 downwards.
CAAAAAAGTTGCAAGAAATCCTTTTTTTATCAGAAGTTAGGAAAAGAGAAACTGCTCTTTTGGAACATTTAAGGGGAGTCAGCAAGGACTTTTAGTGAAAGAAAGAGCATGAGAAGAAGTTTAAATGTTAATGCGTATGTAATGTATAATGTATTGCCAGTATCAGTATACGATATAGATCGATCATAATTAGGATTTTACAAATTAGAACTTATAATGTATGCAGATTGTACTATTTCTTATAGTAAACAATATTTTATCACTTATTTTAGATTGAAACACATTAATTTCTTTAGAATACACACAAACTGAATGTAAACAATGCATCACAGGAGTAATCCCAGACAAATTTAACTCTTGTTGATTTTGTATGTTCTCACATGTATAAAACAAAATCAAACATACAAGATGTTTATTTTTAAAGATGTATGGTTTTTTTCATGGCTGGTTTAATAAGTTGCTTCCAATAATAATAATAATAATCATAATCATAATATCATTTGTATTTGTAATAAATGCAATTAATAAAAGTAGTATTATTATTAATCTTAGTATTGTTATTATTACAAGTTGATTTTGATATTGTATGATTTGTTTCAATCTTTAATATTGAATCTATTAAAAATCTGTTATATTTATTACATAATCAGTACAGACTAACTAATAGAAAGATTCCTTAAAAATGAAAATTATTAACTGTTATAAATAATACCTCAGTCTTTACACTGCCTAAAAATAACTGATGATTTTCATCCTAATATCTTCAATTTGTATTTATAAAAAAACAACTTATGCAGCATGTGGAATATAATATGAAACGATTTATACACTTTATAATTCCTCATTTTTCAGTCAGAGCACCTCAATCCCATGGACTCGTGATGAAATCAGAAAAAAAATATGCCAATCTGAAGCAAAGAGGTAAGATGATTTTGCATTTTTTTAACAATTTAATACACCATTTACCTCTTTATAAATTTTGTCAAGTATTTCAAACCAAACTGGATGAAAAAACTATTGTTGCTTATGCGATTGCTTAAGCATAGTTTATACACAGCAATAGGTGACCCATTCACTACCATTTCTGCAAATAGTCCACATTAATATGCATGAGCTATATTAATACATCGCTTGCCAGCCAATCAAAACATTCCCAGCTGTCACGTGCAGCGTCTTTGTTCAATTGTTCTTAGTTTGGAGTGGAGAGCGACAGCTTGCATATTTCTGTTGAATTGCGCTTTACAACTTTTCTTCGTGTGTGCATCTCTTGCTTACTTTCACAACACGGACTAAATGCATACCGGAGGTACAATTCCCCATTTGTTTCCTCTTCTCATTCCATGAATTCATCAGTAGTTTTATTGCCGTTCATTGGACCCTCAAGGCCGTTCCTTTGTCTGCAAACAATGGCGTCACACTCTTCAAGAAGACTGAGGTCAGTCCCATACGACTTTGACAATCCTTTCAACTGGACTACTCTCCGTTTAAATTAGAAACTTGAATCTATAGGCATTAAAGTGTCTGCTGTTCTCCCAAAGCATGCCTTAAGACAGCTATACATGGATAATGCCCCTTCCACCATTTCACGGCCTGCTGATCGTTTACTGAGACAAGAAAGGAACTACCAAACCCAATCACAACCAAGCACATGTCAGTCTGAAGAAGAAGTTGCATCCCTCATTTCACATCTAACTCCATGTTGACGTAGCCATAGTGCGACAATTGTTCATGAGGATACGGCAGAGGGATTCACTTTGGCGGAAATAAGTGAAGTGGCAACAGCAGTGCAGTGCAATATTCCGGAAGTAGGAACTACTTCCGACATGGCCGCCATCGATGTAAACACAGTGTCTACCGCCAACATAATGACCTCGATCCACTCCATTCAGCGTTCTATCGTTAAATTCAATAATAGCATTATTCACATCATGGCACGACAACAGGCGTCTTCACCAGATTTATTCTTAGGCGACTCAATACATCTCTCATCAACGCCAGTCGCTCAGCTTGCGATGTCGATCAATCAGCTGATGCAGTCCCCGGGAGTTTCGCCGGAAATACTACCAGCAATCGACATAGTATCCAAAATCCAGTGGAAGCAGATACTCGCTGGTAAGCACATGGTAAGCCGCCTGCCCAAAGAACCCATTGCACAGTTTTTCCAGCACTGGTACATGCAATGTCAATACCCCTCGCAAATCAGTGCCAGAGAAAATGCAACGAATCTGACCTACTTTCTCGCCACATGGTTCCACCCCCATTGACATCAACAGATTGCAGCTTGAACTCCTTCATCATCCTGATCAGAACTTCGTTCAATATTTGTCTTCCGGTCTGAAACATGGTTTCGACACTATGGTGCATAAAACTCGCTTGAGTTTTATGCACCATATGCTCCAAACAAGACCAGTTATAGAATATTTGGGAATAATTCTAGACTCTGAACAAATGCAAACACGTTCACCACGGGATAAAGTGTAAGGTATTGTGAACTACATTAAACACTTTCTTAACAAACGAAGTGTCCGCAAGCGAGAACTGCTCCAGTTACTGGGCTACTTAAATTTTGCTACCTGTGTTATCCTGCCAGGGCGTGTGTTCGTGTCGTACCTCATATGACTATCTACCAAAGTCAGGTAACTCAATCATTACATACACTTAGATGCAAATTGCAGAGAGGAACTATATATGTGGCACCGATTCCTGGCTACGTGGAATGGAGTTTCTATGTTTCTTGACAATCAGTCCACAACATCGGACAAACTTGAATTATGCACAGATGTTTCATCCACAGTAGGGTATGGGGGTTACTTCAAAACTCACTGGTTTGCAGCTGCATGGTCTGATGATCTTAAAATGCTTTTATCTGTTGAGAATGATTTCTATATGGCATTCAGGGAGTTGTACCCCATCGTTGTTGCTGCTATTATTTGGGGTGCGGAATGGGCAGGCAAACATATAATATTTCTATATGATAATATGGCCACAGTGAATATACTTCTAAAGGGAAGATCTAAATGTATGCATATAATGAAATTAATGCGTAAACTTACATGGTGTGCGGCTTCTTGTAACTTTTATTTTTCTGCCAAACACATTCCTGGAGCTGTCAACAATACAGCTGATGCCTTGTCCCGCCTTCAATTTCAGAAATTTCATGCACTGGCTCCGGACGCAGATCTACAACCCTGCGAATGCCCCCCACCCTCGGAAGTCTTGTGGACCTGGATACAGAGGTAGACATTTTATGGAACCAGGCTATAAGCCCTACTACACAAATCACCTACAACACTGCATTCAACGCTTTTAGGACCTTCATGCTGATGTGTGGCTTCGCCTCAAACATGCAACTTTTGCCAGATATTACGGAGGACACCTTAATCTACTTTGCGACACATTGCAATAGAGTCCTCAACTTGAAGCATTCTACAATAAAATTGTACCTCTGTGGCATTAGGTTCAAGTTTATGCAGGCTGGTTTGCAATCACCATTCACCACAGACAGAAATAATCTGCCTCATCTTGCCACCATCCTCCAGGCCATCAAAAAAACTCAAGGTTCACCTGCAAAACTGTGCCAGCCTATTACGTACAATATCTTAACAAGCATTTGTACAATTCTGCGAGGAGTAGTATTCGACACACACACGGATTTGCTGTTATTGACTGTCTGCATAGTTGCTTTCTTCGGCTTTTTGAGATGTGGGGAATTCACTGTTCAGGATTCCTTCAATCCAATCGTTCATCTCTGTGTCGGCGATGTGCACTTCCACCTAGAAACTGCTTTTCTCAAGTTAAAATCTTCAAAAACCGACCCTTTCCGTAAGGGTGTGACCGTTCAGTTTCATGCCGCAGGTCGTGCTATATGTCCATTCTCTGCTCTGAAGACTTTTATGCAATTCAGGAGACGCTCATCACCCCAGCCATATGCCCCACTCTTCATTACGGCTACAGGTCAAGCGTTATCAAGAGTTGTGTTCCTTAATCACATGCAACTTGTCTACCGTAAGATGGGAATGGACACTTCTCAGTTTAGTGGCCATTTATTCTGTATAGGTGCAGCTACTTCAGCGGCAGCGGCTCGGCTGGATGACCGTATCATCAAAGTTCTGGGCCGGTGGTCTTCAGATTGTTACACAAGATACATTCGCACTCCTCACAGTGCTATCCGGGCAGTGCAGGGGGCCATGGCCATGGATGTGGATAGCAATACACAGCGACCATGATCATACTGCATTCAACATACAAGGATAGAAGGTCTCACATTCACAATGTTCTTCTATCCTGGGTGTGTTTTTCTGGATCCTGTTCTACGGTGCTTTGCCATGTGATGTAATTGCTGTGCTTCCAGTTTCCATAGTCGTGCATTGTGTTTCTATATTCATCATATGTTGGAGTTCTGCACGTGTGTGATACCAGTGTTCATTTTGTGGTGTTTGTGCATATCCATCATCATCATTGCCATATGTGCATTCGGTGTGTTCAATTCATGGAGGTGTTTGTGCATTCTCATGGTCTTCTTCTGCCCATTTCATGGATGTGATCATCTTGCTTCCTGCCCGAGTTGGATGTGATCATTGAATCATTTCCATTCTCAATTTCCCGCGGGTTCGTCTTTGCCATCTTCCAAGATGTATCTTTTTCATGCTATGCCACAATCGTCCTACTCGGATTGGTACGCAATTATTTCACATAATGCTGTTGATACATGATCAGATGCCTGTGCAACACTGCAGTGTTTTTAGCATGCATGGAACCACTCTCGGCCATTCATTCGCACAAGACTTTACATTTACATATATCATAGACTTCTTGCAATTCAGGTGACTTTGTTTTGATAATTGCAATATTCTAGTGTTGGAGTAGTGATATCAGTCTTCTTATAGTAATTGTTTGCTGTTTCTTGCCATTGTCGATTTTTTCCTACCTGTATGTATACCTATCTTTTCGATTATGTTTGATATGACGGCTGTGAAATAGTGATGTGTTTTAAGCACGTATGGAACCACTCCGAGACATTCACACAAGACTTGACATTTTCATATATCATAGACTTATTTCAGTTCATGTGACTTTGTTTTGATAAGTGCGAGTCTAGCGTTACAGTAGTAATACCAGTCTACTTGTAGTATTTGCATGCTGTTTCTTGCCATTGTCGATTTATTTCTACATGTGTGTATACTATTCTTTTCCATTGTTGTTGATATGCTGCTGTTGTATAAACAAACATTTTTTCTTTTTTTTTTCTCATCATTGAACACTGAAGGCTTCCCCAGCTTATTACATTCTTGGGGGACAACATCTGCTGCACATATGTTCTCTTTGGGCAGTCACTTCATTCCATTCTGTTTATTCACCCAAGAATCTAATGTCAGTGCTATATGGCGTATTCAAACTAAACCCATTGAGTGAAGTCCACACAGTTGCCGCTGTCATCGCAACCTTCGTTGGACAGCCCAGTCTTCGCTGGGCTCCTTCAGTTTCCGCTGAAGAAACTTTACTCAAGGGTTATCCATAACATTCTGTCAGAGAGTTTCACAACCCAGCTGTGACCTCTGTACAACCACGTTGTGCCATTCAGTAACTGCTGAATCACTCACTCACTGACAGAATGAACCAAAACAGTTTCATCAGTAGCAGCAGACAGTCCCCCTAGGCAAACATTATAATTATAAATAAAAGCTTAACTAGATCTGTGTTTTTTTGTGTATAAATTGTTGCTTATGCGATTGCTTAAGCATAGTTTATACACAGCAATAGGTGACCCATTCACTACCATTCCTGCAAATAGTCCACATTAATATGCATGAGCTATATTAATACATCACTTGCCAGCCGATCATAACATTCCCAGCTGTCACGTGCAGCGTTTTTGTTAAATTGTTCTTAGTTTGGAGTGAAGAGCGACAGCTTGCATATTTCTGTCGAACTGCCGCCATCCCCGCCTCAACGCCTACAGTGTTCAATGGACACGGGAATGTCTGTGCTGCTGCATGTTGCTTACATTAAATAAAAGGCATTCACTTCATTCCATTCCGTTTATTCACCCAAGAATCTAATGTCAGCACTATATGGCGTATTCAAACTTAACCCATTGAGTGAAGTCCACACAGTTGCCGCTGTCATCCCAACCTTTGTTGGACAGCCCAGTCTTTGCTGGGCTCCTTCAGTTTCCGCTGAAGAAACTTTACTCAAGGGTTATCCATAACATTCTGTCAGAGAGTTTCACAACCCAGCAGTGACCTCTGTACAACCACATTGTGCCATTCAGTAACCGCTGAATCACTCACTCACTGACAGAATGAACCAAAACAGTTTCATCAGTAGCAGCAGACAGTTCCCCTAGGCAAACATAATTATAAATAAAAGCTTTACTGGATCGGTGTTTTGTTATGTGTAAATTGCCATAATAATCTTTATTTCAACAAATTAAACTAAAGTTATTTTATTTTATTTATATATATATATATATATATATATATATATATATATATATATATATATTTATATCTTGACAATTAATTATACACTGATACAAAACTCCATGATGCATACAATTTATTGAAAAGTGATTTTAGTATATAGGTTTTAATTTCTGTCACTACTTTTGTATATATTTATTGCAGTAATTGGAACTATGAATTTAATAAAACATCATATAGTAATTAACTATGTTCCTTAAAATGTCATAAGTTTTTAAAAATAGAAATCATAGCACAATGATGTTATTTTCAAATGTTTCTTGAAATTTATGTAATTTTTTCACATAGTTATCACATTAAATAAGAAAGTGTAATTGCAAATTCTGTTTTCATATAGTGGCTTCCCTTATATGAAAGGAAATGTGGAAGATTTACTTAATAACATTTAGGTGTATAATATTATCTACTAATGTTCATAAAAAATAACAATATAAGAATGACATACGAAGCTGACAGAAGTTAGGACTACCACTACAATATTTAAATTTGTCAGAATTAGGAACAGTCATATTTTTGCATACATTTGCAGTTTCTTTGGAATTTATACTTTTTTCTAAATTATTATGAAATATTTGTTTTTAATATTAGACACGAATGATGAATTGTGTTTGGATAATTAGATTTCGATTTACATACACAAAATGTTAAATTTTTATTTTCAGTTAATCTTTTCATAAGAGATTTTTTTCCTTCTTTTAGTTTACTACTCTCATTCACTGAGGATAGCAAAGTAAGAAACAAGAATACAATTAGTGGTAATTCCAAACAGTTTAATTATTATTCATGAAACACAGCATGTTTGTATTTTTGTACTGAATTTTTCCCTGTTTTAAAGGAATACTTATATGTAATTTGAAGAAATGTATAAAGAAGACGCTAAGTTCATACTGGTAGTTACAAGTTATCATTTGAAACAACAAAACAATGAGCATTTGTAATTATTCTAATCAGTCACTGTTTGACACTAGTATGACAATGTGTAGTTATTTCAATTACTACAATATTTGTAGAACCAACAATAGTAAATATTTTTAAATGTACTCATAGATATATTAATTGTCTTTGTACATATGGCTAAGTTAAACTAAGACAATAATCGATCACTATGAATGTTTTACATTGTCACCATCACTATCTCCACCACCACCACACATATAGAAAGGACTCTTAACTATTGTCATTTTAAATTAAGATAATCAAAATGATGCATTTCAAACATTGTAATTGGATGGTTCAGTATTGTCCCTTCTCTCTTCCACAACCTTTCACTTTCTCCACACCACCACACCCCCACCTCCAACCACATATACAAATATATTTAGATATTATCCTTAATTTTCATTGAAAGACAAACACTCGATTAAAATATGCAGCATTGATATATCAATTTATTTTTCACAGATGGCAATATGTGTGAAGCACTGATACATTGGAATGTACTGACTTTTATGTTGCCCTGCAGAAGAACAAGAAGTCCAGTGTGTTACTCCAGTGAATATCAATTGAATATCAAATTTCAAATATTATCAAAATTGCGAGGGACCACTGTACTTAAGAAAAGTTAGGAGGTGTTTGTAGTGGTAAATTACCAAATTGCTATGGAGAAGGTAGAGGATCACCTATCCTTGTACATTCTAGCTGTGATCATTAAATATAACACATTTTTTCCATTCATTTTCAAGTTATATTATTCTGTTTTGTTTTCTACATAATGATATTGCACAAATAAATAATGTTGAATGAAATTATATCCTTACATAATGTGGCTGATTCAGGCTGGTTTAATGTACTTTTGTGACATCAGCTATACTCAAACATTAGAACTGCATCTGCTGTTTGAGTATTGTCCATTGTGTTCAAAAGATCCTTTTTGCAGATTAATGTTACATTAGCAGTGTACTTCATGAGATAGTATTCTGACTATACTAATACTATTGCTGATGCTGCTGATTGATGATGATGAAAATCAAATTACTTATGATATACTAGCAATTGAGTATACTCTAAATATGTTATATTAATATATCTTCTTCAACAATTAATCATCATGTGTGAAAAATCAGGCTCAGTTAGGTAAATTAATTCATTTTTTTTATATTTATTATTAAACTTGACACATTCATTCTGAATGTTTGAGAAAGATTTTGTCTCAAACCTTCTGCTATTACATGTATTTCCATTCAACTTCAGACAAGACTGATAGACAAGAAAAATACTAGTATGACCAATTAAATTAGTATGCATTTCTTTCTTCATTGCACACCTAAATATGATTTCTGTGAAAGAAGAAAATATATTGAACATAATATTATTGTGTAAATATGTCTTGCTAAGGTTTTTAATTATATTCTGCATATAACTTAATTTTGCTATAAAGACGAAACGTGTAATATATAACAGCAAAGATAATTGTTTTAAAATATATCTGGAGACTACATAGATACCATATGCCAAATGAGACTTAATAGAAGGTGCAGGCAATATGATCTCTTAACATACTGCCCATAATGTCATTCATCTCTGGCCCATTCATATCATGAGATCCTCTTTGTCATTATGTCTAATGATGCCCTTTCTGTCTATACCTAAATTGTGTAGACAAGGACAGGCCACTGTCAACTGACAAGCCCTCATGGATGAGATCGTAAGCCCAAAGTGCAGGAAAGGAAACCTTCTCTTCAAAATACTAAATGTCTTCAATTAAAACCCTGGTTCTGCAATGGGCTTTGTTGTAATTCTCCATACGGGGTTCATGGGGGTTTAGGTATGGTGTCATAAGAAAACTTTGGCAAGGGTAACCAGAGTCACCAAGTAGTATCCCATAGTGCAGTCCTGAAATTTCATGTTATAGGTTGATTAAATTCCTTATATTTAACAATGATTTGGTGATGATTTTGATGTTGTGAAAGATGTGCACAAGTCATTATGCAGAAATCATCCTAAACTATTCAAGAGAAATTCCTAACCAGTTGATAATATTTAAGGTGATCTTTCAATTTGCACAGCATTTTTTAAATTCTGGTGCAACCAGACATTGGGGTGTGGTTAAGGAGTGAGTTTAACAAAACAAAATTGTTCATAAGTCTCAATTTGCAACAAACATGTATGAAAATTGGTGTGTTTAAAACTGACCTACTTGCTAACAAATGTAACAGGTAGCACTGAATGGAACCTATGAGCAATACCACTGGTTCCATACAGTTGTAACCCCTTTGTCAGGGTCACAACTTTAGATATTGAGATCCTCACTCTGTATGATTTTATTAGGTATGAAAAAATTAATGTATACATGCAACTATCATTCACACTGGTGACATATTTTTGGAAGTAAAGAGATATGTATATATCTGCACACAAACACACAGCTGGCATTAAGAAATGAATTCATACACTAGTATTCAACTTAAATTGGCCCCTGCTTCTATTCTAATCAAATGCACATTGATCAGAGAGTTAGATTTTGACTGGTGGATAGTTAGTTTTGAAAAAGCAGTGGAGCATGGGGATATGTGTTTTACAAGTATTATAGTTCACCATAATTATCTAATGATCACTGCATATTTTGTGATAAGCCGATCACACATTTTTATTCATATTTTTTATGTAATATAGCTTAATCTGATGATAATCTAATCACAAATAAATTAAAAGACCCACACTTGTACCAAAGGATAAATGCTATAATTAAAAGAAATTAGTGTGCATTTTTAAATTAATCCTATTCTGTCATTAGCATGCATCAGTAAGTATTTTTTATATCATGATACAGTGACTGATAAGGTATTTGGAACCACATGGGTATGTTGTGGCACAAGTGGTCTTTGCATAAGGTGAAGAAACGTGAACATCCAGAGACGAGAACCAAACATGGAAAATTACTCATAGCCTGTAGATGAGCTGGCCTAATAGATAAAGCACGTGGAAAGTTACTCATACTCCATAGCTGAGCTAGCCTAGTAAATAAAGCACATGGCCACAGAGGGATCATTGAGAGAGTGGTCTATATCTTCTGATGGGAATAGTGTGTGCATTCATAAATTGTATGGACTAGTCTACATTTTGCACTCCAAAAAGTAAATGTGTACAATTATAATTATTTTTTCAGTCTGTGACATTCTATGCATGTTTTTGAAAGTTTGGTAAGGGGTATTATTCCCATTCAGTATAATATGTTATTACATTGACTTCTTGCACATGTAAGTATGACAGCCTCTTGATGATGAAATAAAAACAGAAACATTTCATACCAGAACATTCAAAGAATGGAAACTTTTTTTGTGTAAATACTCTGCTTCATTTTCCTGTGGTACTTGGCTCTTGATAAAAATGTCATCAATATATCCAAGTACATTTGGGAATCCTGTTTAGGAAATTAAAAAAATTACATACTTAGTGAAGTTTGTCTTTTCTATTAGTGTAATGTGTGTATGTATGTCTGTCTGTGTGAGTGTGAAAGGATAATTTTTCTTACTAGCTGGTATATATGTTTATAAATGAGGTCCAGAAGATAACATTCTTTGTAACTAATTGAGTCAATGTTTGAAAATATTTATTATTTTTATTATTATTAATCAAATAAATGAAAGCTATACACAAGAAATTATTTTCATAAATTCTTAAAATATACAAAAAAAATTTTTTTTATAATTTGCTTCTTGAGATGTAATAAAGTGGAGGTGTGATTCCATTTTTTTTAAATAAATTCAACACCATATTTGTTAAAAATGTGATTTTATTAATAAAATGAGGAAATATAAATGGCATATTACAGATTATATTTGATATTATACAAAAATCTACAATTCAAAATATTTATTATATATATATATATATATATATATATATATATATATACACTGTATATATATATACCCTTACAACATGTGTAAATATGTCAAGCTTAATTAAGTGTTGGTCATTATTGTTGTTGTTGTTATAATTATGTAAAAATGTCTTTTCAAAATTTTGAGATTGCCCCATTGTAAGTTATTTTTAGAAGAATGAAACAGGAAGCACTCTAGACTATATTGTACAATAAAAGAAATAGTCTTCGCCGATACTAGTTTGAAATTCAAATCCTTGTTGAAATGTATCGTTGTAGAACAGTATCATTAAGAAAAAAATGTATTGTTTTCTTTTCTTAATTGCAATAATAAATAACTACTGCATCAATACTGCTTGTCCCATATGGAAATAATGTTCATCATGAATTCTTCTCGTACACAATTACATACGGTAATGTAAGGTCAGAGTTAAAAGAAAATGGCAGAGTACATTGTTGACAACACGTGTTTGTCTTAATTATGTTGCCAGACAGTGACTATGAGTGCGTGCAGTTTTTCAGTGTTACATTATTTTAAGACCTAGAGTCATAAGAATAGGTTTTTTAAGTGCGAGAAAGAAATTTCAAGGTTATACAACAGGTTAGCATATACAAAAGTCTCTATGGTGAAAAATACATACTTTTGGTAGAGTTATTTATTATATATTTCATAATGTGACATTGAAATGTATCAGTGGCGATATCACATTTGAAGCTACTTTCTTTTCCCGTTTAGGAAATATATCTGCCCGTATGTAGGTTATTCAAACCTGTATTTCCATTTTTAAGCCTATTTCATTTTTCTTCTTCTGCTTCTTCTTCTTCTTCTCTCTCTCTCTCCATCAGGATAAACAGATCATACAGTATACATTCTGTAGACCCTCTAGTATACATTTATGTAATCAATGAGTAGGCGTCATCAAGAAATACCTAAAATCGAAATCCAAACAACAGAATGTGCCTCTGTTATAATTACTTTTCCACATAATTTAATGCATTCATTATCAGTGACTGAAATTACATGACCTCTTGCTATTCGATATTGTGTCACCCATACAGTATCGTATACCTGTTACACTCTACGACAAACGGTAAAAAGTTTTAGATAAATGCTCTTGATTAAAAATATAGTAATACAATTGTTTAAGTAGCGATTTAACTCTCATCACAATCATAATCATGTTTGAAAATGATGGAGAAATCGAGCATAGATGAGCGTGTATTGCAAACCGAAATTCATTGTGAAATATTTCCTTATATGTACTCCAAAAACGTTGATATCCTCTATATATCTCGGGATGAAGATACATTCCCATGTTATTGAGACAAGTGTGTAGTTTGGTAGTTTTAAGGTAAGCACAAGGCAATGCTTACCATCAAATCTGATGACAGTGCCCAGACCTAAAAAAACAAAACATGTACTGTCTTAAATATTTACACATGAAATAGCCAAAAGACATGTACTGTCTTAAATATTTACACATGAATAGGTGAAAGACATGTACTGTCTTAAATATTTACACATGAATAGGCAAAAGACATGTACTGTCTTAAATATTTACATATGAATAGCCAAAAGACATGTACTGTCTTAAATATTTACACATGAATAACCGAAAGACATGTACTGTCTTAAATATTTACACATGAATAGCCGAAAGACATGTACTGTCTTAAATATTTACACATGAATAGCTGAAAGACATGTACTGTCTTAAATATTTACATATGAATAGCCGAAAGACATGTACTGTCTTAAATATTTACACATGAAATAGCCAAAAGACATGTACTATCTTAAATATTTACACATGAATAGGCGAAAGACATGTACTGTCTTAAATATTTACACATGAATAGGCGAAAGACATGTACTGTCTTAAATATTTACACATGAATAGGCGAAAGACATGTACTGTCTTAAATATTTACACATGAATAGCCGAAAGACATGTACTGTCTTAAATATTTACACATGAATAGCCGAAAGACATGTACTGTCTTAAATATTTACACATGAATAGCTGAAAGACATGTATTGTCTTAAATATTTACACATGAATAGCCGAAAGACATGTACTGTTTTAAATATTTACACATGAATAGCCGAAAGAATAAAAAAGGAATGCCCAGATATAAGAATCTCATTCTAAATTACTGCATAATAAATTATTTCAAGTATTGATTGCATGAAATATCAATTAAAGCAGATCTGTCCAGAAAATATATTTTGTATATAAATTAACAGTAAGATGCCATAATTCATTAAAGAGAAAGACTATATGTGCTGAAATTGTTTCCTCAAAGTAAAATACCCATATATCAATGACTGCAAAGGATGGAAACTCTTTATATTATAAACAGGGATAAGATAAAGAATATGGAGATAGGCATACGAACATGGAGAAAATCAATACAATAGCAAAGAAAACCACTAAAAAGACAACGCATACTTTATGTAGCATTGTTGCAAAGATGTAACATCAAATACATAAATTAAGCCGGTTATCTTAAAATCATGACATATTTCTATCACCTCTCTGACAATGTTGACAAATAAGGAGATATGGAATTAGAATTTATCACAGTGATATTGTTTTATATTGTGCGTCAATGAAGCCTACGCAATAGAATGTACTCTTATAAATTTCATGAGTGTGCTAGTCCTACCTATTTGATACCTACTTATCGCGACGATGAATCAATCTTTTCCACAGTGTAAACTAAAAATTAAGCGGTAGTATCTCCTTTGTTGTAACCTCTAGTACATAGGAAATTATTTTAATATATTATTAGCATGACTGGAATAAAGATTTAAGAAGCAGACAACAACCAATCAATAGTCAGATAACAATCTATTCAATTTGCTAGATGCAGTATCATTCGATAGTTTTACCAATGGGAGGGGCAAATTTTTAAAAGCTTGCCTTGATAAAATCTGTACAGACTATCGACCAAATCGAATTTCTGTATAAATACGTAAACCCATAAACCCCACAATATATATTAAAGTGGGAGACACAGTAATCTGCAATTTACATTACTAAAAATCCATAAAGACACCCTCCAGTAAAAATGAGAATATTCGGTGTCACGTGCATGGTTGTCTTTGGGATTGGTGTCTCCCTGCAATCAGGTAATGTGAGATTTTGCAACTCTTGGTATATTTGTTACTCAGATTAATTGAGATTAATATAATTCATCATATGCATCGGTGTAGGATAGGAAATTTCCACCTGAGAGTCAGAATTTTGCATCAGACACTAGGCTGTGCCGAGTGTCTGAAGCACAATTTTGATCCTGAGCGTGGATGTTCCCCATCATATACTGAAGCATACTGATGGATTCTTTTTCTCAAATTTATGAACGACAAAATAAGCCTAAGTAAAAATGGCTTATTGTGAATACTGCTGTAACTTTCAAACGGTAGAACACCCATTGAACATTTCCTTGCCCTAAGATAGTGCGTAACAATTTAGGTTCACACTGAAATATTCAATGTAAACATTCAATGACTTTTAAACAGATTTAAACTTTCAAAGAACAGTGGTTGAAATTGCTAAGGTAATGGCAATACACAGCGTCTGAATATACACTTACTGCAGATAGCTTGCACAATGATACAAATGTGAACAGGTCAAAAAGTAAAGTTCACTTTTATCCAAAAGATTAACTGAAACAGACAAAAATAATGAAATAGTTCTCGATTCAACTTTGATCTAGAATTGATTTATCCTTCAAAAATAATAATGAGAATATGAATTTTTAAAAAATAACATTTACAACAACAGCTTTTTCGACTCGATAAGGACTAAAGAAGACGTACATGTAGCTAGGTCGATCATCGCAAAACGGCTTCTTTGTGGAACACTTAACTTCAACCAGTGTGCTATAATTAATGTTTATCTTAATTATTTAAAAGAATGTTCAAGTGATGACTGAAAGTGGGAAGCTTTTGCGACGTTGTGCACACTATGATCTCAGTAGAAGGTCTGCATAGTCCACAAGTCAGGATAAAGGCCAGGTATGAGGCAAAATAGAATTATCATGCACTGGTGTTCTATACTAGAAAACATAATCATACACATATAGGAATGTGAAAAAAGGTGTTCCTAAGTTGAAGTATTTTATTATTACCATTAAAAATTCTCTTTCAGTCATAAGGATATAAAGTTTGTTATTCAAGCAATAACTTAGGTATGTTATAATTCAAGAAATAAATAAATACACATTTATTTATATTTATGTATGTAATAGTCACTTCTTTACTAACAATAAGCTTGGGTATTATTTATATCTTAATGCTTATTTTGTTTCTTTGCACCTGTTTTTCAAAAAACTTATTTGCAACATTCAACGCAATCTTGATTGTACTTTCACATCTGTGCATTATCTTGTTCATTTTGCATTTGTGATGTAAATAATGTTCGAAAACATATTTACATGAATTGCCGTTTTTGAAACTTTCACATTCAATGTGCGAATTTTTGTGCACTTTTGTGGTTATATGTCTATCTTTACAGCAAATGCCTTTGATTGTTACGAATGCGAAGATTCGGACAGATGCAAGGACCCTCTCAATAAAAGAGGCGACAAATCTGGCGAACAGGGCTTGTATCTGATATTTCATTCTGGAAATACATTTGTTATATATTTGTAGCAATCTAGATAGTTTTGTGCCTGTGGTTCCCAGGTTTGATCCCTTGTGCCTGTGTGTACTTGGGTTGGTTTTAATATGATTTCTCTCTTTTAAGTTTATAAATTAGAGAGAAATTATTTTATCATAGAGAGTAGGATACCAATAGTTTACTTGTTCATATCGATCAGTTCGTATGACTGGGATACTTTGTTTGTTAGGTGTATCTTTGAATGAAGACACAAACATTGACGTTGGCTTGGATTGAGAATCCCATATGTTGTTATGTATTGTGTACTGATAGTCACAAGGGGTCTATGATATCGCTAACCAGAGGCATTTTCAAAGGGTAAAAATAAAGTACCTTTTCTTTCTTTCTTAACTTCAGACAAAAATAGTAGGAAATGACAATTATATGTGACAGATGACGTATATTCTTGTGTTATTTCAGTCGACCTCATTTTATTATTATGCCTTGATAACGGTTAATAAGATATACAATGCGGTTCCCATGAAACTATGATGGGACATGGTTTACGTGTAACAAGAATCTTGGCAGAAAAGATTATCTCCCACGGAAATATTTATCGTATCTTAAAGCTGTAATTACCATGACTAACAAGAAAAGGATTAAGTTTAAACATTGTTTCCGTGTATGTATATCACGTTGTCAGCTTGGTGTTCATGATGTGGGAATTATAAGATCATCAGACAATCAACAAAGATTTCTTTACGTTTCATGACTTTTTCAATTTCATGAAGTAATAATAAATTAGAAATAAAAACCGATTCAGATTGTGTCCTTATTTCATACTCGCATGAAAATAAAAAAGCGTAAATGTAGTAGCTGTGTGTGTGTGTGTGTGTGTGAGAGAGAGAGAGAGATGGGTAAAAGGCTAAAAACGCTCAGATCAACTCACACACAGACCCAAAGAAAGCACTCTAATTGCATATAGTACCGAGAGAGACAGAGGTTATTGTGTTTTGCCTGGAGGACAGATTACAGGGTATCATCATTGTCACAAGTTACGGGCGAAAAATCCTCTACGCTCTGCTAACGTTCTCTTTTTGCTCGTGGCTTACGACGGTATCATAGACAACTGTTGTAACAGTATGTAAGTTTGACATCGCAGCCAGTTTCTAACCGATAGTCTGGCACGGATGTGTATCACACACAGCATACCACTGAACTGTGCTGGATGATATTGTGACTGTAATATATTTGTATCTTGTTAAATTAATTTGCTTTGTTAAATTGGATAACTCTTGTTAGCTATTTTAATGTTTTAAATTGCTGCACATGGGTAAGATGTACTGCTTGTTATTTGTCTTAAATGATAGTACATTATTTATTTATCTAACATTTTAAATTTTCTTTCTTATTTTACAAATGTTTTAATTTGAAAATCTAAAATAATAGATAGTAGGCATTCATCTCTTATTCTAGCATGTGGTTTAATACCCTAATATTGTACTAAATTGTTCATTAAAGAGTGGCTTGCAGTGTCTCACCCACATCCGCTACTTTGTCATGGTCTCAGTAGCTCTGGACTTAATAATGTTAAATTTTTACAAAATAAGTTATAATGCCAGAGCTGGCATCTAATACCCTGTTACTTATCTAATTTAACCCAAGGAGTGTCTGACTTAAAAAAGCACGGGCGATATCTCACCCATTTCAAAAGCAGTAGGAGTTAATTATTTCTTCAGTAATGGTTATAACCTCAGAGCACATATGTTTAATGTTTATTTTTTTAAAACATTTAATGTGGTGGCCCAAACTATGATGCATAAGGGCAAGATGTTTTCGTGTTGTTGTTGGTTTTTGAAAAACAAAAAGAAGATATGGTAGTGGCCTTGGGCTCATAATTGCTATTAATATACTTTTGGCTCGTTGAGGTGGGTGGTAGGGTGTTGGTTTTTGAAAAATAAAAACAAGTTTGTAGTGGCAGAGCCAGGAGGCATACGGTCTAAGAAAATATTCTGTAGGGTAGGGTGTTGGTTTTTGAAAAAGAAAGAGTTTATACGGGTCTTGGGTTCATGGTTTTTATTATCTTACTTTTGTCTCGTGGGGATTTGGGTGGTGGTAGATGTTGCTTTTTTAAAAATGAAAACAAGGTCATTTGTGACCTTGTGACCTGATCCAGGATATAGATCCTCTATAATACTGTAAGCTAATTTAGGTACGAGTAATTGCCTAATGTTTCATAATGTGGGTTGCTGTATGGGACTTACCCCCACGTTTTAACTAAAATATGGGGAATATACAGTAACTTGAAGCTAAATTAACATAGCAACCATTGATCTAATTTTGCTTAAATTTTGATTTTTTTAATATTTAGTTCAGCAGGTCCTTACAATTTCATCTTGATATATTAGAAATGATTTCCTTATGTAAATGAACGTGGGAGGGCTTAGAGCAGTTTCTCAACTATCAATTGTGTATATGCAAATTGAAAGCATGGTGAATCTTTGTGGCACAAAAACTTAATAGTTTGCCGTATAGTAAGGAGAGATATTTTGCTGTTAATTTTAGGGTTGCTTGTTACTTGTTTCCTATTTGTCGATGCTTGCAAAAATGTTATGTCTAACATGCTGTATGAATATTGTGCCAATATAAAAACTGCTTGAGTTTGTGCCTTTAAGCTTTTCTGTTTAATGTGCATACTATTGCACTATCGTAAGAAAGAAGAAACTGAAAACTTTCCATTTCACCACTCTAATTCAAGATCATTCAAAATGCTTCGAGCTTTGGCGTTGGCTTTATGTATCAGACAATCACAATGATTGGTCGAAGTGACAAGATAAATAGTCAAGATTAATAGATCCCAACACAGTGCCTCTGGTACGCTACATCAATTTCATGAAATATTGATGACAGTAAAATAACGTCCGAAAACATGATTCACAACAGAAGTCGCTATCTTGAAAAAAATATGTCCGATTGGTGGCGATGTTTTGACTCTAATTTTATATATGCAAAGTTATCACATCATTGACAAAAAAGTTGCTGCTATTTATGACGTCTGGTTTTCTTCCCCGAACAACTCTATTTTGCTCCAGAAGTTAGGCCTGTTGTTCACTCGCGTTAGATTTTGAACCTGATGCAGAAAAGCCCAATTGATCCAAATGTATTTGACATGGAATGGTGAAACTGTTACCATAGGCCATCAAAGCGCCATGTCTTAACACAATTCTATATGGTGTTATCTTAGTTCTTCAAGTCTCTTTCAATATTAAGTGATATAGCAAAGGAATAAAAGCTTGGAAAGCATCAGCTAACACAAATTCTTGTGCTCCTCTTCTTATCTTCCAAATGGTATATGGACAATTGTACTACTACAGTACCTGTGGTAGACCCAGTCCTCCATTCCACTATGTCCGGAACTGGTGTGTGGAGAAGGGCGTCACACGTGTATGATTTATATTTTGTATATACACCTGTCTGTCTGCCTGTATGTAGTTAAGGTATGTGGTTAGTTACTCAGTAAGTTAGTTAGTTAGGTACATAGGTAGGTAATTATGTGTGGCGTTTGGTGCTCCCTTCCATTGAGGAATAATTGATCCGCCCCTGAGTATCATTAGTCTCATACATGTTGCCACAGGAAATACAGTGAAATAAAATAATATTGTATACATTATGAAGTAGTACTCTTGACTTTTTAAAAAATCAAAATGCAGTTTCATCATTCATGAATTATCTAATTTGAACATATTTCTGCATTGCAGTTGTTACAAGAGGATGTTTTCTGAGTCTGGAATTTGATAATCAATGCGATGAAAGCACACTATACGGGGTCAAAGTTCAAACGTGCACATGCAACAGCAACCTTTGCAACAGCATACTTCCAGTGCGAGGGTCTTTCATCGCTCTGGTGGCATCGAATGCCATCTACCGTACCCTCTTCTGAACAAAAAAATCAACGATACAAACACTATATGTTAGATATTTTATGGTGTGATACAATTTCTTCCATGATGTACAATTTGCACGAAAGAAACACATGATAAGATCGATAGAGCGACGTGTATTGAGTTTGTTAGTAAAATGGTATGATTATATAATTTGTTTTGTCTTTCTATTAGGAATATTTACCAATGTTATATAATCCTTCCCAATAATATAGAACTTATTTTAACTATTCGTGATTGACGTCTTTTATCTGTATAATATACATAAAGTCTATATCTTATATTTTTGAGAGTTGATGATGATGATGAAACCGAATATGTCAATATTAACTTCTCGTAAACAAGTCTCAGTTTTATTGGGGGGGGGGGGGGGGGGGGGGGGGGGGACAAAGGAGAGTATGTACTTCTTATTATGCTTAAAATATTAAGTCTCTACCCCGTGTCTCTGGGGAGGTACTTTGTTTTTATTTTGACCAATGCTGGCTAAATATATGATCCTCACAAAATTATTGCAAACTATATATTTGTTTTTACTAACTAAGATTCTTTAAGATAAAAAAGACCTACATTGCTCAACAAGTGGCAAAAGTGTCTTAATTTTCGGTGTGTAAATGAACTATTATGTTATTATCAATATTGTATTTGACAATTGTTCCTTAATTTCCCAAAAAACAAACATTATATATTTTTCTGTTAAATTCAATCTATGCAATGTATTATCCTAAAAATCAACCAAAATTTTAGTTTTCTTATATTGTCTGAATATATGTTCTCTTATTTCCAGTTGATTTCTATAAAAATTATATATATATATATATATATATATATATATATATATATATATATATATATATATATACTTTTGTTAGGTATCACTATAATCATGGAGCCAATTATCTGTTATTGCATTGTAGTTCCTAAACTCATTAATATTTTGCTTCTGATTTTCCTATAGATGCTGACCAGTGAGTTATTTTACTTGCATTCAATAGAAATCAGCATTAATGCCTAATCAGAAAATATATTGTTTATTGAGTTCAGCTTCTGGACTTTTACGTTGGATGACACTTGCACTAAACATTCCAGTGATTTCATTCAAATGATGTTATTTCCAGACAATGCAACTTAACCTATGCCGAGTTTTGCATATGTTGTGTCAAAGTTCGTGAATATCATACTTAATATCATCCTGGTGCATCTGAGCTTAGAACTAATGCACTGGATTTCATCGAAGATATGGAAAAATGATGGAGTTAAATAATTAACTTTATTAGTGCAGTGATATCTTGAAATCCATTATCAACACATTGCTTCGAAAATAAAGCAGCCAAAATGCATTCATAGCTAATTTTGTTAATGCATGCAATTAAAAACAGTAAATTAATCAGTTCTATGGGTGCAAATTGGAAGAATGCATTGTTTGCAACTATTAAAGATGGGAACATCAGACTTTGACTATATTTCTTTCTTACAAATGCACGCACTATACACAGCAAGATTTCACATGGTTATATAGTTTTGAATTTACTTAAAACTTTGTATGCAAACAAAACTGGATTGAATACTTATTGCTGAAATGTGTTTTCTTCGCCAGTAGGATGCTGTTTAGGATGAATAGGACGCATGTGGGTTGTTCAGTTATTAAAATTGTGGATCTATGGTAATTATTTCAGGAACTGGCATCATAACTATAGGAATGTTTAGTCTGTCTTGTCTAGAAAAGCATCTGATTTGTTCACTCAAGTTATCTTGAGAGCCATAATAGGGCATAGAATGGGTGTCCTGGATGGTCAATTGTGAGGAATATTCTACATATTTGGTTCTGAAAATATACAATTCTAATATTGACTATTCACAAAAGTTTAAATATCTTCTAACCATTGGAAATGAACAAACAAATGAGTTGATTACGCACTTTTGTATTCCAAATGGTGTATACTAATGTTAAAGGAACTACTATATATGCACTATTTCCAGAAATAGCCCGTGAATATAAAAACTTTGCATATCTTACCTTTGATCGACACAAGTGATATACTTCAGATCCATTTATTTAAAAAAGAAGTACCATTTAAGAGTTTTATTTTCGTATCTTTTTTCCAAAGCAACTACCTAGGTGGCGATTTTGGCCAAAAACATTTGACATTTCTTCAAAGAAAAGAGGTGTGACTGAACCGGTTCTCATAATGTCAGTTGCCTTTAAAATTCCAGTCATTTTTTAAAAATGCAACTATTTCCAGAAAAAGCAACATAACCAGTATTGATTTTTTAGTGCCTACCATAAGTAAGATAGTCTAGATGTATCTGAACTTACAACTAATGCAATGGATGTCATCTTAAATATGAAAAAGTGGATAACATTATCTGGATGCAAGCTAAATATGATTGCATACTTATTACCTTGATGTTTTCTTCACCCATGGGGTAGTGCTATAGGTTGGATAAGACACATGCCAACTGTTCAATCTTACAATCTGCGGGGACAATGGTAATTGTTTCAGGAATCAGCATCATAATTAGAGTAATGCTTAGTTTGTCTTGGCAAAAATTAAACATTCATATAATTTAGTGACCATTTGCTATAGAAAAGAGTTTGATTTTTCTGTTCAATATGAAACAGAGAAGGATGATAAGGCATACATTGAGTCGCCTAGCCTAGTCAATTGTGAGTAACATGTAAAATATTTGACCTTTAAATCATCAGATTATTTACCACTCTAAACAGTTTCAATGTCTTCTGACAATTAGAAGTAAACATACAAAATGAGTTTATGACACTCTTTTTAATTCCAAAGTGTGTATACAAATGTTAAGAGAACTAATATCGATGTAGTTTTGTATTTCTAGAAATGTCCCATGGATCTAGCAACTTTTCATATTTCACCTTAGGTGCACAAAAGAGATATACTTTCTTCAGATCCATTTATTGAGAGAATAGAAGCTCATTTTAAGCTTCTTGGTGGTATCCTCCTCCTTTCAAGGCAAGAAACTGGATGGAGATTTTCGCCAAACATTCTGAATTCTCTTCATTTTTTAAACTGAAATATGAACCAAAGTATCCAAACATTGAGTAAAATTTGTCTTTGCAAATGAAACTGATTTGTTTGTAGAAATTTATTATAACTAGCTCATACATCCAGGAAGCTTCATTTTCTGATGAGTATGGGAAGTTAGTCCCCTTGTTTGGATCTAACATTTGTCAGCAATGACATCATATGACACCCCACTTAGACCGCTATCTCGTAATATAAATTGTTCTCTGCAGCAAACCCCAATTGTTGTAAATGCAACCAAACCTTGTGCAGTTATGCTTCAGTGATGCCATAGACATAGGAAAAGAAAGTTTATTAAATAGGTGCAACCTTTCTCATCTCCTTAAGGTATTATTGTCGCTGTGTGTTTGTTGTTTTATGGTTTCTAAATTGTCTGTCTTTCTCTATATCTGTACACTAAGTTGCTACAGTGCGTTAATACTAATTTAATTTTGTACTGAGACGATCAAATAGTTAAATACACTTAACAGATTATCCTTAGGTGATAATTACAGACCAAAAGGAGAATAATTTAAAACATGAACTTGAACATTTAATATTTTATATCACTATTTAATAATAAAAAAAAAAATGGATTCCAGAATAAAAAAGGAATTGCTTGCTTGTCCTTTTTAACGGAATTTTAAATTTGTGTACACACAGTAATCCCGAAACCCATGTAGTAGCAATACCCTATTTCCAATCAATGATTTTATGATCTGCAAACCTGGTGTAGTAATAATACTACATTGTTATCCCCAAACGCATATTGTAACAATACCCTATTTCCAGGCAATGATTCTGTGATCTCTAAAATCTGATGTAGTAACAATACTACATTGTTATCCCCAAACCCATGTAGTAACAATACCCTATATCCAGGCACTGATTTTGTGATCTCCAAAACCTGATGTAGTAACAATACTACATTGCTATCCCCAAACCCATGTAGTAACAGTACCCTATCTCCAGGCACTGATTTTGTGATCTCCAAAACCTGATGAAGTAACAATACTACATTTCTATCCCCAAACCCATGTAATAACAATACCCTATCTCCAGGCACTGATTTTGTGATCTGCAAAACCTGATGTAGTAACAATACTACATTGCTATCCCCAAACTGATGTAGTAACATTACCCTATTTCCAGGCACTGATTTTGTGATCTGCAAAACCTGTTGTAGTAATAATACTACATTGATCCCCAAACCTATGTAGTAACAATACCCTATCTCCAGGCACTGATTTTGTGATCTGCAAAACCTGATGTAGTAACAATACTACATTGCTATCCCCAAACTCATGTAGTAACATTACCCTATTTCCAGGCAATGATTTTGTGATCTGTAAAACCTGATGTAGTAATAATACTACACTGCTATCCCTAAATTCATGTAGTGACATTACCTTATTTCCAGGCAACAGTGTAACACTGATTTTTGTAATCTTCAAACCCTGATGTAGTAACAATACTATATTACTAATCACCAAACCACATAGTAATATTACCCTATTTCCATGTGACAGTGTAACACCCTGATTTTGCAATCTCCAAAACCTGATGTAGTTTCAATACTACATTGGTAATCATTAAACTACATGGCCTCAAATCCATGTGAACCCACAATATTTCACTTGAGGAAAAAATGGGTAATTCCTCCTTTGAAGAGTCACTTTCCAGAAAAAATTCCAGTGTATTAAATCAAATTTAACCATATTAATATTGGCTTTTGCACTCATGTTTTGGTACTGATGCCAGTAATAAACAACAAAAATTGTATAGGCTGACAAGAATTAGAGTTAGTTCTATCATTGGAATGTTCATGAGGGCATAAATCCACGCACAAAACAGGTATTGTGTGCATGCATCTTGCTTGCATGGTATGTTACTAATTGCCTCTTGCGCATCCAGCATGCACATTGCATGTATTCCACAATGTCTTTTTATCTAGTAGACTAGGTATTAGTATGCAATATACCGTGTATACTTGCTTATAAATGGAGTCCAATTGCAAACTGCAGATACCCTGATCTGCTGTTGCATAATGCGCTGGCAGATCTGGGTCTCTGCAGTGTCTTTGGAGTAATTAAAAGAACAAACAGCATATACCCTGATATGCCGGCGCATTATGCGACGACAGATTAGGGTCTATGTTGTTTCCAGTTGCACTCGACTTATAAGCGAATACATACGATAATAAGTGTCAAAAAGGATAGGTTATTCTTGTCGACCTATAATGTCATATGATACAGTTTCAAATTCACACAAAATATTTGAAATGACTGTTGAAATACAAGATAGTTTCAAATAAACATTTGTAGTAAGACTCTTCCTTGCTTATCGCGGTGGATTAAAAAAAAAAAAAAAAAAAAAAAAAGAGAGAGAGAAGAAATAAGTAGATAAAGTACAATAATCGGGGTGGGGGTGGACAGCGATTTTTATTTCTTTGCGTATAAATCGGCATCCATTTTCTATTTTTTTAAAAAAATAAATTTTGTATCCCCATCACTCATGAACCATTTTAAACGCTGTATTGAACTTGATTGGTAAGTGTACCAATTATTACCTCCATCCTTAGAGTTAAGGTTAAAATGCGAATAAAAGACATTAAGGGTACCAGTATTAGCTCAATTACACTTGACAAAGCAAATTATATTTCTCTAGTTGCTCAAAATATATTGAAGAAAAATCGTTAAAAAATATGTTTTATTTAAATTATATGCGAAAATTCATGCGGCACAATATTGTCTGAACTACACATGAAGGATAATTACAAATCAAAGAAACTGGTTAGACCGTCTTCTGCCCTTTCTGTGAAAAGTCAAAGGGGAAGTAAGTCTTGAATAGTGAATGATCTTTAAAAGCAATGCGTGTTTCGATCAAGTCTTTAAAAGTTGTTTCGGGAATTTTTAATGTGTTCAATATTCAGTATTTACCCTATAACCATAGAATGAAGAGCACGTGATCACGGTAATAGAAATTAGCTATTTATATGGATTTTTATTTTTTAAATATTGCAGTGTTTCCAGGTAATTGTTTGTGTTGTACAATCTATATCATAGATGTTCATTGTAGTCAATATAAACACATTTATTATCCCCCTTTCAGTTAACCGCCGAGTTAAAAAATGAATTTTTGTAACTCTCAATCAGTTCATACTTATTATCGCTCCAGATTATTTGGTGACTCTATGAAATTATTTTGACCGCTGCAATTCATAATTCAAGCTCAAATGAAAATATATTTTCATCCCATTATCTTTTTTGCCATGAACTCATGTAAAATCAAATGTAAAGCACGTGCATGGTTCAAGAAAAAATGAGTTCACTGAAAGGAAACTTTCTATTTCTACTTTTACAGCAGTCCTAGAATTTATAACTTAAACTTTTTAAATAAACGAGACTTTTTCCCGAAATCCCATATTCAGAAATCTTAACATTTATAATGGAACCCTGCTTATTTCTAGTAATCCATATGGCCCTTTTGGCCTAAAAAAAACACACACACACACACAAAACACGTGGGTCTATGTAGTATACGTCAATAAAATATTTCTAAATACTCATTAATGAACCAACTTTAAGTTGATGTTGGGAAGATATAGTCAATAGACAATGTTATTAGTTAGTAGCAATATCTCAAAATAAAAATGCTAAATATGATAGGACCGCCCAAGCAAAAGTTGTCAAACTTTTCAGGAACATTTTCTAAACGCAAAGTAGCAAATACTGAAAATGTAATGTAAATATTTTTAATTGCTTGTGAGATACTAGATTCTAACATTTTGAGTAAAGCCTAAGTCTCAGCATTGAACGTTTTGTGAATTCAAGTCCAGATCCATACTTCAAAGGCCAAATAAATGGAAGTATTCCTTCATTTCTTAAAAATCAGCTGAATATAACCTACAGTTGAAACCTATTAGACATGTAAGTTTTCCGCAACATAAACGTTTTAGAAGTGTTAGTTTTTCATTGTACATAATAAGCACTGACATGCTTTAAAAATCTTGTTACATATTTGCGAGACGGGCAATATCTTGGCTGCTAATTACAAAAAAAAATAAGGAGATAATGCATTACTCGCCTACGGCAGGCAAGCAACCAATGTGCAGTTCTGCTGTCAGAAAAATGTAGAAATTCGACACTTCATGCCTTATACAAGATATAAACCACTTTTTTTTTTTTTAAATGGCTTTTCAAGTAATTTGGTAAAACCAAGTGTGGATCCTTAAATTGGACCGCACGGTTGTATATAGTACGGCATCACCTCTGTTCTGTCTGCGCAGCATCTACCGCTTCTATCCATTGCAGGATTTCCTCATTTCTGCTCTCCAGTAGCAAATCCTTTTGACCTGCGTCCGACCTTAAACCGTTTTCGTTTCCATCTTGGATACTCCCTGTATCAGTTTTCAGCTCCATGAAATCCGATACATTTTCTATTTGTTGGCTATCGTTTGTCTCGTCTTTGAAATACAAGTCAGGCAAAGGCACATGGTCATGATTCATTTCGAAAAATGTCGAGGCAACGAGGTGGTCCTGCAGTGGCGACGACCTGAAGCTGTACCCAACAAATGTTGTCTTCCTACGAGTCGGACAGTTGCGATCGCTGGCATTTGAACTGGAGTGTTGGTTCTCATACTTAATGACATTATTTTTACTCAAAACATTTTTAGAACATACTGTATGAATTTTCTTCTCGTTGCCTCGAATCGTAAAGAACTGCTTGTTAAACTGCTGTCGAGATCTAAGAACATTAGAAATATTTAGATAGTCTTCGATATCTTTGTGAATTCGATTCGTAGGTCGTCGGCTCTCAGCGCCTGACTTCGAACTCTGTGATCGAGAAGAGCTCTGGTCCATGGTAGGGGTCAGAGGTTTGTCCCTAGAGGGCGTTGGGGTCCTTTCCCTGGAATGGATCAAACTCTTTTCCCGTTGAGATTGACTGCACTCACAATGTATCTGACGAACACCACTTTCACAACGTCTTACATTTAGTCCTTGTTCCGTCTCATATCTCGGGCTTCTCAGCATTTTATTAGAGCTGCGATCCAAAAGAGGATGGAAAGCATACATTTTACCGTCCTCCAGTGCGTACGGCATCCTGTACTTCTGTTCCAGACTCTGTAGACGAGAGAACTTGTCATTAAAGTGAACTCTTCTTCCTTTTCTCTGGCTTTTCGGGGAACTCTGAAAACCAACATTTGCTGATCTACTCCAACTAGGTGATACCCTCCTTTCTGGAACAACATTGCTGTTGATTTTTAAGTAAGAGTAGCGCGGAGATAGTTCCCCTTCTGACGATCTGTATTGTGTAAGCGTTGACGCTCTTCCGTCAACATGGATGTCATTGAAGTTCTTGTTCTTTAGAATCCCTCGCAGTGGACGAGAACAGGTGGGATGGCCTGTTGAGGGTCGAATGCAGTAAAACTGAGGAAACAGATGTCTGTCTTCTAATTGAAGAATTACTGTTCCGGGACCCTGTTTTACAGACTGACCGAGGTATGGCGATTTCCAGTACATCGCCATGTCTTTTTGTAACGCTTTTTCACAGCTATTTAGCTATCCCATCACAAGCAGTCTCTCTTCCTATGATCTTACAGAGACTCGCCTCCTACTCGGTATTATCGGAATCACAAGTCTGAAAGTACAAACAATTTTAAAAGGTTTTTTATATGATTTTTCAAAATAAAGTTTCAGTCAGAGGAGTAAATTCGCACGAGCATTTCCGTGCTGCACCCATAATGAAACCTGGAAAGATGCCCATAGAAACAAACTTGAAAATGGAAAACGTATTTGTTCCTGTCGTTCTTGAATAATTTATGCAGAATTTTTCTTACTGCAATAACTATGTGGAACAAATATATAATAAATGTCCTTTTTAAACTTATTGGTGATCTATACGTCAATATTCAAAGCTATTCAGATTGTGCTACCCACGTGATTCAGTATATTGAATATTGCAAAATCAGTGTTAATAATCGAAGCTTTTTGTACAAAATAGTGACAGACAATGTTTGTTAAATGATCTATCGCAATAGTAGTGACGTTGCATCGACTCTAAAGTTTCCTTTTTCTTTTGATATTTACCACATATGAACAAACATGAAATTTAAGTGTATGCTGAAAAGTTCGTGTAAATTTGTTTGAAACTTATACAGTTATGACTATTTGAATTTATATGCTGTTAGTGACAATCATCTAGGTGTCGGAGCATCATTCTAAAATGCTCCGACAATCTTCCCGAGCCAGTGTACTCGTAATTACGTAATGTGTCACACATTGCCAGCAATAGTATTATTGAATGTTCCATAGGTATTTACATATGGAACAGTTTGAATTACATATTACGGAGAGAAAATCTCTACCGACAATATTCAGTCCCTAGTGTCTAAGTGGCCATACAATTTGTAGTGGTATTGACTTTCCGGAACTGTGTTTTCACACTGGCTTACTTATTAATAACGTAAACTACACCAGTTCCATCCTTGATTTCTTGACATATTGATTTAAAGTAAATTTACTTTAAGTTTTGTCATCAGCGACCAATGACAGGAGAAGTTCGAGCTAGGACTGTGATAAAATCTGATCTTGAAATGATTTTAAAACTATTTATTTAGGTATAAGTGATGCAATACACTTAACATACTTAAATGGAACACATACTTTTTTCAGTTTCTGCAAAGAGTACATTGGAATAGAAATTATAAGTGGCACAGTGTCACCTGTTGGATTAAGGTATACTACATTCATTTTTGTCATATGCTTCAAACTACAATTCCTATGTATCTCAGGGTAAAATGTTGTTCAATCAATATTAATTCGGATCGATGATATTCTAGACGATACAAGAATTTTGTTGGATTATAGATACACCTGGTTATGTCAAATATATCCCTTGCATTCGAATTGTACAAGTGAAATAATTGATTCCATCGTCTTGACGTGATTTTGTGTGGTATCAGATATAAGGCCCTAAAATAACAAGCGGAAAAATGTTTGAGGTTGGAAAGTGAAGGGAGAAACCTTTAGTGCGCGTTTTAGAACTCGTATGTGCGCACATGTATGATTCTCAGGCAGGTTAGTCAGCAGTCATTTTGCCCCTAAAATATTTTATCCAGGAAATTGTTATTCTTAATACAAAAGGTCTTCCGTTTCGGCAACATGCTAAGTGCTGTATGTAACCACCTTTGCAGCAAATTTACATAGGAAAATGAAATAATGTGCAATACAATAGTTGTTATTTGCCGTCGACATTAATTCAATAAACAATAAATGAGTAAATCTCTTGAGAATGTACCAAGTAAATATATATATATATATATATATATATATATATATATATATATATATATATATATATATATAGTGAATAGGTGTGACCTATCAAGGGCAAACAGATTCAGAGTGAATTGACTTGTTGACTAACCGATTGCTCCCCTATTTTTCCCCTCGTTTGTTCTCGCGTAGAGAAAAATGTGAAAAAGTAGACATTGAGACAAAATTTGCATATGCATTTGACACAAACATAAGCACTATTATTCCGCTAGTAAAAATTTTGATAATTTCTTCTCTGAAATGAAGTGTGTTTGTAATATGTGAAATAAATAAAAGTCAACATAGTAATATGACATTAAAGAGATTTCGATCTACTAGGCCTACTGCATTCGTACATACCTTTCCAAGGTGACACTTCGACACCAAAATTCCACACTTTCAGTGAGCGTATGATGCCAGGTGGCCGACTTTAAACAGTTACAATTTTAATTGCTCCTATATCCCATATCATGCGAATAGAAAGTAGTTTATCAGATATACAAACTTATGTAACTCCTTTATCTTGGGGGCTAAAATTGACACAATTTCACAATACGTTAAAACACATAATTGCTTAAGCTCAAGGCAGTAAACATGAGAAAAGTATTCGCTGTATATCTTATTAAACAATGATTGTTTACATTACGCCTTTCAACAATTCTTACCTACCATGAAGTGGTAGATTACCCAAGTCGTTGAGTAGAAAATTGAAACCTGTCCTCATAAAAACGGAGTTTCTTCATAATTCCAACTGTAATGATATAGACCAACCAAACAGTTCTACAGTCATCGTTACAACAGAGGCCAATCAGAAGTATAGAATGTACTTATGTCTGGCGCTTTTATTACATTCATAAATTAGGGACTTTTTTATAATCGTCTCATGATTTCGAACGCGTTGCCCAAACCGTTGTTTTATGCGCGCACGCCAACAGCGTCAGATTCGTGGATAAGCGATTATATTGTTGCAGCGTATTTGGTAGCCGGTTGCATACGGCAGTTGTCAGAGCTTTATCGACTCCCTTCTGATTTACACACGTCAAGGTGCAAGGTCGTCTAACTATTTACTCCCCTTGATGACAAGTGTCACCAGCAGACGAATGATACACACATTTATAGTTTTTATATACAATTTATTATCTACTTAAAAACGAGTATCTCTCTCTCTCTCTCTCTCTCTCTCTCTCCCTGTCTGTCCGTCCGTTCATGCATCTATCTAGCCAACTTTCTAGCTATCAATCTGTAACATGCATGTCCGTCCACTCGTTCGCCACTATGTATCATTAACATATATAAATACATTCACTAATGTCATTTCAGTTCAGTATCATTTTTCGTCGCTATCTTCACCGACTAATTGTTACAAAAATAGGCTTACAAAAAAAAATTCGTTGCAACTATTCCAGTTTCATGCAATGCTCAAGTTAATCATGCTACTAAAATTCTCAAGTCATTAGGTTCTGGTATCGACGGTCGGATTGCTTCAGTCAAATATTGACCTTACAAGTTACATTGACATTTGGCAGGGCTTGGGAGTATTGTATACCATTTGACCCATTTTCTGTAGGTCCGTCTGATTAAACCAGAACTTGCGTACATTTGTACATACATTATCCAACGGGTACAAGATCAACTTGGCAAAAACAGCAGGCAATTACTTCAGTGTTGTTGTTATAAATGAGTTAATGTGAGTCAGTTTGCAAATTCAGCTGAAAGTTATCAAATAAATTAATTACTACATACAGCCAACTTAATTCACTGCCACAAGCGCATACAGGGTCACCTGATATATACTTCTCGGCAATCTACGTGGTTTTTAGAACCAGAAATGAGACAACAGCGAAAAGAATGAAGATTAAAACGCACACACATTTTAAGAAAATTTAGGAAAACAAATACACACACACATTCAGATAGAATAATATAGATAATTCATATATTTTCCAAGAGGATCGCAAGCACCAATGATTAAGAACAAAACAACTATACTGTATCATTCTATTTAAAAGTAACATATGTTGATAAGGATGACGGTTTTTATTTTGCAACCTGCCTGAATAGGTCCATCTTTGTGTTTCAGTCCAGTTATTAAATAATTGTCTCTTCTAGGTAGCGTGTACGTGATTATTTTAGATTGAAAAGACCCTCACCTTCGGTGAGGTTTTTTCAACGTTTGATGAATAAGCAACAGGCAGGTTACCTAACTCAAATCCAATGTAAAAATCAATATAACGTCCAAATAATTTTATGGGTTCAACCAATAAGTTGACAAAAATTGAATACAAGGCAGATAATTTTATTTGAATGGCAAATTATTCTACTGATTGAATTGTGACTATCTTGTATTCAGCAAAATGATGGAGCAGAGGTAACTCTAAAATTGTTAACTTATGTCTAGGCTGTAGATTAAAACTTTAAAGTCTCTAAACAACCCTGACATATTTATGACTTTAATACCAGCTCTGCGGGATGTTTGTACCTGTTTAAATCTGCATCAATTAATTGCACAGGTAAATCAATAGCATTAGATACTCCAAAGTTGAAACAATGCAGAAATCGTCAACCAATGCACGTGAAGCCATAGTATAATTTTCTCCTCAAACTCCTTTTTGCTATTATTGATTTAATTTTGTAATTCATCCTTTCTGATTCTTTATGCATAATTCCGTGCTCAGTTCAGTTTTGAATGTCTTCATGTTTTAGTTTATTTTGGTTTTAACTGTATCAGTGTTATCACTTCAAGCGAAAGCTTTTTCATCTATTTCAGTTTAGAATGCATTTGTTTCTGATGCAAACCTTTGTTCTAAATCATTGAAATATTTTCTCATTCCTTTCATCTTTCTATTTCATTGGCTAATACTATTTTACTATCTTATATATTATTGACCACTTCTCGATCATCATATTTATTGTACTTATTTGAGATTTGTCAACCTCAGCACGTAACCTGTTGTAAAATTCAATAAATTTATCGTTTTGATCTTACAGGTCTAATCTGTCATAGATAAATCTTATTTTTTTAAAAATCGCTTTTATCGTGCTTTCATTAACATTTATTTTGTTTTTGGTGTCCTCCATCTTTTTATTTATATCTGTTACATCAATTTCCTTCTGCAGCTCTCACAAATTATTACTGTTACATCAATTTTCTTCTGCAGCTGTCACAAATTATTACTGTTACATGTTATTTTATTGTTAAAGTCGGTAATTATTATGTTAAATCATTTATTATCTTTTTTATCTCTTGCTTGTTTTGTTGGATTTCATCATTCAAACCTCATGTAACTGTACCAATTGAGATTGCAAAGTGTCATATTCTTCAAGAGACTTGCTTTCACCATGTCGCTTTCTAAAGCAACTATCGCACTGTTTAGCCTCTGCTCTATTCTTTGCAAATAATGTTGGGCATCTGCTTTTTCTTTTTCCTTAATAATAATTTTCAAGCCTCTAGGGATATCACTTTTAATTGATAACTTGCATAATTTTTAAATTTTTTTTATACCAAACCTTTCTACAAGGTTATTAAATGCTAGACATTTGTAAGTCATTATTGTATGAAAACGCATGGTAAAAGTGGGTCATCATTTTCTTATCTACTTAAGGTGAATACATATCTTACACGCATGCTGTTAAAGTCTATAACTTTTTAATTTTAAGATTTTATGCTGATATTCAATCTGTTAATTGTACCTCTCTGTAATTGCCATTAACATTGCAAGAAACAAAATCTCCGTAATATATATATATATATATATATATATATATATATATATATATATATATATATAAGGAAGAGGCTCTAGTAAACACAAATAATAGCCATTAGAGTACTTTTTTGCTAAATCATTAAAAATGAAAAATTCAGCATTTAGGAGAGTTTGACCAAACTTGACCTTTAATAATATTCTTGTGTGTCTTTTTCATTATAAACATTATTGCATGATATACATAGACTTCTGTAATAACAGCTATAGCAACATCTTGAACAATAATTCATTACTTAAAGCCGCACAAGACACACATTTTCACAGAGTATCTATAATGTAGAATGCATAATTTGATAAATATATATATAAATAGTTTTCTAGAAAATAAAAAAAGAAAACGACCACACTACTCGAAATGTGCGGGGTACATCCGACTCTGTACATAATTAAAAACAAGAAAATGAATACTGTTATATAATTTCATTTATAAAATGAATTATAGATACTTTCCTGTGATTTATATTCCATGAGTACTAATAGGCAAAAATAAATTATATGTAATGATCTGAAAATTTATACCATCAAATAAACATGAACTAAATGCATCCAATGCGATGTGTAACCAGCTTTGTTACACTTTGCTTACATTATCGCAGAATAAGGTGACGGTCGGCTATAATCTTTACTAAAGATAGACACATACCGTGTCATCGCAAAATCCTCATGTATGAGTTTTAAATACGTCTAATGATGGAGAATGCCAATGTTTAAATGGCAGATAATTCTAACTACGAATTGAGCTTGGAAAAAAGACGAATAGAGTAGCTTCAACCTACATGGCATTATGGTTAGTGAATGATTATTCACAAGACAATAATTTGATACTTCTCCAACTGATAGTGGAAACATTACATGCAAATATGAAGGAGCCATATTATTCACTATTTTGTAAAATAATGATAGCTTATAAAATTTTATCTTTGAGCCCAAAGTTTTCCATCCCATTTCATAATACAGAGCCTCGGTTTCAACATATACTGGCTTGGAGTTGCACTTATTCAAATATTTTTCAGAGAGGTCATACAACACTTCACAAACCTTCTGAGGCATATATCGTATAAATATCGTATAATTGTTCTATTAAGACTTGCCAAGAGTTTTTAATGTCCGGATGTGCCAGTAGTCTTTAATGTGATGATGTGCCAAAATTAAGTACTCCAGGATATCTTTGAATAAGTTCACATAAATCCCAAAATTATCGATTCAAAATCCAAAATCCAAAAGTCCGTGAGCACTTTTATAATCCAATGAATATATTAAATAATTCCTCTTTTTGAATTTGGATTTATTTTTCACAACTGTAATGGCTCTTTAAAGACTGATGTAAGGGTAGAATCTGAAAAACTGTCCAATAAACAGGGTATATATAAAGATAGGTCACATGACAGAATGTTCTAGAATAGTATGGTGTATGTGACTTTTGACACATAACTCTAAAGAAATTCTTGTTTTATCTGTAAACAAAATCAACCTTGACCTCAAATTGAATCAATAACTTGTTTACCAAAACAGTTCTTGAACTCAAATATTAAGTAAACAATTTAATTCAAAGACAATAGCTAAATATGTCAAGATTATACTTAACATTAAGGTTTAAGCAAATATTAAAGTCAAGAAACATTTATAATTTCCTAAAATATTTATAATATTATATAAACATCATACTTAACAACACATATATTTTTGGCTGCACAAACATCATAAAAGTATTAAAACGCTTTATAGACAAATGCATGGATTACAGCACATCTTTTCTTATTATATAGCTCCCTACAATAATTGCATATACTTGAATTCACTATGTATATAGAGGTTATCTACGTTTTGTGAGAAGATATAAGGAAATATTTAACGAGTAAAGTGGAAAAATTGTGTTGTCACTAGTGGCGTATCTTGTTTCTCCATTTTTTGTCAATGTGATTAACGGCTGCATTACTACATGGATAAAAAGAAGCTCCGATATTTTACAATAATTTTAGGACACGACTTTTTACAAATTTAGATTGTACTTATAATGCTTCAAAATATGTATTGTGTTAAATTAATTACTGTTTCCATACGAAAATGAAGAGATGTTTATTTTCGTTAACACATTATGATTGTGATGACAGTTAAAATCCCTATTTAAACAATTTTCATCACTATATGTAATCGAGAGTTTTTCTTAAAAACGTGTACCGTTTGTCGTTGAGTGTGACAGGTATACGATACTGTATGGGTGACACAGAGTATCGAATAGCAACAGGTCATGTAAGTTCAGTCACTGACAATTTGCAAGATACATGTGGAAAACTAATTATAAAAAGTTAATACTTTAAGCCTACTTTTTGTTGCTTGGGGTTCACTTTTAGACATTCTTGATGGCGCCTTCTCTTTGATTACACAAATGTATACTAGAGGGTCAACAGGCTTGACACGTTTTAAGATCTATTCATCCTGATGGGGAGAGAGAAGGAGAGGAAAGGGGGTAGAGAGAGAAGGAAAATAATATGAGAAAATTTGCTTTGGCCTAAATATGGAAATACAGGTCTGAATAGCATACATAAGGGCAGATATACTTCATAAATGGAAAAAGAAAGTAGTTCCAAAAGTGATATCGCCACTGTGGCGATATAATTTTTCTCCCAATGATATATTTAAATATCTCATTATGAAATATATAATAAACATTTAACATGTTAGTGATCTATCCACTTTAAGTCAGTAGACATAAATTGATTGTTAGAATTTCTTTGTAATAGGGAAGACGGTTGTTAATAAGCTTAAACTTTCTAAGTAATCCCCATATATTGCGTTGTTTTGAATTATAGATGAAGACGTTTTCTTGAATCAATATTGTTTTAACTCATCACTTCTTTAATGCAGAGTAACTATGTCAAGGCTGTTAAATTTTCTGCAAGAGTATTTTCATAAATTAAAACTAAAAGTATCCCTAACACAAAGCCTTCAGGAACACAGTCATGAATCGATTTTAATTCAGATAAGCCATCACCTATACAAGACGTTGTTTTTATTTCAGAGAGATAATTAGTAAACAGAACAAATATGCGCCCTCTAATACCGTACGCTGTTGGTCTTTGTATGAGACTTTAATGTCAGATTCAATCTAATCCTTTTGAAATATCACAAAAAGAAAAAAGACCCACATCATATCTTTATCATAAAAACTTTGCAAACATTATGGTACATTTTTATCAATGAATGAATGATACAATACCCAGAGATAAAAACCATTGATACTTATAAATAAGATTGTTTGAATGAAGATAATCATATACATACTTAAATACAATTCTACCGAGTATACTCGATAATGATACTGGTCTGTAATTAGAAGAATCTGATTTGTCCTTTTTTTTTTTGTTGAAAATTTTGATGATATTTGCCGTTCTCCACTGAGTGGGAAAGTTGCCTGAAAGTAGAGATTGTTGATAAATTAGATACAGTGAGAATGATACCTCAATGCGTATCAACATTTTTGTTAACATTTTATCAGGCCCTTGGGTGGGTGGGTGGGTCTCGAATCTAGAAAAATAATATTCCATCAATTATCTTTTGACGTGTAAAATCAATGCTATCAAACAGCATCTAGATAGGAAATATGGAAAGTGTTCAAAGCATAAACTGTATTACTTTGGACATCTAAGACAGCCGGAGAGAGATTTTAGAGAAAATCTTGAGAGAAAAAAATCAATTCAAAAGTTAGAAGAAAAAAATGACCATTAGGTCAAAGGCTGAAATCATTATTTAAAGAAAAAGGTGTTACAACACCTGCCATAGCACTGCAATAGGTTAGACAATATAAACTCTTCCTCTGCCTATAGCAGATTTTGTATAAGGAGGGTAGAGGAGAAACATGTGGTGTTAGTGCTTCATCAGGAAGGAGAAGACGATTCATTCATTGCTAAAATTAAAAGATGCTTAATAAATAATTTACAATTATTTGTTTGAGTTAGCCAAAACAGCATCATCATCATTGCCTGGAATTACTGGCAGTGTAATAAGTTGACTTCTGAAAACAGCTGGACAAGTTGTTTTTCTTTTCCTTGCTGTACATATTTTGCTTGTTTTGGCCTTAGTAGGTTTGTTATCATCATTTATGACGTTTATATTCTTACCCTTCATGATGTGGTGGAATGTAAAAATTATTGCAGATCAAATTAAGTTGTTTTAAATCTATTAGGATTAAAATATTTCCTCCTGGCAATGTTATTTTGCACTGTATCTATGTATCTATTAACAGAGTCATCACTGGCAAATTTTATAGTATAGTTATAAAAATAATGACTGGTTTGTATGTGAAAAACTGAGTTTCAGTGTAGTAAACGTTTATGTCCTAAAATATTTGTGAAATATCAGCTGCAGGACAAAAGTAACGTGTTGTGCTAGTTATTTTTTTCTTCAAATCTATAATCCATTATTTATGTTTAAAAATAGAGTGTGAAATTGGTTTTTCTTGTGCAAATGCACTGAGCCTCTATTTAATTTTCTTTCCCACATTCACGTGTTATTCTTACTTGATTTCTCCTTCTAGTGTTTTAATTTCTTCCTCTGTAATCTAGTTGATCTTAAACATTTTTTACATCGCTGTATTTTGTATTTCGTGTCTCCTTTTCCTTGATCATGTTTTCTCTGTTACATTTGTAACATTCAACAACTGACTGGTAAAATTGTTGTCCAAGAAAAATACAAAATTTATGGAGTAACTGCCATATCTTCTTTGAATGAAATTTAATAGAAGTTTAAATGTCCTCATGAGTGCATCAACATTTATGTGAGTTTTTCATTTGTGTTTAGCTTTCTTGAGCTGCATTTAAAACCAATTTCATATTTTTCATTTTGTCTCATTTCTATACTAATGCAATCTATCACCCTGCTTGAGCATTGTCTACATTGTAGTGGCATTATCACGCATTTCATGCATACATGCCATTTTGTTGTTTACCTGGGATGTTTTGGGATGAACTTTTTTCATCAAGCTTTGTAATCAACATTTATGTGCTGTGCTTCCTCCATCTCTGATGGAGAGGCATACCTTTGGTACATCATTAACTTTATTGGCATAATGTTTTCTGTTGGTTCCTAATTGTTCAACGATTCATCATAAAGTTTCCACTTCACCAGTACATTGTACTGTTCACCCGTTTTATTCGCTCACTTGGTCAAAGGCCAAGTGAACTTATTGTCTGGCCTTTTGTCCATCATGTGTCGTCTGTCCGTTCATCAACACTTGCTTATGAACAATCTAGAGGCTTAATTTCTGGTCAGATTTTGATCAGGTTTGGTATTTAAGATTATATCATCATGACCGCGAATGAATTCGATTATGAGCAACATCCATGCTTATTGAGGTGATCTTGCATCTGATTGACTGACTTTTTGAACACTCCAGAGGCCATATTTCTAATCAGTTTTTCTTCTTCAGATTTTGCCATGTAAGCTTATATCATCGAGGTCTCGGATGAATTTGATTATGAGCGACATCCACGCATATTAATGATTAATGAGGTGATTTTGCAAATAGGATTTGACAAGACTTGATATGTAAGCTTATATCATGAAGATCTCGTTTGAGTTCCATTATGAGCGACATCCACACATAATAATGAGCTGATTTTGCATCCAACTGATTGAACTTGTGAACACTCTGTATGCATTATTTCTGATTAGATGTTGACCAGATTTGGATTTGGCTTGTTAGCTTATAATGAGAACTCTGATGAGTTCGATTATAAGCAATATCCACGCATATTAATAATGATGTGATCTTGCATCTGACTGACTGAGCTTGTTTACACTCTAAAGACTGTATTTCGATCAAATAGATTTGGTTTGTATGCTTATATCATTAAAATCTCGTTTAAGTCCAATTATGAGTGACATCCACGCATATTAATGAGGTGATCTTGCATCTGATGGGCTGATCTTGTGTACATCTTAGAGACAATATTTCTGATCAGATTTTGACTAAATTTGGTATGTAAGCTTTCATCAACAAGACCCCGGACAAGTTTGATTATGAGCAACATCCACGGATATTAATGATGTGGTCTTGCATTTGATTGGCTGAGCCTGTGAATACTCTAGAGGCCATATTTCTGATCAGATTTGGTACATAAGCTTGTATCATCAAGATCTCAGATGAGTTCGATTATGAGCGGGATCTACGCATATTATTAAGGATGCAGGCTGATCAGATGGTGGGATTCGAACCCTCAACCTTCTGGTCATGGGGATCTCAATGGTTTCCAAGTTAAGACTCCACGGACAGAGCCCCAACATGGTAAAGACAGACCCGGTAATATATGCTGATTGCACCGATTATCCCCTTTATAATTTCATGTCAGTGTTTGTACTTTAACGGGGGTGGGATGGGGATGGGGGGTTGTAAACAGGTCTAAACTTACAAATCAGGGCCCAGTTCTCCATGGGCAGGGAGAGATTCAGGGTAGAATGCTGGTTGTATAAAAGACTTCTCTGTTTTATGTCAAAGAGTGATCATATATATATATATATATATATATATATATATATATATATATATGGTCTAGAAAAAAAGATACATGACACAAACATTAATACACAGTGTAGCAAGTATGAGCTCCAAAGCTTTTCTTTCTCGTATACATGTTCAATATGTGTGTGAATTTGACAGGTGAGTGATATCGGGCCCACTTGGCCTCCTTGTTCTAAAATCTTTACAATTCTTTGAATGTCATCTTGCTTGTCATATAGAAATTACATTTGTTCGTACAACTTGCCATCTGTATTATCTACCTAGAAATCGTACAACATGCCATCTGTATCCTCTACCTAGAAATCGTACAACATGCCATCTGTATACTCTACCTAGAAATCGTACAACATGCCATCTGTATCCTCTACCTAGAAATCGTACAACATGCCATCTGTATCCTCTACCTAGAAATCATACAACATGCCATCTGTATCCTCTACCTAGAAATCGTACAACATGCCATCTGTATCCTCTCCCTAGAAATCGTACAACATGCCATCTGTATCCAGTTTATACACAAGTGGATCTACTAAAACTGGATGTGTGATTGAACATATTTTGTTTGTAAAGTTAGAAAAGTAGTGCTTTTCAAAGATTGTTTTTGTCGTTTGAAATTCTGACTGTTTCACCTATTTTAAATTTAGGTGCTTCAAATGTATCAGTTGTCATGTAACCAAATAGGTTGATCCTGGACTGGAGTGATGTTGATGGATCTGTGATGAGTGTTATTGTATCCCTCAATTAAACTTGGTAAAAGGTCAATCCATTTTCTGATTTTGAGTAAAATACTTTCGTATTCTAGTCTATTGATTTCTGTTAAACATTTCTACTACAGATATGATTTATTTTTTTTTTGTCTGTTGAAAAATATTTAGTGTTTTCCTTTTCCAGCAAATCTTGAACTTTCTTGAAGAAATCGGTTTCCCAATTCAAACACTATCTTTTCAGGTTTTTGCTGTTTCAAGATTTCTCTAAAAGCATGCGTATGTCATCTTTTTGTTTTCATTTTCTCAGGCAAAGAGTATTTTGATAAAATATCTATCACTTTCAAAATGTATTCATATTCATCTTTGTATTTTTCATCCAAGTGACTAATATAGACCCTTCTGTATGGAAATATTTACTCGCTTACGTGAGTAATGTGTAGTTTGACTTTCACACGAGCATTCTTTCAATTCAATGTATTTAGCTGAATGCAAATGTGAAGATTTACACACACCCAATACGTAATGTATTCCTTCATCATACTGTATTCATTTAACCATTTTGATTTCAAAGTTGTTGTTGCTTATTTTGATGTTATGATCATTTAGGGTAATAATCTGCACATCTGTATTTTGTCTGAAGTGATGGTGTATGTATATATTTTTGTAAAAATATTTTAAATCGACAAATTAACACTTATTTGCTCTTAGATATTATTCTTCAACACAGTTAGGTTTGACCACACATTTACCACTATTCATCATTTTTTTCTCTCGAAAAAGGATAGTAATTATCTCTGAAGTCAACACTGTTGTCTTGTGTTTCTTTCAACCCCTTACACATCTGAATGACCAGTCATGTGACCGCATGACTTGGCAATCGATTAAAGGTGATTTTACACACGGGTACTTTGAAGTGATCCCTCATTCAGCTGAGGTGAAAACTTGGTCTTTATCCTTCATGTAGTCATGAAGTTTAGGACCATATTTCACTGTGCTGACCGTAGACCTTTAAAAAATGTTGTTAAGGTAGTATTATGTTCCGCCTATAATTTAACTATAGGGAAAGGACACAATAACAGCATCCCTCTTAATCAACGTACATGTATGTTATGTCAGGATATAGCTTCTTAATATAGGTCACTGGTTATGTACAAAAGCCAAGTAGAAGATGAATATCATTTCGTTTTACAATGCCCATTTTATATAGATCTTGGAAACAGGTTAATGCCAGGGATTTTAAACAAGAAATACCCATGTGAGGAAGTTTTTATTCTTTGAAGAAGTCTAAGAATCCAGACGTAATATCTCAACTTGCACACTATGTATTTTCAGTATTCAATAGAAGAGAGTAAGCGGATATGTAAATATATTATTAACATAATCAAACAAGTTTTGTTTCCTCTTTACACCACGTGACAGTTATGTGATGTTATTTTTGTTCCATCTTATGAAACATTTTTCTATTGCAGCTGGTTTATCTTTACTTTTTTAAAAAAATTACATTCCGTGTTAATTTCTATTGTAATATGGCGCTCTACAATATTGCAACACTGTTTTTTTTAACTGAAGTATTATTGTCCGAATGGCCTACAGTATTAAGAAACTATTGTCATGGCCATTACCAATTTTCTGAAATAAAATACATGTGAATGTATTAGTCAAGATCTTTTCTTCATAAATTTGAGCACGTTCAAGGAGATTAATTAAGTACAGTGAATCAAGTTCAAGGAGATTAAGTATAGTGACTCAAGTTCAAGGAGATTAATTAAGTATAGTGAATCAAGTTCAAGGAGATTAATTAAGTATAGTGAATCAAGTTCAAGGAGATTAAGTATAGTGACTCAAGTTCAAGGAGATTAATTAAGTATAGTGAATCAAGTTCAAGGAGATTAATTAAGTATAGTGACTCAAGTTCAAGGAGATTAAATAAGTATATTGAATCAAGTTCATAGAGATTAAGTATAGTGACTCAAGTTCAAGGAGATTAATTAAGTATAGTGAATCAAGTTCAAGAAGATTAATTAAGTATAGTGACTCAAGTTCAAGGAGATTAATTAAGTATAGTGAATCAAGTTCAAGGAGATTAAGCATAGTGACTCAAGTTCAAGGATATTAATTAAGTATCGTGAATCAAGTTCAAGGAGATTAAGTATAGTGACTCAAGTTCAAGGATATTAATTAAGTATCGTGACTCAAATTCAAGAATATTAATTAAGTATAGCGACTCAAGTTCAAGGAGATTAAGTATAGGTACCCAAGTTCAAGCAATTAAGTATAGCGACTCAAGTTCAATGATATTAATTAAGTATAGTGACTCAAGTTCAAGGAGATTAAGTATAGTGACTCAAGTTCAAGGAGATTAATAAGTTCAAGGAAAATAATTAAGTATAGATAGTGACTCAAGTTCAAGGAGATTAATTAAGAATAGTGACTAAAGCTTCTGTCATATCGTAGTGCATATAGAGTTAAGGCAGCGTCATTCCCCGCATTTAATGAGGCCGTCGTTGTAAGCAAGACAACAAACAATAGCTCCTGACGTCACGAAAAACCCATCAATACTGGAAGCATTCTTTGGTTTTGTCACGTGTTAATCAAATAAGGATTTGGAGTACACATGGGAAAATTGCAAAACCTACCTGATTGAAGAAAAAAAAAAAGAAAAGAAAAGAGGAGAAGCTCGACATGTCTCACTTGCTCGTCACTAGCGAGTACTGAAACGCCGTAATCCCTTTATGTTCATATATTAATTCATGACATTCCGTTAAGAAAGGAGAAAATGAATAAAAGCCATTAAAACGATTAAGAAGATC
This sequence comes from Margaritifera margaritifera, assembly GCA_029931535.1. NCBI lineage: Eukaryota > Metazoa > Mollusca > Bivalvia > Unionida > Margaritiferidae > Margaritifera > Margaritifera margaritifera. The sequence goes on along the minus strand of JAQPZY010000944.1, from coordinate 739,501 downwards.
CAAGAAATGAATGAACATGAAACAAACAGCCAAACACAAATAGATAAATAAATTTATTAGACTTAGTCATTTTAGGAGAGTAGATAATTGTATTCCCTTATTCAGGTGCAAACATTAATTTTATTAGAAAATCTGAAGCATTGCTGTCAGTTTTTAGCATGCATATACCTCAAAATTTTTAGAAAACATGTCTCTTTCAACAGAACAATGTTACAGATAACCTCCAACTCGAACATAGATAAAGGCAGCCTGAAATCTCCAATCATCTTAGTGTCCCTTTGATCTCAGGTGTTATGTGCTAATGAACTGAGTACAGACAACCTCGTGTGCATATATAAATGGAGTGAATAATATCTGACAGCTCTGGGAGGTATCTCTGCTGTATATACTTCTCTAATTAAAGTTTAGTCCATTTTTTAACACTCAGAATCATAAATTATTCCATGTTCACAGTCATCACATTCCAAAAGCACACTTCTTTTGCCGGTATTGTTCAGATACACTCTTATCGATCATCATCCTTGTCTCCTTCCGATGCAAGTCAAATAACTTTTTTATTTTTTTTCTAGCATGCGATGGAAAAAGACGACCTAGACGGAAACGGCCGAGTGATGTTCCGATCGTTGTATATACTATATTTGGACAGCTTTTGCTATTTTCCCATGATATGATTCCGTACCAGAGGACTTCCAGCCATAAAAATAATATAGCGGTAGTCTGCTTCACTACATACATTCGGCGTGCATACCAATGACATCTCAAATCAAGGAACCAGACTAATATGGTGGACAACGGAGGAAAATTTTGGACCATGAACTTCAACTGAAGTGAAAATATATTTTATTTCGAGACATATAGACACCTTGAGCTCTTAGTTGCTAAATACAAGTCTATAATAGTAAAATATGGACAGCAGCAGTGGAAAATACCCCGCAGAATGGGAAGATGACACAAAAATGACTGTGTTATTTTCACCATTTCGAGAGAAAAATCTGAACCCGAGGTCTTATGAACAGAAAGTGACGTTCTGGACCGAAATGATCCAGGATAAAGGACATGTCAGTGGTGAAGCAATAATTTCTCTGAAATCACTTCCAGAAAAATTTGAAAGGAAGGGCAGAACGCCAGTTTGTCTACAAACTGTGATACAGGAGATGATAAGGTTCTATACATAAGCCCCTGGATAGCATCACCGGGGTTTTAACACGCTCATATGTACTACTGATACGTGTAAAATCTCGTTAAAGTTCTTTTTTTTTATTTTGTAAAATTGCTTATAATGACATAACAATTTTCAATATTTAGAATTTCTTCTTTTTTCACTTGTTTTTTGATACCCAAGTAACAAGTACCTTTTGTATACAGCATATCGTAGGTATTAAAGGTATATTTGGGTGTGCATAAATACCCTCAAATTTGCATTATATACACAGTGTATGTTCTTTGGGTATCGTATATTTGATGACAATTTCAGAAAATTTTATCAGAAACTAGTTCAGATATTGGTTTACCTAGATTAACTCAATACACAAAATCGCTCTGTTACATTAGCCAACATGTATTGATGTTGTTTCCAGCTGGTATCATATGGAGGTGTGACTGGAGCATAGTTTGGTGTTTAATAGATTTAATAAAAACCAAACATTTCACCAGGGTTTGTTTATGTATTGTAAGAGCCAAAATAATTACAGTTAAAAGACCTTTTTTTCTTTTTTCCTTTCCTAATAATTTTTTCTATTATTAGTTCTAAACAGAGATGATTATATTTCATTATAAATTACCAGATTTTCCATCATAAGGGAGGTCTGCATCCGCAAATGCTAAATGGATATGCACCTCTTAATGATAATAAAAGCTGGTATAAATAGACTGATATAAAAAAAAAACTAATTGTACAATATATTATTGAACAAGCAAAAATAATCTATAGAAGAAAATAAACAATAAATGCAAGCAATTTCAAACTATAAATATGTTCAACGAGCATACATCACATAAACATACCAATATAAGACAGGTATACCTGGGGTCAAGCTAGACTGTAATTTTAGGGAAAAATGACATGTGAGAGCAAGACAGGGAGAAGTGGCAGCAAAGCAAGAAATGCAATATGTTATATATATATATATATATATATATACAGGGCTGAGCAAATTTTTTTTAACCACTAGTCCAGGACAAGTGGTTTCAGAAAATTCACTAGTTCCACCTTACTCTTCACTAGTCCCAGCTTACTCTTCACTAGTCCCACCTTACTCTTCACTAGTCCCACCTTACTTTTCACTGGTCACAAAATGGTAATCACTTGCCAAGATTTTATGAGATGTACCGTATTTACCGTATATATTGGGACAGGATAAAATAAATGATTTTTTTCCTGTCCCATAACTTATGGTTAAACTTTTTTTCAACTAGATCATATGTCCCAAAACTTAAGAACCGAAACAAATTGTGTTGAACTTGCCCCCCCCCCCCCAGCACTTCATGTTTAAATAAGGTAGGTAAATTAAACGTTAATTTGATAATAACCTGAAAGAAACTAACCTTGTACTGTTCTCATTTATTCCTCTTTTTTGTTCTTCATAAGCAATTTATGTATAAAAGACACAAACGTATCCACTAACACATGGTCCGATAATGTAGAGTACCGGTCGTGTGTATCGCTTATGTCAGGTAACAACATTGACACATTATTTTATTGACGTGAATATAGACACACGAATCATGTTTGGTTGTCCTCAGAAGTTTGAATACCGGTATATTATCAAACTTAAAATTGGATCCAGTAAAATCACAAACAATAGAAAGAGAGAGACAGAAATAACAACCGATTGCTTGAAGGCACCAGCAATTCAAGCATGATCCGGTGTATGGTGCAAAATAACCAAGAGTGTATTATATCCAGGTTAATAATATAAAAACATTTCGCAAATAAAAATCATTATTAGGAAATACATTCACCGTGAGAGTAAATGACAATATTTTCGCTAGCATGGGATACAGAACGTATTCTTAAAGACAATTAATGCCATGTATATTATTTACCCTGCAGACTTCAATGCCTGTTTGTATCAGTTACAATTACACAACAGAAGACCGGGTGGTGAATAAACACAGCTGGTAGCGAGCAATAAACTCATTGTTTCAACTTACCAGTAGGATTTCAAATACAAAGTTTATTTTATTACAAAGCAAGCAGACCCTGGAAGCCAACTTTGGATTATTTTAAGTGTGCAGATTTTTTATATACAAAGTCGGTACACCAAGGGAAGCTGGCTTTGGTTTCTTTTAGCAGTATTCACAGGAATTTTGAAAATAAATTGAAACAGTGGAACAGTCGGGGTCTGTAAGTGACACTTTGAGCATACATTGTGAAATGTACTGGTATTAAAGGATTTGCCACAACTGAACAGGCGTCAATTGTGCGGCATGATCACACAAAGTTCAAATAAATTCTGTCAGCTGAATATAGGACTCTACTTGGCACTGAACAAGGATCAACTCAGCGGCTCGATCAAAGGGTTGGGAAAACAAAGTGAGGCTGCCTTTACAAGCTAAGGGATTTGCACTGGCAGACAACTGAGGAAATATTACTTGGGAATTAGATCTGGCTTATGAAAAAGGCAAATATAAATCAACTCAAAACTTTTATTGCATCAAACAGTGTTTATACAGCAAAACAAAATATAATACAAGTACGGGTTGCTCCGACTTGCACGTATTTTGAATGTAGTGCAAACATCTAGTCTCCTATATTGCCCATAGATTTATCAAATTTTGTTCTTCAAAAGTTTACAGATAAGAAGACAAGTGTAAACATACAACACTGACAGCGGTTTTTATTTTATTTATTTAATAAAATATAAGTTCGAGTGCATTTTTTTTACCAGCTAAGCATCGATATTATGATTTAAAAGGTGTGCCAAAACTTACGACTCAAAAAAAATGATCTGTCCCAGAACTTACAGTGCACAAAAAAATTACTTTAAAAATTAATTTATGGTGTCCCAACATATACGGTAAATACGGTATGTACTTAATCCATAGAAAAAAAATACAAAATAATATACAACATAATTATTTCTTAAAAGAATTTAATTTTTCAAAAACATTGGTTGTTATACATTTGGCTTCTTCAGGTTCATGTATATATGTTTTAGCTGATGGATTTGAAAAAATGTCCATGTATATGTCTGCCACCAGCACCAGCACTAAGCCAGCAGTTGATAGCTGTGTCTGGGTTAAAGTCCTCAAGCTCTGGTCCATTTGCAAAAATGTTCATCAGCATTTGTAAACTCTTTTGTTTTAAGGAATTTTCTCTTTGAAATACGAACAGAGACAGCTCATTAATTAGCATAATTGTTTCGCTTCAAACGCATTATCGCATGTGGAAGTTAATCATCTGTATAATCAATTAAAAATTAAAGAATTATTACTGTCATTTAATCAGTTCATAAAGGAAACTAACACTGATGTCGGTAAAGTACCTTTCATTAATTTAATTACACTGACTCGCTGGATTAAAATCATAGTGAGCTGCTCGTGATGATCTGGCTTGAGTAAACTCAATGCAACAAAGCCGCTTAAAACACTGCTAATTGATCATATGGCTTTCTTTTGTTTGACGTGTTTTGATTTGCCGATAATTTGGTCGCTTAGCCCAATAAGCAGTCAAGCGGTAACAGGATGTAAATGTATACACAAAGAGGGGTAGAATCAAGTATTCAGTACGGCCGGAGGGCATGATTGGCCAAATAAAGGTAGATATAGTGATTAAAGCACGAAAATAAGGACTAGCCCGACTTTTTTTAAAAAGCACTTGTCCCGGACTAGCGACTTGGAAAATTGTACTTGCCCGACTTAAAAAATGAATAGTCCTGGACGTCGGGCTATGGGATTTGCTCAGCCCTGATATATATATGTGTGTGTGTGTGTCTGCTATGGTTCTGTTATTGAACTGTGTCCTCTATTTCTCATTATGCATATTTATGCATTTAACATTTCGTTTAAGCAATACTGAATCTTCAAGCAGAAAATTATCTGTGTTGTATGTATATAGCAAACACATTTTGTAAATGTATGAATGTATCATACTGATATGCAATGTATTCATATTTGAAAATGTGTCTGTTAGATGGAGAGAAAATATGCAGTGTATCTTGACCATGACTTTAAAAGAGTACAGCAGAAACAATACATTGTAATTGATTTTAAATGACAGGAGTACCTAGATTACAATGTTGTAATTACAAATAGGTAAAATACTTAACCAACTGCCAATTAAACAACAAATTTAATTTTTGTTAGTTTCTAACACTTCACTACAAAATGCCAGTCAAAAACATTTCTAAACTGATTTGAAACAACCTCTATAACATGCACATGTACTGGTATCTTCATACCAAAGTGTTCATACATTCAAACCACAGTGGTCGTTGATGAGTACAACATCATATTGAGGGAGTTGATTCTAAATTAAATGTGAATCTTTAGGACTGTCATTTTTCAGTGATGTTTCTAAAAGTATAAAAATTAAATTGGCTTGTTCTAGTGGCAGTTGATTATCTATTTATACTTATTTGTAATTACAATGATGTAATCTTGGCACTACATTACTTCAGCTATTCATTGACTATAAACTGAAGCATTAAAGTAATTGAATCGGCACACAGCCAAGTACAAATATGGAAATATGGCACAACGCATGCCATGTAGGTGCATCTATTTTTAGAAACAAGGATTTTCTCAATATGACCACTCACTTTCTAGCTTCAGTATAACAATCCATAGATAGGATTGAAAATTTATGATTTTAATATTTGTCTACGTACTAATAATAATGTCATGTATTGGTTAGATATTGTTTGCTTTGCTGCTTTATTCTGTTATTTTCATAAAAATGAGTAATGTGGGAAAACAAACTTGACCTTACAAGTTACAGTGCTTGTTGAATTCCACAACACAGAATTGTCCCATATGTTTCTGACCTGAAATTTTTTATTTTTAGGTTAATTTTTTTATCACATAATATTTAGACTTTGCTTTATATGAATTGTATATTTTCCTTAATTTATGTGCACACTGAATTACAAAAAGAGTCTAACGAAGAGGTACTTCCAAGACACAGCAATGTCCGCAATTATTACCCCCCTGGTTGGTTCTCTTACGGTTTTCAACTGACTTTCTAAAGAAAATAATGCAAGCATGGCAGTTAAAATCTTCAAAATATATCTTTAGAAAGTACTTTCAGTGATTCTATTCTTAAAACACAAATTCCAAGTATGAATACACTGCATATCAGTATGATACATTCATATATTTACAATATGTGTTTGCTGTATACATACAACACAGAATTTTCTACTTGAAGAAACAGTATTGCTTAAAACAAATGCTAAAAATATGCATAATGAGAAAAAGAGGGCATAGTTCAATAACAACCATAGCACACACACACACACACACACACACACACACACACACATATATATATATATATATATATATATATATATATATATATATATATATATATATATATATATATATATATATATATATATATATATATATTTATATATATATATATAATTTCTTGCTTTGTTGCCACTTCTCCCTGTCTTGCTCTCACATCTCCCTATTCGGTCCAAAAGGAGAAGTCACTTCTACCTAAAATTACAGTCTAGCTTGACCCCAGGTATACCTGTTTTATATTGGTATGTTCATGTGATGTATGCTTGTTGAACATCTTTATAGTTTGAAATTGCTTGTATTTATTGTTTATTTTCTTCTATAGATTATTTTTGCTTCTTCAATAATGTATTGTACAATTTGTTTTTTTATATCAGTCTATTTATACCAGCTTTTATTACCATTAAGAGGTGCACATCCATTTAGCATTTGCGGATGCACACTTCCCTCAGGTAAAAAATCTGGTATTTTAAAACAAAATTTAATCATCTCTGTTTAGAACTAATCATTAAAAAAAATTTTACGAAAGGAAAATAGACAAAAAGGTTCTTTTAACTGTTATTATTTTGGCTATTGCAATACATAAACAAAGGCTGGTGAAACATTTTTTAAAAAATCTGTTAAACACCAAACTACACTTGAGTCACACCTGGCATGATACCAGCTGGAAACAACATCAACACAGAGCGATTTTGTGTATTGGGTTAATCTAGGTAAACAAAATCTGAACTACAGTTTCTTATCAACTTTTTTGATATTTTCATCAAATACATGATACCCAAAAAGCATACACTGTGTTTAAAATGCAAATTTGAGTGTATTTGGGGTATATTTGTGCACACCCAAATATACCTTTAATACCTATGAAATGCTATATAAAAAAGGTACTTGTTATTTGGTATCATACAACAGAGAGTAAAAAAGAAATTCTAAATATTGAAAATTGTTATGTCATTATAAACAAATGTAAAAAATAAGAAAGTACTTTAACAAGATTTTATACGTATCAATAGTACATATGAGCATGTTTAAAAAATCCTCACTGAACTCTATGTTATACTATGCAAAGAAAATCTTAACTATCTAATGCAACTTATCTGCTTTTCTGATATTTTTGTGTAATATATGATACCTAAAGAACATATACTTTGTATATTACATGTATCAAAGGTATATTTGGGATATATTTGGGTGTTTCATGTAGCCAGCATCACTGGAACAGAGGTAATCGACGGAACAGACAATACAAAATTCAGTTTAAGATTCATCTTACAAGTCACTTACTTTATTTTTATTTAACTCCATACCCTTAATTTTCCTCACTTTGATCTGGTCCTATTAAATACCACAAAGACGGTTCAAAGACATATTTATTCTGAATAATTCTTAATGTTTATCAAAGCTCAAGAAAAGCTAAAATTTTGTTATTTGTATAGTATTTTATTGTATCAGGGCTACACAATTATGTTTTAGTATGCATAATATGTGTCAAGGTCACTTCAGACCTCTTGAATTTTCTATGCTAGATTTCATTTGAATCTGAATACTTAATTCCTTGCTAATAAACTCACACACACTTATGAAACAATTTATTACATGCCTTTTAAATTATTAAAATATATTATACATGTCCAACAGGACTGATATTTTACTAACAATAAAATGCCCAAATCAGACATGGGAGTTACTGATAAGAAACTCATAAACAGACCCGAAAAATAATTGTTACAATAGAAACTTATATGCAGGTATTGACCTTGTATGGTACTTAAGATTTACATTTTAACAGATGTGAAACTGCTTTTGGGATTCTCCATCAACAGTACAATGTAACTGCTATACCCAGTTTGGGAATAACCATTAAAGGGATGTCCATTTGAGTTATTCTCTAAAAGAGAGATGAAAAAATACATGAAAGGAGCACTATATTAATTTCAAAATATGGTAATAACTATGGCTTTGTACTACTGCATGTTTTTGATTATAGCAGCAGACCCCTCCACTGCACCAGCAAATGGTTCTTGTTCCAAAGTCATGTCCCACAACAGTACATGTAACTTAAAAATATCATATTCACTGCAAGGATGAAAGACAATAAATATCTCACCTGTAACTTAGCCTACATTGTAGTATCACAATGACAATTAGCCATCCAAGTGACCTGAAGATGATGTCTGCATTTCTGACTTCATTTTAGGGAAATAAAAGGGATAGAGTCAGATTTGAAAGATATAGGTATAGCCATATATTGACTTCAAACAAGCATATAGGTATAGCCATATAATGACTTCAAACAAGCATATAGGTATAGCCATATAATGACTTCAAACAAGCATATAGGTATAGCCATATAATGACTTCAAATAAGCATATAGGTATAGCCATATAATGACTTCAAACAAGCATATAGGTATAGCTATATAATGACTTCAAATAAGCATATAGGTATAGCCATATATTGACTTCAAACAAGCATATAGGTATAGCCATATAATGACTTCAAATAAGCATATAGGTATAGCCATATAATGACTTCAAACAAGCATATAGGTATAGCCATATATTGACTTCAAATAAGCATATAGGTATAGCCATATATTGACTTCAAATAAGCATATAGGTATAGCCATATATTGACTTCAAATAAGCATATAGGTATAGGCATATATTGACTTAAAACAAGCATATAGGTATAACCATATAATGACTTCAAATAAGCATATAGGTATAACCATATAATGACTTAAAACATACATGAAAGACATAATTATTTTTTTAAGGTACTAACTTTTTGGGGACTACTAAAATCTCTTGGGGACTAGTAATTTTTGAATCTACACAAATCCCCCGGGCTAGTGACAGATTTGGCAGGCATTGATTCCTGGATTGTATATGTCAAATTTTACTGGTGTAGATTAAATTTTTGTAAATAGGTCATGACAAGATAGTTTTTTTTAACCCTGTATACATGTATATATACTGTTATACCTACATACATTCATTAGACCTGGTGAGGAAATGATTCTTAATGAGTACTATACCTTTATAACAAAAGTAGGTTACAGTAATGCATATTTCACACTTTATTGACTTTGGTTACATTTTGTTTTTTTAAGTTTATTTCTCAAGCTCTGTTCGTGCTGGATTCATCAAACTAGATGATTTTATGCATCTTTGTTAGTGTCAATCCTTATAAGAAAAGAAGGTTACTGTGACCCATGTTTCACACTTCATGGACTTCGGTTCAGTTTCAAGCACTGTTCAGGCTAGAATCATCAAACCAGATGATGATACTCATCTCTCTTAGTACAATACCCTTACAACATTTCACATTTTACTGGCTTAGGATAAGTGTTTGCATTTAGCTCATGATCAAATTCTTTTTTGCACTCTGTATAAATACTGTTATATCTAGGGTCATGAAACTTGGTGAGGGGATTGCATCATGATGAGTACTGTACCCTCATCACAAAAGTAGGTAACCATAACCCATATTTAATGCTTAACTGACTCGGGTGCAATCTGTCTGAGGGAATGCATCATGATAAGTAATGTCATTATTGCAAAATGAGGTATTTGTGATCTATATTTCATGTTTAAGTGATTGTGTTGAAATGTTGTGTTTTAAGTTTATTGGTTGGATGCTGTTTATGTTCCAGTCATGGAACTTGATAAATGAATGCATCTCTGTTAGTAATACACCTTACAACCAAAGAAGGTCACTGTGACCTACATTTTATGCCTTACAAACATGGTTTAAGTATTTGTGTTTAGCTCATGACCACATATATTTTTCCATGTTATATACATACTAGTCTGCTCAGAAGGCCCTTCTGACCAGTGCATTTTGGAAATAGGAATAAATATGTTTATTCAATGGTAAACTTTCCATATTAATGTCTGTACATTGTGTATTGTGATAGGTTACCCAGTAGTGTACTTACGGGGGTGGGGGGTGGTCAGATGGGGCAGTTGCCCTGGGTTTCAGAGGTCTTGGGGTGCCAAAACAGCTGATAAAAATTTGGGCCTTGTATTCTGGCCCTTTGGGCCATCTTCGTTGCACCGGGTGCCATTTATCCTTAGTATGCCACTGAGGTTACCCTCAACAGGTTAACTATGTATTGTACATGTGAATAAGTATAGGAATTAGATGAGTGGACTGGCTGATGCTCTAGTTGCTAATTAGGGTAATTATTGATGGATGAACTATGCTTGTACTGGCTGTCACTCCAAGGTTACTCAAAGCCTGTGACTTTCACCCAGCAAAATTTGGCTTCTAGGGATGGACAATTATAAATGTTCAGAAGCAATGATTTTTAAAAAAATAATACAAAACAACATTAGTCAATGATTTGTATCAATTCATTATTATAATAGTATCTGTACATTGGTATCATAGAAAAGAATGTCTGTTGTACTTGTTACAGTATCTATGTATGTATATGGTTTAACATTATGTCAGCACAATACTGGATATACAAGGCAAAATATGAGTTAAAATACTAAATTTTAAGAAGATTAAAAGTTAAAATGTACAGATACAAAATTGCCAAAAAATCTTTACTTAGAAAAGGAGCCAACATTTCATTCTCAGTCATTTTAGTCTCAGTTTATTTTCTGCATGATAATTAATGTTTACAATGGCTACTAAAGACTACTACAATTTTTGAAGAGGTGTGCTATGTAATTGTTGATTACACTCTAGTTTATTTTTCAGGAATGGTCAGTTGAAAAAGCTCTCTGATCTGCAACAGCCGGACAGTGTAGGATGGTTGTCATGGGGATTCAGTAAACTAATAAAGCAGCCAATGAAGTGGAGTTTACAATTGCTGCCATGGCAGAAGTCTGGGAACAAAGAAGAAGATGATTTATATGTTTTGGATGATGTTCTGAAGGTTGTTCTTTTACTCTGCTTTTTAGTAAAACATAAGAGTTTTAACTTTTCATGCATGTGTGTGTGTACAACAGTGTTTTTTTTAAAAAAAGAATTAAAAGAATGACTAAATACTTGCTGTGTTCCAAAAGAAAAAAAAAAAATATATATATGATTTAACAATAAATGATCCAAACTATTAATATCATAGTTTTAATATTCCTGATTTTGTTATCTTCAAATCATCTTAAAAAATGTTTTTGTTTATAATTCTCTGACAAATCCATTAATGTTGCTGTTACATACTTTTTCCATGATTCCAGGAAGCTTTTTCTTCTTCTTAAAAGTTGCCAATGCCTCATGTTTAAGATTATTTAAAATTACACCTTCCTGCCTACAAACTACTAAATGTCTGTTTCAGGAACAGCAAGCCGAAATTTTTTACCTGACTATCAGGAAAATAATTTCTAGTTTTCAGCTTCTTCTAAAAAACTGCCAGACCAATTTCAACCAAACTTGGCATAGAGCAGTCTGGTATAAAGGCTTTTCAGATATTTGCAAATGATGTTGATATGCCATCAGATAAGGCTGCTATTACAAAAAGATTGAAAAAAATATTAACGACTTCTCAAAAACCACTGAACAGACTTTGATCAAATTTGATAGAAAGCATCCTGGCACAAAGATAGGTCAAGTTTTATCATTGATGCTGATACATGAGCAAACATGCCTGCTGTTACTAAGAACAGAAAAATCTTTAAACAACTTCTCCAAATCACCTAAAGAGAATTTTCCAAACTTGACATAAGGCATCCTGGCATAAAACCTTTCACTTTTGTGCAAATGATGCCAATCCTCCATCAAATATAGCCACCAGTACTAAAAGATAGAAAAACCTTTAAACCACATTGCAAAAACAGTGCAACTGAATTTGATCAGAATTTAATTAAAGCATCCTGGCTTGAAGACCTTTCAGTTTTGTACAAATGATACCGATTAACAATCAAATATGGCTACCATTACTAAAAATAGAACAAACTTGAAATCCCTTTTTCACAAAACGAACAACAGACAATATGACAGAAAGCATCCTGGCATAGAGGGCTTTCAAACCATCTGATATTATATGGCCACCATTACTAAAAAGAGAAAAACATTTAAATGATTTCTTCTGAAAAACTGCTTGACAGAATTTGACCAAACATTAAAAAATGCTTCCTGGCATAAAAGGGATTCAAGTTTCTACAAATGATGCCAATCTGCCATCAACAAAAGGCTGTCATTACTAAAAATAGAAGAAAAAAAAGAATTTAAATGTCATCTTGGGAAACTGCTCAGCTGAATTTGACTAAATTTGGCAAACCATTCTGGTTTTAAGGACTTTCAAATTTATACAAATAATGTCAATTTGCTATCAAATATGAACACAGTTGCTAAAAATGGAAAATCCTTTAAATGACTTCTGAAAGAAACCACTGAACAGATTGTACCAAAATTTTTTAAAAGCATTCTGGCACAGAGTGCTTTTAGTTTGTACAAATGATACCAATCTGTCATCGCATTAGTGTCATTTACTTGAACCTATTGAGCAACTCATTTTGACAATGAAAATTTGAAATTTTACAAAATTTGCTCTTGATCAGAACTATGACATTTTGTAAACCACTTTACTTCTGTTGATTTGGTGATACTGTAATAAAACATATTCGTAGACTTCACTAACATGGAAAAGTGCTGATGTATTTTTCTTGAAAAATTAAGGATGTATTTCCATATGTGGGAAGAAATAAGACATCTTTTCACTGAGGATATCTTGGTTTCCATCGATCATAAATTAAATACCAAAATAACACTGGTGGAGAGAAATTTGTTTTTCCTTTGGTTTTAAATTTAATTCAGATTAAAAATTTTAGCTTAGAATGGGAGTTGTATAAGGTATATATTCCTTTCATTAGAACAGTGTTACAGCCAACTACAGCCTCTAACCTAGATAAGTACACCTGGGATTTATTGCTCTCAGGGTTAAGCAGACCACTGGCAATGTCATTTGCATAACAACTTGGAATGGATGATATTTGAGAGTTTAGTGGAGTTTCTAATCCCTCTAATATGTTATACCCAGATATCAATTCCTAAATAAAAAATTGCATTTATTTTCCAATATTCATGTTGTATGTTTGCTACATTAAGTGTGTTTAATTATTATATGAACTTGAGTTTGAAAGCATGAATGCTAACCATAAAGGTCTGCTTTGTATCAGTAAATCTGTATATCAGTAAATCTGTATATCAGTAAATCTGTATATCTAACTCTTATAAATAGATAAAGAAATAAATATAGCACAAAATATAATAAGTTTTCAAGAAGGCTTAGGTGAAATCAGGGACTATCATGTTTGTGGTTGTGACTCTCAGAAATTGGAAAGGGACCCAAGATCTGAGAGTGAAGAGTCCAGGATGTCTCATTCTGAAATCATGTTGATAGCCCTGATAATGTCCTTGATTCAGAATCTGATACTGATTAATGTGGCAGATGTATTTTTTTGTTCTGTAATAAATTTAGTGTGGCAGGTGATTGTTATTTTGGTGTAAAAACATTTTTGAAATAATAAAAAAAAAATTGCAACAGGTATGATTTGGAAGTGTATGAAATATGTCTCTAAAGCATGCGCCTTACCCTGTCATATCAGACTCATGGTACTGCACAGTGGTCCCCCTTTTATAAGCTCACCACTTCTGCAGCAGGAAGGTGGCCTCATAAGAGGGGTGGCTTTTATAGAGGGGGATCACACAGATGTGAATAATAACTACATATAAATAATGAAAGGCATAACTGATTTAATATTTTTATTTAAAGTCACAGAAATGTTATGGAATCAGTGTGATAAAACTTGTATCAGTGTTATTTAAAATAATTATATATAATCAACAATCATATGCAAAACCATCATGTAAATAAAATCAGGGGACACACATCTGGTTGTAACTATCACTCTCCATTGATTTCGTTTGCCCACTGCAATAGAATGTATATTGACAATATGTATTTGAATCTTTCTGACAGTAAATTTCTCATTAGTGATCAAAGACTCTCACTCATTTTGGTTTAGTCAAATTGGTTTCACTTTTTCTTCTAAACTGAGAATGTCTGACAACATTTTGCACTTTTTGCAACAACTTATTCCTTCATTGGCAATTTGTAGTTATCCTTCATTGGCAATTTGTAGTTATCACACAAGATGCTCAGTGCTTACAAAGGAAGTGAGCTTGTCATGTGATCAACTGGTTTTAGTCTGGTACCCGTTTGAGTACATTTTGTAATCTATGAGAGAGATGCCACAACAGCTTACATACCATTTTTACTTTCTGGCGACTGGATGTCATGCTGACTTGAACTAAACAAGACTGCTTCTCAGTGGTTAGCTTTTTTCATCTTGATAATTATCTGTGGTAATAAAGCTAGTAATTATCAAAGTGACAAAACATGCATTTGAGGAACACACAACAGTGAGGATAATTGGATTACTTACCTCTTTGTATGGATTAAAGTTTCTTGATGAGCATGTTGGAACAAATGTCAATGTGTTGTTTTAGAAATCAGCAAATATTCATGAGATTTAAATTTATAAACCCTATAATGTGGCCACTTGTGACGGGTACATTGAAAATTTTTGTCCACTAATATACTGGCTGCTGGTGGCGTTAAAGGGGTGGCCATCCTAGAGGGGTAATTTTGAACACAAACTTGTTGTTTCTATGGGATTCTCCATATAAAGCGGTGGCTGCTGGTCGGGAGGGGGGGGGGTCGTCCCTTCAAGAGGGGGGACCACTGTGTGTGTATTATACCTAATAGTACACAGTATGGTTTAATCACTTATGTCTTGACATGCTATTCAATCTAATGTGAAGATTTGTTCTCCATTTACTCCATTTTCCACTATGATGCTTAGATAGTTGCATATTCATTTTAAATGAAAATCCATATCAGGTTTTAGTTTGGGGTTTGGGACCAATCAGAAATCATTAGACATTTTGTCAGATGATTGATGGTTTTTAAATCAAAGTAATCAAATGTGAAATTAAAAGTGAGTGCTACATAGTGCCACTTATTAAGCAAGCTTTTATGATATCACATATATTAATATATAGATTTTCTGTTGTGTATGCTTTGAAGTCTTCATTAAAAAACATGTACTTTGAGCCTTACAACATTTCGTCTTACATTCTAATATAATAAGTTACATACACATACACACAAACAGCTGGCTTTTCTTCTTTTTGTCCCTGAGGTTCTCAAGTTGACAAAATGCCAATATTAGCCTGTACCCAGATATTTCTTTGTAAGGTAATTATGATGCTAGAAATTCACTAAAAAATCTGATAATTGTATAACCATTTCTTTTTGCAAGATGGAAGGGGAGTCACATGCCTGATTGATTTCAGTGTGTTTCATCCCATATAAAAGATATTAAAAACATTCACAGGTAATAGCTATGCAGAGGAAAAGGTCCAAAATGTTAACAGATTTCCCATGTTTTACCATCGGTTTTTTTTCTTCCATGGTATCCATGAAAGTTTGTCATCACTGATAATAGCACATACTGTAGCATATAGAAATCCCTCTTCTTCACTTTTTATAATAGCCTCTGTAACCACAAGCATGGACTCAGTTCATACCATTGTTGAGAACAGGAGAGGAGTGCAAGATTTTTGACAGATAAGCTAATTTCTGCTCTGAAACAGCATGGCCAAAAGAGCTGGAAAGTTTTTACAGAGTCTCTTGAAAGCAATTCTAAACATGTGAGAGTTATGTCACTTACATGTATCCCCAATTTAATTCTAGGAAATTGCAATTGCCTGTGACATTGAATATTGGTTTACATAATTGAGAATAATCTGAGTAAGCACCAGGTTTTTCTGCGCTGTGAAAAAATTGGTAGAAAAAAAGTTCATTAGTTTTTTGTGTATTTTGTGTGGGTTTCTTAAAGTTTATTGTGTCTTTTATGTGGGACATCATAGAAAGATTTCACTCGAAAAGATTCTGTATGGTACAATCTCTTTATTACAATTAGAAAAGCTTTATACTTGCAGCCATCAACCAGAGATGCTCTTAAATTTCATGCACCAAGAGTCAACTTTAAAGCTAAGTGTTGAGACAGGTTGAAATAGGCGTACAGTCAGTATGATCACCAGAGGAGACACAAGCATGGAAACTAATGCTAAATAATTGTGTATGGTGTGGAATGAACAATAAACCATTCCATTTGAATGTACTACAGCTCAACAAATACTTTTAGGCTATGTTGCCAAGCACTCACTCCTTCATTGTGAAATGCAAATGTGCATGCCATTATGGTGACAGATATAATACAGGGTTGATATAACAGTTCCAAGTATGAAAGTTCCTGCAATTCTTTTGCCACTTTAAGTAATGTTGAAGCAATTGAATCCATTTCATTTAATCATTGCCATTTAGATATGAGATATTTCCTAAAAAAAATGTAAAAATTGTTTCTTTTGTATCACAATCAAGACACACAAGTGCTGCAGACTCTCAAAGACTCCTCTCCACACCCCGTTATTGTTTTAACAACAGTTATTTTTCTGCCAGAGATAAAGCACTTTATGTGCACATAGGTATGTAATATTTTTTCCCAGTCACATAAATGTAAATACGAATGTCTGCACTACAGTAGTTTCAGTCCTTTGATTCAAGGTTTTGAAAGTTTTAGTAAATAAGATGCAGTTTTATTTAAAAATAAAAATAAAAATGTTTGTGGAGATAAATATTAAGAATGCATATCCTGTAAATTCATAATTTATAAGAATCCTGTACATTTATAATTTCCCATAATTATGACTACTATCTATGCTGTATATATATATATATATATATATATATATATATATATATATATATATATATATATATATATATATATTGTCTGCCACCAGTAGTTATCAATAATTTTCATTAAATGAACATCGCAAATGATAAAGTCTCCCTTGCCCAATGTTGAGTCACTTCTTGACAATATTTAACTATTTAGGCAAGGAATGAGCTACCAATAAGGGTATAAGGCTGTAAATAATAGACTTTTGCTCTCAGCTGGCTTTTGACCACAAATTATATCCTTAATAGACAAAATCGAGGGTGGTATCATCCCCTGTTATTAATGGTACCCAGTTAGGATTTGATTAAGCATGGATACCAGCTTTTACTCAAAAATGCCATAAGAAGTATTATTTGAGCTCATTGTTGACTGACTATAGTGTATCATGCGAGGATAAGAATTACTGGTAAATATTTATTTTGTTTTGTGACAGTCACCGATTTTTCACCTATCAAACAGTCTTTATTATTTTCTTATGTTTTTCATTTTATCAAGCACATTTCTAAACTTTTGTCTGTAAATTGCAGGAGAAGATGAATACATTAATTGAGAGCCACTGTGCAGCAGTACACTGTGATATCACTGACAATGTTCTGGAATATTCTGAGTTGAGGGAACAACATCGCCAGCTTTGTCCTTCAGACCTTGAATTTTCTCTTGTGATTCAGGAACTGGCCAGAAATAAGAAAGTGCTGCTTTACTCCATGGAAAATAATATAACTGTAAGTGGTGCTTTATTTTTGCCATCAGTTTGTTTTAGGGTCAAGTGAATAAGGTTAGTACAGAAGAGTTGATAGTTGGCTTAGTAAAAATGATGTTATACATATGTATCATTTTTTCTTGCAACTTGATTCAGTGTATGCTTCCATTGGGATTCAGTGTATGCTTCCATTGGGATACACTGGTTGACCTTAAGGGTTCAGAGGTTACAATGATGTGTCAGAGTTACTTACCTTGTTTGACTTTAACTTGTGCAACTTGAGAAGCAGCTTAATACGAAATTGAAATAGGACTTTGATGTCATTCTTAATGGAAAATGCAAATAAATTTGTAATAACGTATGAAAACTATATATATATTTTGGAATTATATAAATTTAGTGACATTAAGAAATCGGATACATTAATGACTAGTGCTTGAAGCTCCATATTAAACTCTAGTATAGAAATAGCAATAAATCTAATATACAAATAGCAATAAATCTAATATACAAATAGCAATAAATCTAATATACAAATAACAATAATCTAATATAGAAATAGCAATAAATCTAATATACAAATAGCAATAAATCTAATATACAAATAGCAATAAATCTAATATACAAATAGCAATAAATCTAATTTACTAATAGCAATAAATCTAATATACAATATCAACAAATCTAATATAGAAATAGCAACAAACCTAGTATAGAAATAGCAACAAACCTAATATAGAAATAGCAACAAACCTAATTTAGAAATAGCAATAAACCTAATATAGAAATAGCAATAAATCTAATATAGAAATAGCAATAAATCTAATATGCAATAGAAACAAATCTAATATAAAAATAGCAAAAAACCTAATATAGAAATAGCAACAAATCTAGTATAGAAATAGCAACAAACCTAATATAGAAATAGCAACAAACCTAATATAGAAATAGCAACAAACCTAATATAGAAATAGCAATAAACCTAATATAGAGATAGCAATAAATCTAATATACAATAGCAACAGATCTAATTTTGAAATAGCAACAAACCTAATATAGAAATAGCAACAAACCTAGTATAGAAATAGCAACAAATCTAATATAGAAATAGCAACAAATCTAATATAGAAATAGCAACAAACCTAGTATAGAAATAGGAACAAACATAGTATAGAAATAGTCATAAACCTAATATACAAATTGCAACAAACCTAGTATAGAAATAGCAACAAATCTAATATAGAAATAGCAACAAACCTAATATAGAAATAGCAACAAACCTAATATAGAAATAGCAGCAAACCTAGTATAGAAATAGCAACAAACCTAATATAGAAATAGCAAAAAACCTAGTATAGAAATAGCAATAAACCTAATATAGAAATAGCAATAAAACTAAATTATATAAAAATATCAGTAAAACTATCACAATTCAGTTTTGATTTATGTACATATTTTTCAGTATATCAGGGGTCATGCTGGGCTCAGAATTTAGAGTGAAATGACTTCTCCCTTCTGTCTTAATAGGGTGAAGTGATGGAAAAATAGAAAGTGAATTAGTTGTCTGATTTTGTAAAGCAAAATAAGTTTGTCAACAACTGGTATTTTGCTGGCAAGTTAAATAGTGTTAAAATACACAATTACTCATCATAATGTAAGAAATTATCAAAAACTTTTTGCATAGCTTTGTTAATAGCATTATATAGCAACCTCAAAAATGTAACTGTTCCAGAAAATAGGTGACTAATACTTGTTAAAGGCAAATCATCTCATTTTATTACAGCTTCAGGTGAAACCTTGGATAAATGAATGAATCTCTTCATACTTTTTATTCTCAAAGCTTCTTTAACAATACAGTATTTGGTTTTGGGGTTGAAAAGCTTTTTTAACAATACAGTATTTGCTTTGGGGGTTGAAAAAGCTTCTTTAACAATACAGTATTTGGTTTTGGGGTTGAAAAGCTTCTTTAAAAATACAGTATTTGGTTTTGGGGTTGAAAAAGCTTCTTTAACAATACAGTATTTGGTTTTGGGGTTGAAAAAGCTTGGGATTTCACTCACTTCCAAGAGTTTTACATTTATATTGTTTCCAGCAAAATCATATCTCAGTGCAAACTTGAAGGCACCAGATGCTACTAAATTTGCACAAAAGTTGATTTTGTAAAAGCATGTTTCTTCTGTTTCTATGCTGCCAATAAACCTAGGTTTTATAGCTAAAAACACATGCAAGTTTCACTACTTTTAGCAGCAGGTTAATGGGGAAATGGAAGGTGGTGGTGTGATATGCCTATTCATGGCAAGGCAAAGTAAACTTTGCTGTCCTGACATGTTGACTTGAATTTCATGGATGAGAGCAACTAGATCACTTGCTTTACAATGTAGTGTGACCCCTGGTATTGTCTTAAAAATATATCAGGAGTCTATTTTAAATTGCTAACCAAAGTTTGAGCACACAATTTTCATTTAATTTAATAATAACTGGAAGTCAAGTGTGAACTCACCATATGCTCTACATATTATGCAGCACTGAAAATATTCTGTTTTTAATCACATTGCAGTAAAAAGTAAATTGTATGGACATCACTTCTTTGGATTTTTTGATCATATGGACCATTTTATTTGGACAAGCAACTATTCAACCAAAATCTCTGTCTCTTGATAGTTCCACATAATCAGTGTTTTACTGTAAAAGAAGCTTTTAGAACATTTATCAAAATTTGAAATTCTGTCTTGTAAAGAAAGAATAGAAAGCAAGACACATAATCATTTATTAACACCAATGATAATAGTCCAAATATAAATTCATTTAAGACAATAAATGTCTGTGATTCAATTTTCAGTTGCATCAATTTTCCTCTTTGCAGCTTGTAAAATTTACCAAGAATGGTGGTGACAGAGCAGTTAACCCTGTTAGTGACCAAGATTTGCACATATTAAGGTAAATGTCAAAAAGCAATAATTATAATAAAATTGCATCTATAGTAATTACATTGGATACTCCGAGTTCTGATTACCCACTGGCCAGAAAATAATTTTGTTTTGTGAAGTTTCCTCTTCAAAGATTAATTGTATAACTAAGTCATTGTTCCAGTAAGAACTGAAAAATAAAAGGGTGCTGAGTAGGACAAAAAAACATGTTTGAAAGGTGCCTTGGAGGACAAAACAGCATGGTTGAACAGTGCTGAAAAGGACAAAGGAACTTGGTTGTACACTTTGGGGTGCCACATTTTACTGGACAGCCATCATAAAAAGATATATGAAAAATACAGTATGAAAAATAAAATATTTTAAAAAATTTCGTGTGTGTGTGGGGTTCATTTGGCATATTCCAAAGTAGTAGAATTGGTTTTGGTGTTTTAAATGTTATGCCATTATAAGATACATATGTAAGAACTCTGTTAGCTTTCACTGATTCACTGATTTCATGAATTTCTTTTGACTAGTAAGTTTTTAATCTTTTGTCTGGGCATTTTGTTTATGGAATTGGCATCTTCAACACTCAATGTGAATTTGACGGCCATTTTGTTGACTACACTTTATGAATGTGCATAGATTAGAAGAAAATGTTAGATTATTCCTGGAAAAAAAAGAGGATAGCATTTGAAAAATTAGAGAGGCTTCATTAAAAATTGAGGGGTGCTTGGAATAAAGGACATGGTGCTGCACTGTTCTTAATAGAGTTAACTGGAACATTATCTTTATGCCGGAGTTATGGGAAAATATTCATAATTCAGAGGTTTCTGGTTACAAGTATCCACAAATTCCACTGTACAGGGTACAGTTCTCCATTGTTAAAACACATTAGTTTGTGCCATAACTTCTGACCACATTATTTATTGCCATAACTGCTGACCACATTAATTGGTGCCATAACTGCTGACCACATTAATTGGTGCCATAACTGCTGACCATATTGGTTGGGGCCATAGCTGCTGACCACATTAATTAGTGCCATAACTGCTGACCACATTAATTGGTGCCATAACTGCTGACCACATTATTTGGTGCCATAGCTGTTGACCACATTAATTGGGGCCATAGCTGCTGACCACATTAATTGGTCCATAACTGCTGACCATATTAGTTGGGGCCATAGCCGCTGACCACATTAGTTGCAGCCATAACTGCTGATCACATTAATTGGTGCCATAACTGCTGACCACATTAGTTGGGGACATAACTGCTGTCCACATTAGTTGAGGCCATAACTGCTAACCACATTATGTACTAAACTAAGGTATAGCTAGAATTATCAAAAATTCAATGAATGGATGTATGTGGGAGGTGGGGTGGGATGGACATAAATCAAGTCAAACATTTAGTAATAATATATTTTTTCATTTTATGGTATTTGTGCATTTGATTTTGTCAAATAATAATGTTTTACAAATGAAAGAAAGATATAATACAAACCTTCATGTTGTTTTCTTTCAACCTCTATTGTCACACATTTGATAGACCAATTTAGATACAACAGTTTAATTTTTGTCACAGGGTTCCACAGTGGTTATATCCAGAACTGTTTTGTGATGAATAGCATTCTAAAAAGGGAGGGCTGTATAGTTTAATTTTTCAGATGCATTTTGTCACAGTTTGTATCAGTTGATTTAGCAATAGGTTGATTGATCATCTTAGGATGCAGGTATTTGACTAAAATATACAGTAGTCCCCTCACTAATTTGGACTTATTCTTGTGCATGTAAATAATTCTTGGTATTGAGTTGTTTGTTATGCATTTTTCGGGTATTAGGAGGGTGTACATTACAGTCATGAATTCTTGATATTTAGGTTCTTTAGAGTAAAGAAGCATCATTTTAAAATATGTCCTGTCATCAGTTACAGAAAAAAGTATCATAAATACTACACAAGCTAGCAATGAGTTATTTAAGAATGAGGCATTGATTGAAATTATGATTTTCAGAACAAACAAAACATTTCCAGTTGATTTTCCAGAATCTTATTGCCTATTTATTGGTTAACAAAGAGTTGCTAATCTATGCAGTAGATAAATTCATTTCTCATATTTATTCAGAGTGGAACAAAAACCGTGGATTTCGCATGTTAGTTGCAATGTTGAAAATGGCTTGATTTATTTTGTCTTCTTTTTTAAGTCATTTGTGTATGGCAAAAAGTTAGCAATCAGTAAAGAGTATTTTGTTTAAATAGGTGTATGTAAGTGGCATAAGCTCATATCTATATATATATATATAAAGATACAACAAGTGCTTCAAACAGACTCAACATTTCCATATGCGGTAACTTCAACAGCTGATTGCCTCAGATAAGAAGTACCATATATACTACGTATAATCCAAGTCCAAATGCAAACAACATAGACCCTGATCTGCTGTCACATAATGCGCCAGCAGATCAGGGTCTGTGTTGTTTTTGTTTTACTGATTAGTCCTTATAAACTGCATACACCCAGATCTGCTGGCGCATTATGGGACAGCAGATCTGGGTTTATGCAGTTTGCAGTTGGTATTGGCATATACGGCAGTATATACTGTATACATACATAAAATATCAGCCATTTATTCATTATTATACAAGTACTCATCACATGCTTATATGTGTACTCTGTAATTTATGTTTCTTTCATGTAGAATTAAAAAGTCACATCAAGAAGTTACAAGGCAGATTGAAAAGTCAATGAAAGAGGTCAGAAGGTTTGTACACCAGTGGTAATAATTCTCTCTTTTGTCTCCTTGTAAATTTACTATTACAAACTAGATGTCATGTAACATAATCAGTAAATATTTAAACCACTTTTCTTAGTTTTGACAACCCTATTCTGTTTTAGATAAGATGTGATAAAAGATTGTGTGATAGTAAACATTTTTAATGGAGACAAAGTTTTTCTTTTATGCCCCTGAAAACATTTTATGGAGGGACAAATATTGTTACTCATGTCAGTTAATCATGACCTGCTCATCCATGACATTTTCTTTTCCATTTTAAGAACTTCCTGTATTGAAACAAAATGTTGTATGAGACTCAAAGACTTAGATAAATTGCAATTTACACATTTAAAGTTTTGAATGAGTTAGGGGCCTTTGTTTGACTTACAAATTTGTTCCCTTGAATAGCTTTTGAAAGTTGGAATCAGACTTTGTAGGTGGCTTAATATCAAGGAGTCCTAACTTAAGTTTCATTTTCACTTTTTGTTTTGTTAAAATTTGACAGAGTTATGACCCCTGTTTGACTCAGCAGTTTGCAACAGCATCAATAATTAGTTTCAGCTCAGTAGCTTTTGAAGGACTTTAAGGATTGCACTGTGCTAAATATTAAGACCCAGCTCAAATTTGGTTTTCAACATTTTTCATCAAAATTTAAGTTCTGACCCTGTTTGACGTATAACTTTGCTACTGCATGACAAACCAAGATTCCTTTATTTTTTACCGTATTTGTGAGGGCAACCATATTGTATGGGCACAATTGTGGTTGCCTCAGAATGAACAGTCCAGCATCTTTATCTAGACATAATGTTTTTGCTTTCTTTAAGGATGAGAAAGATAATAACAAAACAGATAATAACAAAACAGCCTTAAAATTTAATAACTTGAAGATTCATTACCTTACCTTCATTGTTTTTTTTTCACAGGCTTACAGAAGAAGCAAAAATGCACAAGGGGAAAGATATGATCAAACTGGTAAGCAATTTTTTTGGGGGGGTCATGGTTTGCGTGATTGTAGATCTCAGTTAGACTATATCAGTTGAAATGGTAGGTGATTTTGATTGGGCATTTATATTTTAGAGGTGATTTGAATTCAGTCAGATAGTAAAGCATTATTGGAGAAGTTTACTTAGAAGTTCATCTAAAATTCATTTAGTTTGGCAAATATATCTGAACGTTTTTGTTTAATACATTAACTGATCGCATTTGGAATTAAACTCTGCTACCTCGCAAATCCAGCCCTTCTGGAAATGCAGCAAAAAAAAAATTAAACAGGGAGTGGATTTCTGTGATTCAGTTTTTGCAACTTCCCAGTTTATTCGGTGCCACTGCAGACCTTCTACACCTTGGCCACCTCTTCATGCACCCACTGCAGATAGCCCTACTGGCCCAGTGGCACCCGTTTTTCATTCATTTAGATCATCAGATTGCAATCTAAACTGAGATAAAACAGTTCGTGCATTAGTTCATTCATTGTTAAGGAGGTGCCATACTCTTCATACCAAGTGGTCCCAACATCTAATAATGTGCCTTTTCCAGAACAGAACTACCCTCGTCCATATAATAAGAATTCATCCTCTCATAGGGTGAACATTCCAGAATATTTCGGAAGTTCTGATCAGTAGAACACAGACCCAGTCTGCTCTCTCATATCACTGGCCAATGTGCAGTAGCCATAATTTTTTTCTCGAAATGACGCCATTGGTATTGGTTCTATTAAAACGCTCTGCAGAATATTTTGCCTTCAGCTCATGTCTAAAACATGCATCGGGCATCTAACTACAGTTTTTCAGTATTCTAGAGTGTTATTCCCTCAGTCCATTGCATATTATTCATTAGCTCTCTTGAAAGTTTATACTTAATTGTTGTTACGAATTTTAGCATTGCCTTTAAACGTCACCCCCACCCCTGAAATCAGGTGATCCATATTATATTGTTATTATTCTGGTAGGTATTTTCTTCCTTTAATTGCCAGAATTGATTGTGACCTCCTTTTCAGTAATTTTTATTTATATGAATAATCTGGGTAAAAACAATGATTCTTTGATTTTATTGTATGTTGAGTTATAGACTTGTGGAAGGGGGTCACACACCACACTAATTATTAAGCTTGTCTGTTTAGGTTGTCACACACTTATAGTGAGTTGGGATTGCAGTCCACTCATTTTATTCCTTAATATTATATTATATTTTGCTGCCAATACTCAGGTAAAGTATTGCTGATGTTAGTAAATCATGCTTAACCACAGGTTTTTTATATATATAATTGTGTTTTGCTGGTTTCACTTCATTGTCTTCAATACTCAGGTACAGTAACAGATTTTTAGAAAGCATTTGATTACAGGTCTCACACCTTTCAATCATTATTATTATATCCCATGGACAAGTAAGGTATTGCTGCTAATACATAATCATTATAATCATCAATTTTTCATTATTGTTCTTGTTTTCAGACATTCTCTTTGCAGAAAAATATGTCAAAACAGAGTGGGGAAATATGGGCATAGGAATGCACCTTGGAACACCCACCCTGCCTGCCTCTCTTGTACCATTCTGCTGCCTTTGGTCAGACGAGGTTTGTGACCTCACAGAGAGTAGATGTACCTATAAGAGGAGGAGGATATGGCCTTCCTCATCATCATCACAACACCCAGGTTCCTGGGGGTCTTAGATAGGAAAGATTACCTCTATTACACAGAAGGGCACTCGTTTATCCCAGGAGCATATGGGATCAGTCTCTATGGAGACATATAAGACCTGTGGACCTCCCCACCTCCACCCCTACCCTGTGAGGGAGGAGCAGCATTCTCTCAGAGTCTGTTGCCCTGTAACAACAGGCAGATCAAGCTTCCTTGGAAGGTAGAGCTAAGTTTTAGTCCTGTAAGATCTGAGGAGGGATCCTCCTACAGATGAGAGTCACCTGACCGATTATAGACCAGTGACCAGTCATCTACTGGTCACCAGTCATTGGTGAGTGACTGGTCACCGGGTGCCAGTCACCAGGCACCAGTCACCGGTCAGCATCCACCTGGCACCAGTTACTGGTCTGCAAGTACTGGTCACAGGTCATTGGAGCCCCTTCAGTACAGGAACAGGGATTGGGTCAAGACCCTCCTCTTGCCAGGCTGCCAATAAACCCCATTGATAACTGGGAGTCAATGTACATGTGCTGGAAGGTGATTGGATATCCCCCCTTCCCTTTAATCCCTCTTAATCCCTATGGGATGTGGGGACATCCACTTCAAGGAAGTGTCATGTACTTTCCATTTATGCCTTCATTGACATCAGAGCCTTGGCCTCATAGCAGGGTACATTTTGCGGGTTGTGGTCCAACATAACCCTCACACAAAGTGGAGCCAAAATGGAAGGAGGGAGGCAGGTCTTTTTCCCCCAGATGCTCCAAGAAGGTCGAGAGACATTCTCATCCTGCTGAGTCTGCTGAGAGCACCTTTGCTCCACATGAGGAGTTATGGGACAAGGCTCCCCTTACCCCCAGGTCTCAGTTGCACTAGAGAAACATGGGGTCGCAAAAACTTGCCTCCCATGAGCAAGAGCAGGACGAAGACATCCTGTCAATTCTCATGGATTCTCAGAGGTTTGATGCAGAACAGGCTGAGGTGGTGCCTCAGAAGTTTGGTCGAACATAATGGACATAGGCTGGGTCCTTTTATAAACAGAGGATTCTGGCTTCAGTTCCCAGAGCATCCTCCTCAGGCAAGATCCCTATGTGGTTGCACCAGTTGAATCTGGTGTGGTTAAAGGAAGATTTGCACTCTCTTCTGCAGAAGGGTGCAGTAGAGAGGGTGTTAAACAACCAGTCTTCGGCCTTCTGCTCTGGATTTTCCTGGTACCCAAAAACGGTGGACATTTTTGGCTAAAAATTAACCTTTCAACCTTAAACAAGTTTCAGTAGGAGGAACCATTCAAGATGGAGACCACATCCTCAGTCAGGAATGTCATAAGGCCCGGTGACTGAGCGGTCCCCATCGACCTCTAGGATGTGTACCTTCACATCCATATTTTTTCTCCTCACAGGAAGTACCTCCAGTTTTGCTTGGACTGGGAGGTTTTTAAATTCCAAGCCTCGACAGCCAGAGCTTTTACTCCCTGTTCAGACTCCTTTGGTGGACACGTTTGTGACAAGACTAAACAACAAGCTCCCCTTTGGCATTTCCCCAGTCCCTAACCAGAAAGCCTGAGCAGTGGATGCATTAAGCCTGAAGTAGGTTGGTCTGTTCGCTTATGCCTTCCCACCCTTCAGGATGATTCTGCAAGTGCTCCAAAAGTCAGGGCCTCCACTGATCAGCTCAGTTTGATAGCCCCTCTGTGGTCCCATTGATTGTGGTTCAGCGATCTTCTTGACCTGCTGGTAGATCAACCCATGACATTGCCTCAGAGAAGTGCATCATTCAGGCTAGGAGATGCTAAGTGTCCAGGGTATATGATATACAAGTGGAGAATCTTTGTGATTGGTGCAGTAGGAAATGCATTAATCCTAGCTGTTTCTCTATGAGCACAGTGGCTGATAATGTTCAGTTTCTACTATTAAGGGCTATACGGCAGCCCTATCCAACACACTCAAATTTTCAAAAGGCCTGGCTATCACTGGCTGATAATGTTCTGTTTCTACTATTAAGGGCTATACGGCAGCCCTGTCCAACACACTCAAATTTTCAAAAGGCCTGGCCATCACCGGCTGATGATGTTCAGTTTCTACTATTAGGGACTATACAGCAGCCCTATCCAACACACTCAAATTTTCAAAAGGCCTGGCCATCACTGGCTGATAATGTTCAGTTTCTACTATTAAGGGCTATACGGCAGCCCTATCCAACACACTCAGATTTTGAAAAGGCCTGGCCATCAGTTCAGATTCTTGTATTGCTGACCTTATCATGTATTTTGAGCTGCAGAGACCGGTGTCTCACTCGCTAATGCCCAGATGGAATCTCTCGTGCGTCTTGTGGTCTTTAACAAAACCGTCTGATGAAGCTTCTTACAAGAACCTTACCCTTAAGACTATTTTCTTGCTCCTTAGCGTCTGCGAGATGAAAGAGTGAGCTTCATACCTTGTTTATAAAACAGGGTTCTCTACGGTTGAATGGCAATTACGATTCAGTGTCTCACCTTTGCCAACCAGGTTTTTTAGCAAAAAACTAGCTTCCATTGGTAGCTCCACTCACTATAGAGATCCCCAGATTCAATTGTATCTATGCTGGGATAATCAAGATTACCTTTTGTTCCCAGTTAGAGCTTTACGATTCTGTTTGGCCACTTCTAAAGGGAGAAGAAAGGGTAGGAAGCATCTTTTCCTTCCCCTAAAGGGCTTTGCTGATATTTCAGCATCCACTATTTCTAGGTGAATTGTACTAACAATCAAGAAAGCCTATCAGTCCCTTACCATGAGGAACCTTTCATTCATGAAGATTAAAGCCCATGGGCATCGAGTCATTGCTACCTCATGGGCCTGTCTAACTCATTCATCATTGGAGGATGTTATGAGGGCTGCGTTTTGGCGGTCACACACTACCTCCTTTTTCTACCTTTGTTCTTTGGTGCACCAGAGCAAAAGCATATATTTTCTAGAGCCCATAGTGGGGCACAAAAAGTGAGCCAAGCAGACACCAACTTACAGTAGTTGACATTCCAACAGTAAGGGTGAGTATTTTCTTGCTCTACCAGTTTTTGAAGCCATCAGCCTCCCTCTGATCTGGCAAATTCAGCTACACAAAAGCTGTTCATTATGATTTTCTAAAATATGTATGGTTTTCAAAAGAGCAGAATGTTTAAAATGTAATCATAGGAATACATTTGTAGGAATTTCACAACTTGAGTTAAAAAGCACAGAAATTCAGAAATGTTTTATCTCTCTTCAACAATAACAGTTAGTCTTTTTGAGGAATTTAACTCTTTATTTGAAGATTATACTCTACAGATTAGTATAAATAAGATTGACTGGTTGAAATTAAAAGCTAAATTGGGAGGAACATGTTAGCACTATTCAGAAATGTAGGAATTCATTACAGCCTTAAACTATAACCACTTTTTGTGTGTACAGTGATTACAGTTTAAGGGAATCTTGCTAATGCTAATTCCTGGATGTAATAAAAAATATTTTAAATTCAAATTGAGATACACATATGATAATATATTAATTATACCAAACAATACTGTAATGACAGTCAATTTTTTTTAGACCAGAAATCATTACATAGCAAAAACTACTGTATTAAATCTATTACAGGCACTCAGCTCTTTACGAAAAAGGCGACTGGTTCAGAAGAGGATAGAGAAATTGACTGGTTCCCTGGAGTTACTAGAGGACCTTCTTTCACGCATCAGGCAGGCTTATTCAGATGGAAAGGTACATTTGTTCAAGTGTTTATTGTATGATAAAGAGAAAAGTCCTTGATTCATTTTTGAGTTTAGCCTTATATATTAGATATTACATGCTATCCATCCTATTTAATTGTAAGAAAAGCCATTTAACTTTGATATTACATGCTGTCCATCATATTTAATTGTAAGAAAAGCCATTTAACTTTGATATTACATGCTGTCCATCATATTTAATTGTAAGAAAAGCCATTTAACTTTGATATTACATGCTATCCATCCTGTTTAATTTTTAGAAAAGCCATTTAACTTTGATATTACATGCTATCCATCCTATTTAAATGTAAGAAAAGCCATTTAACTTTGATATTACAGGCTATCCATCCTATTTAATTGTACGAAAAGCCATTAAACTTTGATATTACATGCTATCCATCCTATTTAAATGTAAGAAAAGCCAATAAAGTTTGATATTATATGCTATCCATCCTATTTAAATGTAAGAGAAACCATTAAACTTTGATATTGCATGCTATCCATCCTATTTAAATGTAAGAAAAGCCATTTAACTTTGATATTACATGATGTCCATCCTGTTTAATTTTAAGATAAAGCCTTTTATCATACATACTTTATGCTGTCCATCCTGTTGTCTGGTATATGATACAGCCTTACCCTTATTTCTGGATATTTTATCATCTAGACATTCAAGTGCAAATAACATTTTTATCTTGCCATAGTTTAAATCACAGCTTTTTCGCTTTAACTTCATTTTGAAACTTTGAGTTCCATTAAGTTCAGTTTGAAGGTAATTGTCTTGTATGATTTTGTTTTCTAGAGAAAATTAAAGTTTGTGTATGGTGCCATTTTTGTCATTGTTCAATCATAAGTGACCTAGTTAGCTTTGACCCAATTTTCCTGTTGTGTTCTTAAAGAGAGTTATTGTTGCCTACTTTTTATCATTTAGTGAGTTCTTTTTTTTCTTTGTGTTCAGGTCAGCTTCTCAGACATTTTTGCTCACAGGTAAATGGAACTTTACAGAAAAAGTGAATCTAAACATGAAAATGTATCATCCAATAAGTAGGTCAGTGTGACCAATTATTCATATGCTATTGCAATTCATATGTTGTATTGAATCTCATTCAGTCCAACATTATCATCCCAAAAGGTGGTCACTGTGTTTAATAATTTTGATCAGAATGTTGAGTATTTCATCAATAATTGTATATAATATGGAGAAAATGTGATGGCCTTTTGTCCGTTGTCCGTTTCTTAGCAAAAGTTTGTAATCGCTACTCCTCCTAAACTACTTGGCAGATTGCCATGAAACTTTAAACTCACATTCATGCCAAGGTCTAGTTGGTCCTAAATGAACATGGTGCCAATCTGTCATTATATGTAGGTGCTATGGTGGCCATACTAAAAATCTTATTATTGCAACTTCTGTATGGAAGGTTATATCAACATGGGGTTTTTACTAAAAGACTTTTTATGGTAGCTGGTTTGTTCCAAATGAAAATGGTGCCAATATAACATCCAACCTGTCTGTCATGGTGGCCATCTTGGAAAGTTTCTTATGCTACTCTTCTTGACAGATGGTCATATCGACATGAACTTTTTATTAAAAGACATATGATGTCTAGCTGGTACTAAATAAAAATAATACCAATGTAACCACCAAAATGACCTCCAAATATTGTTATCACTACTTCTTCCAAACAGATGGTCATAGCATCATTGGGTTTTCGCTATCATGTCTGTTTGGTCCTAAATTAAAATGGTGCCAATCTGATGTTCATTATTGCAGTATGGTGGCCATCTTCAATTGCCACTTCTCCTGAATGGATATCATATTGACATAGGGTTATCACTTCAGGACTTCTTATGATATATAGTTGGTCCTAAATAAAAAGAGTGCTGATCAAACCTGCAACATGCTGATCCAACTTTCAAAATGACTGCCTTGATGGCCATCCAAAAAATCTTTATATGGCTATTTCTTCTGAATGAATGGTCAAGTTGACATGGGGTTTTCACTAAAACTCTATAGTAACATGCAGCTGGTTCTGAATGAAAATGGTGCTCATGTGACTTCCAACAAAGCACCATAGTGACCATTTCAAACATCTTGATGTCACTCTTGCATAAGTGGTGGCATTGACATGGGGTTTTCACTAAAACACTTCTTTCAATATTTAACAGGTTCTGAACGAAATTGGTGCAGATCTGACCACCAATGTATCCACACACTTGTGAAAGAGTTTTCAAAACCAGACTTAATTGACCTTGGGGTCAAGTTGAATGTCATTGTTTGTATTTTTGTACTTCATTGAACTTATGAAGACAGTGATTTGTACATAATACAAGTGAGTTTTGATGAGATATTGTATTTAGTTGCATTCCAATGAACAAGTTGGTAGTCAGCACTCAGACATAGATTTTAAATTCAAAAGGTCTTAACTGAGATGTTTAGCTGTAATGGATTGTGAACATAATAACACAAACAAGTATGAATGGATTTTTATCATTTAACCTAGTTTGAGGAAATTTTGGGCCTCCACTGGGGCTGGCCCTACACCGCAGTTGTGGGGGTTGCTTGGGCAGTTACTGTGCCACAGATTTCAAGAATATTTTGAATGATATTGCATCATTAACTTCGTTCCCCCCTCCCAAAAAAATGAATTATAGACTTAACCAAACTTAAATCTTGACATTGTCTGAGACAAGTTAAGTGATCTTCTGTTAATGATATCAGGTTCAAGGTCAAAGGCAATTACAAAGAGTTGTGTACTGTACCTGCTGGTTAAAAAATGTGAACATGCTAACTGAAACACAAGAAATAATTTGTTACCAAATTTGGTATGTTGGAGTTTCTCAAGAATATCAGAGATGGTTTCAATACTCAGCAGTTAAAAATGGTAAAAGGACAGAAGAAACGGATTGA
Source organism: Margaritifera margaritifera (assembly GCA_029931535.1). Classification (NCBI taxonomy): domain Eukaryota; kingdom Metazoa; phylum Mollusca; class Bivalvia; order Unionida; family Margaritiferidae; genus Margaritifera; species Margaritifera margaritifera. The sequence goes on along the minus strand of JAQPZY010000944.1, from coordinate 706,606 downwards.
TCTTGGATTCTTGGAAAGTCTGATTAGCCAGTAGAGTGTCAGACTCTTTAAAGGACTTTTATTTTCAATTTATGTACCAGTGCCACAGAAGGAAGAAACATATATTTTGGATACTGTTTTGTAGATATTGTTGTATTTTTACTGCACATGCTGAAACTACCAAAGCATTCAAGTTAATACTATCATTCCATTGTGTCTTTATTTTAAAGATTCCCCAAAATGTCTCCATTGCTAAAGTAACCTGCTACAGTAAAACTTGATTTGGGCTGCATCTGCTGTGAGCAACAACCTGTTATTTATGAAAAAAATCATTGTGCACAGATAGATTTTACTATAAAAATGCACAGTCATCAACACCTGCTAAACATCACTGTGATTTTTGGCAAAATGTGCATTTCAACACAGCTATGAAGAACCATATTGTAAAACCAGATATAAACACTACAGACTTTATTTAATCCTTTGTAACCACAATTGCTGAGTAGAGTCTGTGGGTGGAGTACAGACTGTTCTGAACTGAGATGCACAAGAGAATGAGGGAAAACGTTGAGTCAGGTTACCAGTTTCATTATATTTATAAGGTAAAGTTGTATGTCGATGGTAAATCAGACTTATGTACTTGTCAGACCACCATTGTAGTTCCATAATCATCGACATCCCTATTACAAGTAACCATTCCATTTTGAAAGAAGTAGCAATCATGGACACACATAGTCATTACATAATGACCAGAGTGAATGATGTCTTTGTCTTTTTCGCTTAATAAGTTATTTGCTTTTTCTGGATGAGTTAATTCTGTGGTTGTTTTATAGGTCTGTATTCTTTGTTGCTTTATTCATGTTACTGTTATTAAAACCCACACATGAAACTGAACTTACCAAGGTCAGAGATCGCATCATCCATTCACCTTAGCGCATCTGTTAATCCTTTTGTTTATCAAGTTGATCCATTATTATTTATGTCATGGGTCACTTAGGTTTTGGCTTTTGGCTGTAAATAAATTTCTCTGTGAAATACATTACCCGATCACATTAACATTAGTGAAATAACCTTTGCTAACTCTGAATCCAGTCTTCCCTGAAAGATGGAAAAACATCATTATGTCTTTGTATTTTATAGATGAAGGGAAGTAACTCTTACAGATTAACTACCCATGCCCCATCTGGGTGGCCACCAATATACTGGATGATTACCAGTTTAAATTGTTAACAGTGCCTCAGAGAATCCATTGCAATTTATTGTAATTTTAGACCATCCAACATTTCTTTTTAGTGGTGTAGTAAGTTAAAAGGTTAACAATATAGCAACACATGTACAGATGTACATCCTCTTCTTAAGAGAAACAACATTTGTGTCTTTTCTGGTTAATTTATTCATATATATGGCCTGTTGTTATTGTCAGCTTGATATCAGTTGGTAACACTCACATGTAGTTTTCTCCGGTGTATTTGTATTGTCTTCTTAAACTTCAGTTTCTTATGCATTTCATATAGGTCATCTTGGTAATGTGTGTTCAACTAATTGAATACTTTGTTTATTTGTTGTATGCACCTGTTTTTTCTCTCTATCATTTTAGAGATGTTAAGCAAGTGCAAGAAGTGCAAGTGCTATAAAGTCACTGAGGATAATCATGAAACATGCCTTGCCTGCACAAAATGTACATCTTCACAAAATGTAGTGTGTGTTCCTTGTGGGCAGAAGACATATAGTCCGTCCATTGTCTTAAAAAGAGCAGTTGAAGAGCAACGAGAAAAGGCCACATTTGAAATTGTCTGAAAACAAAGTGTTAAGTATCCATCTGAATTCGGAATCCTTGGCAAACTTTATAAGGGCATTGAGATGCCGACCCCACCCACGGCAAAGATACCCAGAACAGCAAGTACAGCGAAGATTACTTCTGATGCCATTGAGCTACAGGAGTTCACATGTGATATGCATAATACAACAAGCTCTGTCTTCAGTGTTGTTAACAAGTGATTTGGAGGAAACAGGGACTATTTTTAACCCAGTTTGGCAGCCCATTGGGCATGAGTCCCCACCCCCATCCATGCATGGACTTAGTGCCATTGAAACCGGATAACATTCTGACTTTGCTGGCTGGGCCCACAAATTATATATCATGCACCGTACCAGCTGCTGACCGTCCTAGTCCAGTTGATTGATCAATCAGTGTATGGTTTTGACGTGCATGACTCTGTCTTTTATCTTTTCAAACTGGCGAACCACATTTCACTTGATAGTTCCAACAGTGATAGTGGCTATGTCCAGCAGATCACACTGGCTGGGTGGCTGGCTGACCAGCCAGATGTACCATATCCATGATGCTAATACAAGGTGCACAGGCATCACAATTGGTGCTGCCCGTCAAGCCGGCTTGCACAGCCCGATTGACCATCCCAGTCCAACATCCCTCAGCCTGACCACAGTCCGTTCTGGACATGACAATACTGGCTCTACTAGCATATCCTGCAGATAGGGCCAATGTTACACATGGTAATGACATGGTATTATCACTACCAAATGGGAAGTTATATCCCTGGACACAGAGCATACAGGAGGAAGACAGTCCTCTCTGTTGATAAACGGGGATGACATGGACTTTCCTGAACATTACAATCCAACCATGGAGAGGATGTGGTTCAGTTTTAAAGTGGCAATCTAAGAGAGCTACAGAATTTTGCCTATCTGAATGCCCTCCTCCTCCAGCAGTCAATACCATGTATAAGGTCAAGGCCTCAGTGGACATTGATGAAGATGATGAACATCCATTCTTCAGGATTTTACCACAGTTGGCAAAGATTGCCAAAAGTACTGGGCATCTCTTGGATAAGATTCATGACCCCATTGTCTACAGGGCCTTCTTTTTGGGAGTTATTTGTCTGCAACATTCTCACCCCACTGGCAAAAGTCACATACTGATGCTTACCACTCAGATGTGCCAAGTCTTGATAAAGTAATTAATGCCATTACAATGTCTGCTCCCCTCTGTTATAAGGTGGACAGACAAGTGTTTCATGCCACATTTAAGTTGGTCAGGACCATCATGTTGACATCCTCTCCAATTGATTTAGCATCTCTTGTGATCTTTCACCTAGCTGAGACGGCAGGGAGCATGGATATCGGTATGCCGTATTGCCAAGGTAGTCAACAGAGCAGTTCATCACACAATGGCAAATGCTCCAATGGCTTTTTGCAACCATGATCTGATAAGAAGAGACATTTTCCTGCGATCTTCTCTTAAACCCCACCTTGCGGTGACCCTGTGCTCTCTCACTTTCAGTTCTTCCCTTGTGTTTGGGGTCGAATTGAGGAGTTCAGAAAGCAGGCAGCACAGGAGTTGTCACTTCAGCTCTCCTTGCAAGCCCTTATCTCTTTACGACCCCATCAGGATCTACACCAGAGAAGGGATGAGCATCAACAAAAACACCACAGGGGTACTTCTCAGCAACAACGACAACCTTTTCATGGCCAGGTGAATTATAGGTGGCCATATGTCCCTAACTTTCACAGGCAGGCCAGAAGTGGGGAGAAAAAACAAAAGTTTCTCCTCCCCCAAGCCTCCTGCCAATTGACAATGATTTGTCTTTCCTACCACTCACTGGCAACCCTCCTGTGAATTCCAAGCTTCTTCTGTTTTACCAGACTTGGATCAATATCTCTCTGACAAATGATTGGGTGATTCAAATTGTCTCAGAGAGGTTCCAAACCTCACTTATCCAGCCTCTTCCACTTTCATCATTCTCCTTCATGATAGAAATCAAAAGTGATCCCACAAAGGTAGACATGTTACAGAAGGATATAGAGCATTTGCTCATAAAGCGGGTTGTGGAGGTAGTCCTTAAAACCAGACTCTCCGGGTTTTTATTCCAGACTTTTTCTGGTTACAAAAGCCTTTGGAAAATTGAGACTTGAACAGGTTCAATGAGTTTATTGCTGCCCAAAAGTTCAAGATGGAGATGGCAAGGTCCGTTTGTCTATCTGTGCAGCACGACAAATACGTTGTCAGTCTTGACCTGTCCGCCACATATTTCCACATACCTATTCACATGGTATCTAGCAAGTACCTTTGCTTTGTCTACTTGAGGATAGTGTACCAATTCCTCACCCTTTCATTCAGTCTCAACATAAGCCCTTGGGCCTTCACCAAGTGATTGGACTGTGCCACATCCTCCTCCACAGTGATGGCAGCGTACCTGGACGATATCATGCAAAAACACTCTGTAAGTTTGGCTTTTATTCACAATATGACAACCTTCTCTACCTCAGTCACAATTTAGTGTGGAGAAGTCAGACCTTGTTCCTTCTCAACATTTCATTCATCTAGGTAGGGAGTTTCTAACGCATCAACCTGGCTCTTTCTCCCAAATGCATTGACAGTATCGTACATGCATCGGAAACATCATCTGCCAGGACGTTCATTTCAGCAAGGAAGTTTCTTCATCTCCTTGGCCTTCTCAATGCTGCAATAGACTGGCTCTGGCTTGGCCGCCTTTACATACACCCTCTGCAGATGGCCCTACTGGCACAGTGGCACTTAATCTTGGGGCATTTAGATCACCAGATTATGATCTCAACCAAAATCAAACACTTTCTGCTTCATTGGCAAGATAGGGAGTGCATAGCAGTTGGAGTATCTTTAGAAGCCCCACAACTGGAATTCCTAATCTGTACAGATGCCAGTTTGTCAGGTTTGGGGTCACATTTGCTACCAAACTTTACGACAGTCAGTGGCAAGTGTCAAACAAGGAGGGACAAAATCGCTGGAGCTCTGCATTATGATATGGGAATACCTCCATTGGTGTGCCCAATACCATATACACATACAAGTCTGGCACATCCTGGGCAGACTTAGGGTCCTGGTTGATTCATTATCGAGGAGAGGTCAACTGCTTCATATGGAATCATCTCTCCATCCATCCATCTTTCATTGAGTTTGTGCTCTATGGCACCAACTGATGTTAAACTTATTTGTGACAAGGTGGAACAACAAACTGGCCACCTTGGTCTCTCCATTTCTGGACCCAGAGGCATGGGCCATCAATGCCCTTTCCATCAGCTGGGAGGAGATATGGGTATATGCCTTCCCCCCAGTGGTTATAATACTGAAACTAATCCAGAAAATGAGGGGCAGTGCATGCATAATAGTTCTGATTTCCCCTCTCCGATGGGACAGTTCCAGAGTCAATGATCTGTTTGATCTAGCAACAGACATACCCAGGAAAATTGTAGCAGCCTGTACACTGGTAAAGCAGCCAAGGTTGTCAGTATTCCATCCTTGTCCAAAGAAACTCCTCCTTCACACCTGACTTTTGTCAGGGATGCCCTGCATGAAAAGGAGTTCTGTGCTTCAGTCATGGAGAGGATCTCGACAACTTGATGACCCACCACTTTGAAAGTGTATGAGGGGAAGTGGCACATTTTCACCAGCAGGTGTCACATTAACAGCATCACATCACTCTCAGCCTTCATCCCCCTATTGACTAACTTTACTCTTTTGCTCTTTGAGGACAAAAAGCTACCCCCTATCACAATAAAGGTATATATACCATTCCATGATTTAAGACATGTTCAGACATCATGGAAAAGATGATATTGGCTGCAACAAGGATCTTTCTGACTTTGTGTCCAGTTTCAACATATCCAGGTCCCACTCACTTATCTTGTTTTAGATATGGAACCTCTCATGAGTCTGGATGTAGCTCATCCACATTTGAGCTCGTCTTTGACCTCTCTGAAGTTGTTATCATACAAGACTTGCTTCCTGATAGCACTAGCTTCAGCATGCAAGGTGAGTAAGCTGCATGTGCTGAATGTGGATCTGAACTACATGCAGTTCTGTTTTGACAGCTTAGTTATACTAATGACACAGCCTAGTTTCATATCTAAAACAGGTTACTGTCTATAGGCAATAAAAAATAACTAATCACCCTCTCTCTTCGATCGACCTGTCAAGAGAAGCAAAGTTGCAGGACCCAGTACCTGCACTCAGATGCTGTCTGAGGCACACAGAGAACTTAGGTATGACTCATGAGGATTTTGACTCATGAAATACTGTAGTATCATTTATTTTCATCGGGCTCAATTTTCGTGGTTTTGTAAAAAAAAAGACATTTTCATGGGTACTTAAATTCATGGTTTTGCCTGTCAAAGTTTGCATATTACTAAGTGTTTAATTTTGTGGTTTAACCTCTACAAATACCCAAAATAAAAATTAAAAAAGAATGAAACTCTGCCGACGCAAACGGCGGTCACTTGAATGTTTATAACAATACTTTCACATGTATGAGCACAAATCAAAAACCTGACAAGTTCAATACTGACACCGTATTTTTGTCCAAGTGAATAACATCAATGGAAGCCGACGCAGCCAACAACACTAAAACAATACTTCCGTCTCTATGATCACAAATAACACATGTCAAGGTCAATCGCTTACACTGTGTTTTCGTCTGAGTGCTCAACATCAAAGGTAGCCGATGCAGACTAAAACACTAAGTCAATCGGTTACCTGTATGATGTCTAACTTCTGTTCGTACATGGCCGAATGGCTTCACACAAACTAAATCCAAAGAACGAACGCACAATCTCTAACTTAAACCACTATCCATAAAGGGAACAAAACACGTGACCGGCTGTCCTTTGCTCAATGCAATCAGCAGACATTGGCAATATTTGATGTGTCTAGAGCCCATCAATGTGAGAAGATGCTAACTAAATTGAAAGACAGTGAAATCACGCGTTTGTATGTGCCTGCCTCATGTACAGACCAACTTCAACTACTAGACTTGACAATAAATAAAGAGTACAAAGAATAATTAAAATCACACTTCCACAACTGGTATGCTAAACAGGTCATGGAGGCCATCACGAAAAAAAAGGAAGATGCTACTGGTGACGATCACTTATTGCAACCTCATTAATCAAGCCAATTCGGGCGGAATAGATAATTGCAGCTCCCGCGACAATGAGTGAAAGATGTGACCTAATTATCAGTGTTTTGGAGAAAGCTGGACTTGTTTAATTCTGCAATTTGGGGATTATTTACCTGACAAGCATTTGTGTGTACATTGAGACTTGTTTGACATGACGTTGATACAGTGGCTTTGTCCGAAAATCAGTGAAGTGTGAGCTTTAATACTCTGCTGTAATTAGTGTATATACGTAGTGTTTCATTAATAATAGTGCTTTAAGCAATACTTCTAGTATTTTACAGGCTTGTTGTTCTTTTGGATTAGAAATGCATGGATAAAATGAAATGTGTTTTCAGGAGGATTTAAATTGTTCAACAACAGTTGTACTCAAGTGAAGGATCAATTTAATAAGTATTTAATTTAATTTTCATATACTATTATTTTTTATTATTCTTTCCCTCATTTTCAACATTACTAGTGTTTGAATACCTTATGCTTTTTCTCATTTCTCTCTATCCTTACTTATATCGCATATCGATTTAAGGCAGTGAGAGGAAATTACAGCTATCGGATATCTTATCAACACGTGTGCATTGAAACAATATAAAATGCTTTATAATTCTTTTTTCAAAAGTTTAAAATAAAACAAACACGTGTAAAAGCTAATATTTTATTTCCAAATTACAGTATTGACGTTGATTTATGAAATACTAGTAGGTTCCTTGATCTCTAGGAACGACACACAGTAAGAAAATGAGCGGGGGGGGGGGGGGCGTTATCATCATATGTGGCTAATTTTTCGGGGCAACTACGAAAACCACAATAATTTGTCCCCCATTAAAATGATGATACTACAGTATGAGTGATTTCCTCAAACCTGGCCTTAGAATGTAATGTCTCAATTTGAGATGTAGTGGAGTTGGCTGGCATGCTCTGTCTACTTTCTCCAGCTTCTATTTACGTGACATGTCCAGGCAGAGGAGAGAGCTGAATCTTGTTGGGCCATTGGTAGCTGCCCAGATAGTTATTGTACCCTGTTCATGACAGCACAATTTCAGTCCCAGACATGACCTTTCAACTTTTGCTAGGTTCACCCTGGGAATCATTACACGTAAGGCAGTAGCCAGGTGCAGATCCCACAGGGATTTCCCTTGCACGAGTATAAACACATAATCTTCGGTTCTGCTACCTTCAGGTTAGGAGAAGTTCATCATGTCAATAGAGCAATTATCATGCTCGTACAGGGTGACATGGATGGAAGTTGGATGCTCAAACATTTCCTCCTTCTTACCAATTCTCCTAATGTTGGTATGGTCAGGTAGTGTATTTGATGGGGAAAGGAAATGTTTTAGTAAATTATGTTTCTTTGGAAATGCTTACCCAATCACATTACTATCATTCCCTTCCTTCTCCATAAATGTGAGCATCCTGTTATAGTTTTTGCTCAAGCTTCAACCAGTAGACATCTGGTATATGGGTGGCCACCTAGCAGGGGAAAGGGATGTCAGTCTGTAAGAGTTACTTCCCTTTGTCTATATGATGTATAGAAAGGAGAGGGTTTTTGCATCTTTCAGGGAGGGTTGGATTCAGAGGTAGCAGAATTAATTTCCGTAATGTTAATGACATTGATTGGGTAAGTATTTCTGGAGAAACATAATTTACTAAAGCATTTCTTTTTATTGAGTAAGTGTTATCGTAGCTAACTTTACAACTTATGGACGGGATAAATAAGTGTCACCTTATAGTTAACTTTGCAATTCATATGTCATAATGGCAATAGACTAATACAATATATTATGGGTATTTTTCCCTCTTCAACCCAGTTAAATTTCAACTTGAAAACTGCTCTTCCTGCACAGACTTGTTATGAGAGACCACTTGTATTGAGCAACCACTTTATGTTGAACCTCTCAAGACATTGTTTTACTGTATATTATATCTGACAAAGCTTTACCTAACTTTAATGGGAAAAACTGATGGTAAGAACCATAAATGCAAGTTAAATTTCCTTACCATATAAGTATTGGTAAATGATTGGTTCTTTTGCAGGTCCTAGAGGCTATTAAGAGTGGTACAGCAACTCTTAAAGCAGTGACAGGGAAACAGAGTGCAGACAGTGTTGCAAAGATAATGGATGATCTTGCTGAGGTAAATTATTAGGGCCACACTTCACGTCTTCAACTTTATTTTTGACAGTTCTGGTTCTTGTTGATCAGTTTCATATCTTCTTGTGGAAGTTGCTTTTTACAGGCAGAGAAAGGTTACAGAAAGATAGAAAGGTTATAGAAAGATAGAAAGGTTATAGAAAGATAGAAAGGTCATATAAAGATAGAAAGGTTACAGAAAGATAGAAAGGTTACAGAAAGATAGAAAGATTACAGAAAGATAGAAAGGTTACAGAAAGATAGAAAAGTTACATAAAGATAGAAAGATTACAGAAATATAGAAAGATTACAGAAAGATAGAAAAGTTACAGATAGATAGAAAGGTTGTAGAAAGATAGAAAGGTTACAGAAAGATAGAAAAGTTACAGAAAGATAGAAAGGTTATAGAAAGCTAGAAAGGTTATAGAAAGATAGAAAGGTTACAGAAAGATAGAAAGGTTACAGAAAGATAGAAAAGTTATAGAAAGATAGAAAGGTTACAGAAAGATAGAAAAGTTATAGAAAGATAAATACTAAAGATAAACAGAAGAATATCAGATCAAAGTTAAAGTATGATACAGATTAATGGATGAAATGTGCGTGTGTGTGCGTGCGTGCGTGTGTGCATGTGTGTGTGTGTATATATACAGTCAAACCTGTTACTAGTGGCCAGTCATGGGAAAAGGCAAACTGGCCATTGCACACAGGTGACTGCTGCACACAGGTTTACCTTTTAAAATTGGTTTTTGAACAAATACCATGCACCAAATATCATTATTATTATTATTATTATTATTATTATTATTACATTATCAAGATTGTTTTGTTAGTGCACTGCCCAACAAAATCATAAATACGGGTATATGTTGTTCTCTCCCAAATTTATGTTCCACACAAGATTACTATATCCAGCTCACTTTAATCCATCCTATAAATGAAATCATCACCGTCTTAAAAATATACACAGATCTTTGTTTGTTCATGCTATGAAACAATATCTGGATTAGTCAGTTGCTCAACTCGGCAAGATCAATAGACAGTCGGCTTATGTGAGAAGACTGTGATAAACAGAAAATTAAAAGAAGCCATATATGGCTATTCGTTATGACCTATTAATTGAAACACATTGATTCACATGATATTCCTTTATCTAAACAATACCTTCCTCAAGAAGCAATAATTCAGTTTGCATAGACTGAATGGTCAATGTAAATATGCTCTAGTGACCACTTCAGGCAGGGAGAAACCATTGTTTTGTTAGGAAACACCTGGCTGCTGACCGTGGAAGGCAGGTGACCGTTACATGCACAACATTTATACAGGAAATTTGCCCCGGGGGTAAATTAGAATGGCTGTTGTGAACAGGTGACCACTGAGTAAAGGTGACCATTAGGACAGGTTTGACTGCGTATATATATATATATATATATATATATATATATATATATATAATGAATAGGTCTTTAAGGTCTGTCAAGTGATATTATGGCATGCTTTTAATATTTTTTCACATTTTTGTCTACTTAATATGGTTTAAATTATGCATGAACTTGATATTCTAAGTTACACATCTTGATTTGCTAGTACTATACTATCATTTTAATCTGACAGATCAGTTGTGAGAGAGCCACAGTGGCTTAGTGGTCAAGGCATTGAACTCGTGACCATAAGGGTATGGGTTTCATTCCCACTATCGAATCAGGCCAGATCAACTAGTGCTGTGTGTCCTTGGGCAAGGCACTTTACTCTTCAAGCCTCAGCATGATATAACTATCAAAGTGTTTCTGTGCCATAAAACACCAAACCCTTCAGATAAATCTCACTATGAAATACTGTGAGTTCATTTATTAGCTCTAATGGTCATAGACCAGAAGACCTTATGGGATGGTCTGTTGTCCGATGTCTATTATCTGTCTGACCGTTAGCACAAGTTTAACATCACTACTCCTCCTAAACTACTTGGGGGATAGTCATAAAACTTTACACACACATTCATCCCATGGTCTAGTTGGTCCTAAATCAAAAATGGTGCCACTCAGACATCCAATATGGTCACCACAGTGGCCATCTTGAAAATCTTGTTAGCACTACTCCTCCTGAATGGATGGTCATATCAACATGGGTTTTTCATTAAATACTTCTTATGATATCTAGTTGGTCCTGAATGAAAATGGTGCCACTCTGTTGTTCAATATGGCCACCTGAGCAGCCATCTTTATTATCTTGTTATTGCTACTCCTGAATGGAAAGTCATATTAACATGGGGTTTTCACCAGAAGATTTCTTTTGATGTCTAGTTGGTCCTAAATGAAAATGGTGCTGATCTGATGTCCTATATGGCCACCACAGCAGCCATATTAAAAATATCATTAGCACTATTGCTACTAGATGAATGATTATATCGAAATGGGGTTTTCACCAAAAGACTTCTTATGATGTCTGGTTGGTCATAAATGAAAATGGTGCTGATCCAACTTCTAATATGGCTGCCACAATGGCCATCTTGAAAATATTGTCATCACTGCCTTTCCAAATGGCTAGTTATATGGACATTGTGCTTTCACAAATAGACTTCATATGATGTCTAGTTGGTACTAAATGGAAATGGTGCCAATCTGATATCCAATATGGCCACCATGGCACCTATCTTGAAATCTTGTTATCATTACTCCTCCAAAATGGAAAGCCATATCAACATGGTGTTTTCATCAGAAGACTTTTTATGATGTCTTGTTGGTCCTAAATAAAAATGGTGCCATTCTGAAATCCAGTGTGTCCACCACAGCAGGTAATTTGAAAATCTTGTTATTGTTGAAGAGCATCAGAGATGGTTTCAACACTCAGCAGTTAAAAGGAAGAAATGGTCTTAATCTTGAATGCCTGGAAATTCTTTTCAGCCAATAGAGCATCAGTCCATTTGAGGGACTCTTGTTTTCATGGGTATGAATTTTCATGGTTGTGAGAAAAAAATGACCTTTACATTAGTACCTAAATCCATGAATTAGGGAAGGGATCTTATTTTCACAGAAGGATAATTGTTCATTGTATTTTTAATTTCATGCTTTGTAGCAACCAGAAATGCCAAGAAAATTGGTACCCTACAAAGAATAGTGAATTCACAGTATCACAAAGAAAACTCTCCATTGCGATTTCTTCTGTAGATACATTACCCAATCATGATACGTTAGAAGAACATCCATTGCCTTGCATTCCCAGACCTCCCAATCATAATACATTAGGAGAATATCCACTACCTTGCATACCCAGACCTCCTAATCATGATAAATTAGGAGAATATCCACTACCTTGCATACCCACCTCTCCTAATCATAATACATTAGGAGAATATCCACAACCCTGCATACCCAGAACTCCTAATCATAATACATTAGGAGAATATCCACTACCTTGCATACCCAGAACTCCTAATCATAATACATTAGGAGAATATCCACAACCCTGCATACCCAGAACTCCTAATCATAATACATTAGGAGAATATCCACTACCTTGCATACCCAGAACTCCTAATCATAATACATTAGGAGAATATCCACTACCTTGCATACCCAGACCTCCTAATCATAATACATTAGGAGAATATCCACTACCTTGCATACCCAGAGCTCCTAATCATAATACGTTAAGAGAATATCAACTACCTTGCATACCCAGACCTCCCAATCATAATACGTTAAGAGAATATCCACTACCTTACAGAGCCAGACCTCCCAAGATTTTCACCATATCTTTTGGCTTGTTTTAGCAACAAAAGTGCTAGAAAGTTGTCTGCTTGCCTTAGTAAAAGTCAGATGAGAGTGGTCACCCCTTGGATAGAGGGACTGGTGCCAAACCCCATCAGTCATGAGCTGCTACTTCTGCTTGTGCCTGGTCAGCACACTCATACAAGAAACCTCACAAATAGCATCTACTTTGTGCACTTTCTTCAGTTTACGTTAAATCAGTTTTCTTACCTCAGGTAAGTATCCTGACTAAATAGCTCTCTTCATTAAAGACAATATTTTTTTCACTTTAATTGTCTTACATAGTCATATGATTAGCTACTCATTGCCATCTTAATTGCCTGCCCTGTGGTCTATTGTGCTTACAAATCATCTCATTACTTGACCTTTTTTGCAAGTTTTATCAAGTAAATGATAATTTATTCTAAGTAATAAGATCATTTCTGTAATTTTCTCTCTGATTTATCTCAGTTCATTGCATCCACTTCACTGTAGACTCAGCCTGATGTTTTGACTGATTTCACCTATACATGCTATTGTTTTGGATTAAATGTCAGGTTTGAAAGTGAATCAAGCTGGCTCGATATTATCATCCCAACTGTATTGATTGCATGGGTACAGTTCAAACCATACGTGTGATGTTTGTTGTCACTCATACAAAGAGAGATTGGCAACCAATACAGCCAAGCAGTTGATCCAGGTTTCAGTGACAGACAAGAAATGTACATACAAGGATGTGGACTGCTGCCTGCCAGCACCAACTTCTCATGATTGACTCACTGTAGGCGGAAAGTTTGCCCATTCAGAAAAGGATCCAGTAATATTTGCCATTATGGCTTCATCCTCAGTTACAACTTTGCCAAAGCCCACATTGCCAAAGCAATGAACCAGTCCTAGACATTCCATCACCAATATGGTCTCCGGTACTGGCTGTGATGATAATTCCCATGATAGCCGGTGCCAGACTTCAGCACCAGATGTCAGCTAGCCCAGGACCACCACTGAAGTACTAGCATAACCTTGACCTATGCTATCTACCAGGGGGACTGTATGTAGCAATATGTCTTCCCAGTATAATCAATCCTGGATCTAAAACACAGCATCTGGCATCCAGTCATGCCAGCCCCAGCCCTGATTATGTTCAAATGTTCAAGATGCCCAGCATAACTAGCACCAAATTTGGTGAACCACTCTCCCACACTATCCAGTACTGGACCCCAACCGGTCCATCACTAGTCCTGGTTCCATCACAATCCAGTACTAGCTATGGCAATTTCTCATTAACAGACACCAGGTATCTATCTTGGACCTTTGACAGTACTTAGAGTGAACACTTAAAGATCACCAGTTCCAGCATGAACCCCCAGTTTGTACCCCCAGTTTGTTCACCATTTCTGACAGCCTGCTTCACCAGCTCAGTTGTTGCTACCTTCACAAGAAGTTCCTTGCCACTCCCTTGTATCACAGTGGTGGCTAAAAGTTTGCCTACCAGACCCAGTGTTTAAAGTTTCAGACTGCAGGGGGTCTCATCTTAGAAAATGGGAAGACCTTCCCCAGCTTATGAGGGTATCTTGCCAAAAGATCAACTGTTGGAAATCACAGTTTGCACAGATGCCACCACCACTGACTGTGGTGACCACCGCCTGCCCTTTATTTGAATGATGGGTGTTTGACCCTTTCAGGAGAGCTCAACACATATAAACCCACTGGGAATGAAGGCCATAATGAATGCCTTTTGATCATGGCAGAAGATGTTATCTGGAAAGGGAGTTTTCATTCTTCCTGTCATCTTGACTGTTGTCAGTTACTTTAAAAGACAAAGGAGAACCAAGTCTCCAGGCCTCTTCCTTCATATTTGGGATTTTCTCAAGTGGTGTACTCATTGACAAAACCACATTCAAGTCTACCACACCCAGGAAGGCTCAAGTTCTTTGTGGACATTCTGACAGAATCAGCTGATTCACACCGCATGGTCCCTTCACCATGTGGTTTCATTCGAATCAGTTGACCCCTTGTGGCAAGGTGGAATGTCAAGCTCCTAACCCTTGTCTAGAGAGCCCCAAATCCTAAAGCCTAGCATCTGACACCATTTCCCTGATTGGAATGGTCTCCATCCAAATGCAATAATGCTTAACCTGTACACCTGGCCCATATCAAACAAATCCTCAGAAAGGAACATTTCACTCAACAAGTGGTGGACAGAATTGCTCGGTCAAGGAGACACATCATGTTAAGAGCATATGAACAGAAATGGAGAGTTTCTTATTCCAGTGGTGTGAGACACATCTCTCCCTTAAGATGCCTCTGTACCACAATTAGCTAACTTTCTCCTAACACTTTTCTCTCCAGAGAAAATCTTGGACTGGTTAAAGGAATGTGGTTTATATCAAAATTTTGACCCTATATTTTAAGGATTTTATATTTTTTACCTTTATCTTTTATTTTATATACCTTTACAGAATGCTAACATCTTTACCTTTTGTCTTTTACCATGTTATTTTTATTTTGAAGGCGTTATCTTTCCAAAGTGTTTTTTGCAATTCTTTATCTTTACATTTTAAGAACTTAAATTTGAATGAGCACCATACAGCCAGTGTTGTGCTGAAATGCTGTTAAACCCTGTACATACATACATACCGTAAATACTTTTCAAGCAGAAGAAGTTAACCACATTCACAATTAAAAGCTGCAATTTCATGATCTCAGACATGTTTCACTACCATGAAAGGGATGACATAGACCCGAACCAAGACCTCTAGAACCTACTAGCCAGTTTCGACTTGTCTCAACTGAAGGCCCCTTGGCCCTTTGTCCATCAAACCACTGTCAAGAGCCTCTCTTTTATACAAGACTTGCTTAGCTGGTGCTCGACAGTTTCGTATTTTGCATTGGGTTAGATTTTTAAAGAAAAAGAATTACCCAGATTTTCCTCACTGGTTGTATATCTTAGGTATTATTAAAAAAACTTTTAATTCTCTTTATTTTGGTGTATGATTGATGGGTGCAATTTGGGTTATAGAGTATACAGCTTGATCTTACTTCAGATGTGCACCGATCAAAAAACTGCTAGCTCCACTTGATCATTTTTACTTCCTGGACTTCAAAGGTAAATTGTTTTTAAAAAAAAGCTGATAACTTTTTTTACTTTTATATATTTTGTAATTCATTAATTGTACTTTCAGAAGCTTGTATTGCCTACTCTGGCAAAATTAGTTTTCACAATTTGAATAACTGCTAAAAAAATAGTGTACTTTGGACTAATTCAGGCTGATTTTTCGAGCACATGGGAGTGGCCATTTGTGTCAGCTGTGTGCTTAGACCCTGTACAATTTTAACAAGTACAATATGTAAAGAAATTTCAACCACAGTACATGAAAGTAGCATAGAGGTATCCCAACATTCTCTTCAATGTGCATGTTGCAAATTCAAACAACTTCATCTTACACCTGTCACTCTCTCAGATGTACACAATATCTATAGAGCGTCTCCTTACTAGTCACTCTAGCTACAGCAGGCAGAATCAGTGAGATCCATACCATATCAGTTGATCTGAACTGTCTGCCTCAACAGTTTGGTTTCTCTCTTTACTTTCATTGCTAAGAACATGGTCCTGCTCATGAGAAATCAATCTTTTGCCTTGAAACCACTTTCTTCTTTGGAACATTGAGGGCACCAAAGTGGTACTTAAGGCAGACTGAGTCAGTTAGAAGAAGGAGATCTTGCATGTTTCTACCACTCAAAGAAGGAAGGGACAATATTTCTGCTCAGGCTCTGTCATCCTGTATCCATTGGATTGTCCACTTGGCCTACAAGGAATTAACCCAGATGAAATTCTTGCACTTCTTCATGAAGTTAGGGCAGTTGCCACTAGCAGAGCATTCAAGTGCAACTGTTCCACGACTAACATGATACAAGCTGTGAGATGGAGGTCAGAGACGACTTTCTCCAGACCTTTCATCCTAAAGGGTGAAGTTTGACCTACATCAGCAGTGCAACAGACTACCTTCCCAGGTCATTCAGCAGCTTCAAAATGACACTTCTTTGCTTCTGCTGGATTTGCATGAGTGAAAATTTTTCTCAAAGCCATGTCCATACAATGACTATGTGCTAAACCTGTATCTCTAGCCTGTATCTCTCATGAGACTCAAGGATGCTTCACATATGTTAAGATCACAAAGACACATCCAACTCCAGGGTAAGGGGATGTAACTCCTTCTGCCTCTTAACTTTTCACCTAATGTATTATGATTGGGTAAAGTATTTGAAGAAGAAACCCAAGTTTTTGGAGTAAAATATATTTCTTCAGTAATACTTAGTTGATCTTAATACAGACACACCCTTCAGAGTCCTCCCCCCAGTTTTATCCTGGAAGCACATCCACTCCAGTAGTAACTATAACTTAATGTGATTTGGCACAAATCCCTCTGTTCTAAGGGAGACCACTCTCACCTGTTTTCCGCCATGTCAGGCAGATAACTTTTTGGCACTTTTGTTGCTAACATAAGTCAAAGGATGTTGTGAATGTCTTTTTAGCTTGATAGGGCTGGATTTTTGAGTTAGTGGATGTTCTCCTAAGGTATTATGATTGGGTAAGTATTATTGAAGAAACATACTTTGCCCAAAATTTAGTGTCATGTAATTTCAGTTGCAATTTGAAAATGGTAGTAAGGTTACCTTTCTTTGTGAATGTGGCAGCTGTTCCAGTAAAAATTACTTGGGATCCAGGGAAGGCACTTTCTACATGGTGTAGTCACCCATAGATGCAATTTAGAATTTGTATGAACTCTTTCAGTAATCAGAGTACCCTATCATATATTTTTAAGAAAATGCCTTCCCAGGCTGCCATGTATGTTTAAATGGAACAGCCCCTATGGAAGAGATATTAATTTGGTTTTGTATTTTATGGCACAGCAACAAAAGAAGGTTATTTAGTGCCAAGGCAATTGGAGTAATGTGCCTTACCCATGGACACACCGCATTAGCTGACCCTGGGTGATATGATGGTAGGATTTTAACCTGCACCCTTTCAGTTGCAAGTCTGGCACGCTAAGCACTGCTCTACTGCAGCTCCCAACACTAAAGAGGGAATCTTTTGAGAACTGAATATGCAGTAAATGTCAAATACAGAATTAGTCTACTGTGATAATCTGCCATTTATTAATTTTCTAAATTGCAAATTATTGCTGAAAGCTTGCTGTTTTAGTTGACTAGCAATTATTGCAAATTAAATTTTTTTGTTAGGTGAAAATTGTGTCCATTTTACAATATGTCACTGCATGTCATCAGCTTTACTTGCTCACAGACATGGAAAAAATTGCTGATCCAATAAGCATATCATCACTCATTTATGAGTGTTACCTTAAAATTATTGCATTTTGATAGCACAATATGGGCTTGAATTGTTGGGTGATACACAAATCATTTCACTAATGGATCCATTGACATTTCAAATGTCAAAACTTTTCCTCTAAATGTTAATGTACTTATGATATGAATAGAATGCAGTCAAATCTTGAAAGCTTCTCAGGAAAACTTAGTAACAATTTTAGTTTGGTTTTGTTTGGTTTTCGGGTATATTCTGCATCCCCAAGCCTGCAGGTGGTAGTCGCAATTTAGGATCAGATACAAATATTAAATGTACATACTCTGTGCAGCATCTGTGGGTATTTTAAAGACATTTTTTTTCCCTTTGTGAATTAAGACTGCTCTTAGTTGGGCAGGCTAAAAGGTCCAACAATGATACCTGAAGTTGGGGGTTTGAATGCAACTGTGGTATTGTATTTTTCACCTGACCCTAAGGCCAAGTGAGCTTATGTATGGCACTGTGTCCAGATTCCAACAGTCAGCATCCATCTGTGAACATTTGCTTTTTAGCACTCTGGAGGCCATGTTTCTGATCAGATTTTGATCAGATATGGAATATTTCCATATATATCATCAAGAGGTCCAATAGGTTTAATAATGAGTGAGATCCATATGCATATTAATGAGATAATCTTGTATTTGATTGGGTGAGATTGTTACCAAGCTGGAGGCCATATTTCTGGTCTGATTTTGATCAAACTTGGAATATGTGCTTACATCATCAAGGTATTGGACAAGTTCAGTAATGAGTGAGATTCATACATATTACTGAGGTGATCTTGCATCTGATTGGCTGACCTTGTTACTACTCCGTAGGCCATATTTCTGATCTGATTTTGATCAAACTTGGAATATATGCTTATGTCTTCAAGGTCTCTGACAGGTTTGATCATGAGTGAGATTCATGCATGTTATTAAGGTGATCTTGCATCTGATTGGCTGACCTTATTACAACTCTGGAGGTCATATTTCAGATCAGATTTTGATCAAACTTGGAATATATGTTTATATCATCAAGATCTTGGACAGTTTCAGTAATGAATCAGATACACAGATATTAATGAGTTAATCTTGCATTGGATTGGCTGATTATGTTACCATCCTGGAAAACATATTTCTGGTTCAGTTTTAATCAAACTTAGAATATGGGGCTTATATCATCAAGCTCTTTGATGAGTTCAATAAAGAGCAAGATCCATGCATATTAATGAGGTAATCTTGCAACTGATTGGCTGGGCTTGTTACCACTCTGGAGGTCATATTTCTGATCAGATTTTAATCAAACTTGGAATATAGGCTTATATGATCAAGAGCTTGCATGAGTTCAGTAATGAGGGAGAGCTATGTACATGAATAAGGTGATCTTGTGTCTCATTGTCTCAACTTGTTACCACTCTAAAGATTATTTTTTAATCTGATTTTGAGTAAACTTGGTATTTAACTATTTACATTGATGATTACAGTAAAAATACCAGAAAGTCAGTGCATTTAAAATACCTGTCTTCTTTCTAAAGGAAAGCAAGAGAAGTAACCCATATTATTTACTGTTGAGAATTACAGGTTTGGGTTACAGATTCTTCCTCTTGCTAAAAATTATGCAAATCACAGTTTTTAAAAACAATTTAGAATACAAGATGAGTAAATTTAATTAATACAATTTATATAAATTAGCAAAGTAATACACTGTAGGGATTAAAATGAATAATTTGACATTTATAAAAAAAAGTATAAAAGAGAAATATTGTTGGAGAAAATGTAAAATTGCAGGCTAGCATAAACTATGTGCAGTGTTGTAATTAATGATCAGAATTTGTTTATACAATTATATGTATTTGCAAGTATATTGTGGGGTTTTTAAAAAATTTGTTTATCAAATATTGATTTTGCTTCAATAAGAACATATTTTTTGTATAAATAATGTGAAAGTTTATACATTTATTTGCAGAGAATTATTTCTCATATTTTTGCCACATTTGAAATTCTTAAACATTTGGAAGTAAGTTTAATATGTTTGGTGAAATAAAGTTTGACTGTTGCTGGTATTGGAGTATTAAAATTCAAGAAACATTTACCTTTTTTTTTTATCACATGTATTGTGCATTATTACTTGATGGCATTTCATATATTCAGTGCCATTACTTAAGTTTTTTTTTCTTCATTTATATTATGTACTTTTAGCTTTTATAACAAAATTACCACATTATGCTTTTCTCATGAAACACTTCCTAATTACTATGAGTACAGAAACCCATGGCCTTTACAAAACAATCAGTGAAATATAATTTCAAATTGAGCAAAGGTTATGTGACTCTGTAGACCACAAAGGGGGTGCTCTACAGATAGAGCATGACAGGTGTAAGATGAAGTTGTTTGCATTTGCAATATGCACATTGGAGAGAATGTTGGCATACCTCTATGCTACTTTCATGCACTGTGGCTGAAATTTCTTTACATATTGTACTTGTGGAAATAGGACATGATCTAAGAACACAGCAGACAGAAATGGCCACTCCCAAGTACTCGAAAAATAAGCCTGAATTAGTCAAAAGTACACTATTTTCAACAGTTATTAAAATAGGGAAACAAATTTTGCCAGAGTAGACAATACCAGCCTCTGAAAGTACAATGAATGAATTACAAAATATATAAAAAGTTTTAAAAAAGTTATCAGCTCTTTTTTTTAATTTACCTTTGAAGTCCAGGAAGTGAAAATGACCAAGTGGAGCTAGCACTTTTTTGAGAGGTGAACATCTTAAGTAAGACCAAGCTGTATACTCTATAACCCTAATTGCACCCATCAATCATACACCAAACCAAAGAGAATTAAAAGTTCTTTTAACAATACCTAAGATATATAAGGTCATTTTTAAATAGCCAGGACAACCAGTGAGGAAAATCTGGGTAATTCTTTTTCTTTAAAAATCTAACCCTATGCAAAATACGAAACTGTAGAGCGCCACCAAAGGAAATATTTATCTGTGAACTTCACTCGTAAGATCTTGGATGACTGTGATTATTAGCAAGAGACTATGCATATTAATTATGCCTTTATCTATGGAAAGAATTTTTATCTATGGTAAAATAGGTCAAATTGGACATGTTATAAAATTTGGGAGATAGATTGCATAGGTTGGGGAGGGGGGTGGGGGGATTTTGCCCCCGAAATGTTAAGTTTTAAAATATAATATGCATTTAGTACATCACATGGGAAATTCTTGGGTTCTGATTGGCTAATTACAGCAGATGTATTTCTTAAGAGTAGACATTTCCCTTTAAATGTGGGATACTATATGTGCCTATGGTCATAATACCTATTCCATTGGGCATAATTGTCACATGCCAACATCATATGAGATCATCTTACAAAAGTATCCAAAAATTGCCCTATTAACTTTATTTTTAGTATGAAGAAAAACTGAAAATAATACTGTTGAAAGTCCTTCTTTGTAGAGGCAAAACATATGGTCAGTTAAAACTGTTTTTAGTAAGTTTTTAATAAATTACAGTTGTCCATTGGGATAATAAATTACAGTTGCCCTTTGGGATAATAAATTACAGTTGCCCATGGGGATAATAAATTACAATTGCCCATTGGGATAATAAATTACAGTTGCCCATTGGGATACAAACATTTAATAAAAGGTTTCTCATATAGTAATCAAGATAGTTTCTGTCATTTTAATCAATCAGCATAAAATCAGGCCATTGTTGTGAATGGACATTACTGTCAGCCTACCTCCTGTATTAACATCATTGAGGTCAATATATGCAGTAAGACTATTGATATGGGACATACCTTATAACCATATATACATGCATAACCTTGTATGGTTGTACAGTTGCAGGGAATGAAAGGACCTGGGAATTAGCCCCTGGGTCACAACTTGGAA
Source organism: Margaritifera margaritifera (assembly GCA_029931535.1). NCBI lineage: Eukaryota > Metazoa > Mollusca > Bivalvia > Unionida > Margaritiferidae > Margaritifera > Margaritifera margaritifera. Next base: position 684,554 of record JAQPZY010000944.1, on the reverse strand, counting down.
ACTCTTTGGATGCTAACCCTGTAAATATAGGCTGCATAGAAAGATTAGTTCATACTTTTAAAGTCTAGATAAATGTACATGCTTACTTTTGAAGTTAGTAAAAGTCTTGTGCACCTGTTTTTGATGTATCACAATATAAGTAAAATATCTGTAAAGTTGCGATATTGATGTCTTTCAACTGTATTTAACTACTTACTACATTCACTAAAGTGGCTGATAACAGCAGGGAATGATAGCTAGCAGGAAAGGCTGTTAATCAGAACATGGTAAATAAAAGCAAAGATAAAGAGTCAATGTAATTATTTCACATGGAACAGATCTGTCTTCAGAAGAGGAGGTTGTATGACTTTGACTATGTTTTGCTTTTTCATGTGACTATGCACTTATTTTTGCTACAGTGCTTGTTTCTGTAAACAGTTATTTTCATATATATGCTTATTTTTCACATTTGACAGTATGTATGACCAGTATAGTGGTCACTTGCTGTTACACATTATGTGTGACCAGTATAGTGGTCACTTGCTGTAACACAGTATGTGTGACCAGTATAGTGGTCACTCGCTGTAACACTGTATGTGTGACCAGTATAGTAGTCACTCACTGTAACACTGTATGTGTGACCAGTATAGTGGTCACTCGCTGTAACACTGTATCTGTGACTAGTATAGTGGTCACCCGCTGTAACACTGTATGTGTGACCAGCATAGTGGTCACTCACTATAACACTGTTCAGGGGAGCCAATAAAACTGTACAGTTATATAGGTGAGGTCATCTTATTCTGAGGTAAATTATATAGAGCATATAATTCAACAAGTATAATGGGATCTATGGACATGCCCATGTTATTTTAGGGACCATGTTATACTGAGATACATTATATGGAGAATATAATCCAACCTGTATAATGGGATGCATGACCATACCCATGTTATTTTAGGGACCATGTTATACTGAGGTACATTATATGGAGAATATATTTCATCCAGTATAATGGGATGCATGACCATACCCAGGTTATTTTAGGGACCATGTTATACTGAGGTACATTATATGGAGAATATAATTCAACCTGTATAATGGGATGCATGACCATACCCATGTTATTTTAGGGACCATGTTATACTGAGGTACATTATATGGAGAATATAATCCAATCTGTATAATGGGATCCATGACCATACCCAGGTTATTTTAGGGATCATGTTATACTGAGGTACATTATATGGAGAATATAATTCAGCCATTATAATGGGATCCATGACCATACCCATGTTATATGAGAACTGTATTATACTGAGGTGTTTTATTGTGAGAAACTACTGTATTTGCTACAGGATGGTGTTCTCTGCCCTTAAGAACTTAGTCCCCGAGTCATATTTTGGAAATTATTGAGATTCTCTACCCTTCACCTGTATATGAGGATATAGAGTTGAAAAACTTGTAAAGGTGATTGGTTTTATTTGTTGTTTTAAGGAACAGGAACACAAGTGGATTATTTAGTGGTGAGGCAATTAGTGTAAAGTGTCTTGCCAAAGGATAAACCAGTTTAGCCCATCTGGGTTAATTCAGTGATGGCAGTGTTCATTCCAGAAATGGAAAAAGTGGGTCCCAACGGACTGTACCAGGTCAGAAAGTGAGATAATTTAGAAAAAAAGTTGAATCATGGATTTATTAATTTCTGCAATAAATATTAACTGTTCCAGCACAGACAACAGCACAGTTTTCTACAATTTCCTTGTCCACTAAAATAACATTGTTCACTGTTCAGGACATGGTTATTTTAGTGGACAAGGAAATTGTGTACAAAGTAAGGATCTTCTATGATCCTACTATACCTAGTTCACTACTATACCTAGTTCACTACTATACCTAGTTCACTACTATACCTAGTTCACTACTATACCTAGTTCACTACTATACCTAGTTCACTACTATACCTAGTTCACTACTATACCTAGTTCACTACTATACCTAGTTCACTACTATACCTAGTTCACTGATTCTTTGTCAGAATAGACACCTTTGCTTGGAACACCAAAAAACACTCCATATCAGCTGTTATCTATTGGAGTTGAGAAGTAATGTGATTCAGCACTCCCTCACTATAAGGACTTTCAATATAACATGGTTCCTGTTATAAGGCATGTATGGTCATGGATCCCATTTCATTAACTGGTAGTAAATTATATTAATGATGTGCTTTATTATAAGGTAGTCTCACTATAAGACAGATTACTCTTTGTTTTCCATGGGGGACAACTGTAAATTTCATCACTATAAGGTTGTGTACTCTGTTTCTCCCATGGACAGTGTTATAATGAGGAAGTACTGTATCATGTACTTTATTATAAGACAGATTACTCTTTGTTTTCCATGGGCAGTGTTATAATGATGGTGTAGTGTAAATTTTGTCACTATAAGGTGGTGTACTCTGTTTCTCCCATGGACAGTGTTATAATGAGGAAGTACTGTATCATGTACTTTATTATAAGACAGATTACTCTTTGTCTTCCATGGGCAGTGTTATAATGAGGGTGTAATGTAAATTTTGTCACTATAAGGTGGTATACTCTGTTTCTCCCATGGACAGTGTTATAATGAGGAAGTACTGTATCATGTACTTTATTATAAGGTAGTATACTCAATGACTCCCATGGACAGCATTGGTGGCACTCTACTGTTTCATATTTTGCATAGGGTTAGATTTTTAAAGAAAAAGAATTTCCCAGGTTTTCCTTATTGGTTATCCTGGCTATTTAAAAAGACCTTGTATATCTTAGGTATTATTAAAAGAACTTTTAATTCTCTTTATTTTGATGTATGATTGATGGGTGCAATTTGGGTTATAGAATATACAGCTTGGTCTTACTTCAGATGTGCACCTATCAAAAAACTGTTAGCTCCACTTGATCATTTTCACTTCCTGGACTTCAAATGTAAATTGTAAAAAAAAAAAAGCTGATAACTTTTTTTTACTTTTTTTATATTTTGTAATTCATTCATTGTACTTTCAGAATCTTGTATTGCCTACTCTGGCAAATAAGTTTTCCCAATTTTAATAATTGCTAAAAATAGTGTACTTTGGACTAATTCAGGCTGATTTGTTTTAGCGCATGGGAATGGTCATTTTTGTCAGCTATGTGCTTAGATCATGTACAGTTTCCACAAGTACAATATGTAAAGAAATTTTAGCTACAGTACATAGAGGTATGCGAACATTCTCTTCATTGTGCATACTGCAAATTCAAACAACTTCACCTTACACCTGTCACTCTCTCAGAAGTACATAACATCTGTAGAGTGCCTCCATTATAATGAGGGAGTAATGTATTTCCTCACTATAAGGTGGTTTACTCTATGACTCCCATGGACGGTTTTATAAACTGGATGATCAAGATGAATATGTGTGGTTAGACAGTCATTGTACATAGTTTTGGGCAACAAAGAGCTGGATGATCAAGATGGATTTGTGTGGTTAGACAGTCATTGTACATCGTTATGGGCTACAAAGAAATGGATGATCAAGATGGATTTGTGTGGTTAGACAGTCATTGTACATAGTTATGGGCTACAAAGAACTGGATGATCAAGATGGATTTATGTGGTTAGACAGTCATTGTACATATTTATGGGATACAAAGAACTGTATTATCTTGATGGATTTGTGTGGTTAGACAGTCATTGTACATAGTTATGGGCTACAAAGAATGGATGATCAAGATGGATTTGTGTGGTTAGACAGGCATTGTACATATTTATTGGATACAAAGAACTGGATTATCTTGATGGATTTGTGTGGTTAGACAGGCATTGTACATATTTATGGGATACAAAGAACTGGATTATCTTGATGGATTTTTGTGGTTAGACAGGCATTGTACATATTATGGGATACAAAGAACTGGATTATCTTGATGGATTTGTGTGGTTAGACAGGCATCGTACATATTTATGGGATACAAAGAACTGGATGATCAAGATGGATTTGTGTGGTTAGACAGGCATTGTACATATTTATTGGATACAAAGAACTGGATTATCTTGATGGATTTGTGTGGTTAGACAGTCATTGTACATATTTATTGGATACAAAGAACTGGATTATCTTGATGGATTTGTGTGGTTAGACAGTCATTGTGCATATTTATTGGATACAAAGAACTGGATTATCTTGATGGATTTGTGTGGTTAGACAGTCATTGTGCATATTTATTGGATACAAAGAACTGGATTATCTTGATGGATTTGTGTGGTTAGACAGTCATTGTACATATTTATTGGATACAAAGAACTGGATTATCTTGATGGATTTGTGTGGTTAGACAGTCATTGTGCATATTTATTGGATACAAAGAACTGGATTATCTTGATGGATTTGTGTGGTTAGACAGTCATTGTGCATATTTATTGGATACAAAGAACTGGATTATCTTGATGGATTTGTGTGGTTAGACAGTCATTGTACATATTTATTGGATACAAAGAACTGGATTATCTTGATGGATTTGTGTGGTTAGACAGTCATTGTACATATTTATTGGATACAAAGAACTGGATTATCTTGATGGATTTGTGTGGTTAGACAGTCATTGTACATATTTATTGGATACAAAGAACTGGATTATCTTGATGGATTTGTGTGGTTAGACAGTCATTGTGCATATTTATTGGATACAAAGAACTGGATTATCTTGATGGATTTGTGTGGTTAGACAGTCATTGTGCATATTTATTGGATACAAAGAACTGGATTATCTTGATGGATTTGTGTGGTTAGACAGTCATTGTGCATATTTATTGGATACAAAGAACTGGATTATCTTGATGGATTTGTGTGGTTAGACAGTCATTGTACATATTTATTGGATACAAAGAACTGGATTATCTTGATGGATTTGTGTGGTTAGACAGTCATTGTACATATTTATTGGATACAAAGAACTGGATTATCTTGATGGATTTGTGTCGTTAGACAGTCATTGTGCATATTTATTGGATACAAAGAACTGGATTATCTTGATGGATTTGTGTGGTTAGACAGTCATTGTACATATTTATTGGATACAAACAACTGGATTATCTTGATGGATTTGTGTGGTTAGACAGTCATTGTGCATATTTATTGGATACAAAGAACTGGATTATCTTGATGGATTTGTGTGGTTAGACAGTCATTGTGCATATTTATTGGATACAAAGAACTGGATTATCTTGATGGATTTGTGTGGTTAGACAGTCATTGTGCATATTTATTGGATACAAAGAACTGGATTATCTTGATGGATTTGTGTGGTTAGACAGTCATTGTGCATATTTATTGGATACAAAGAACTGGATTATCTTGATGGATTTTTGTGGTTAGACAGGCATTGTACATATTTATTGGATACAAAGAACTGGATTATCTTGATGGATTTGTGTGGTTAGACAGTCATTGTGCATATTTATTGGATACAAAGAACTGGATTATCTTGATGGATTTGTGTGGTTAGACAGGCATTGTGCATATTTATTGGATACAAAGAACTGGATTATCTTGATGGATTTTTGTGGTTAGACAGGCATTGTACATATTTATTGGATACAAAGAACTGGATTATCTTGATGGATTTGTGTGGTTAGACAGTCATTGTGCATATTTATTGGATACAAAGAACTGGATTATCTTGATGGATTTGTGTGGTTAGACAGTCATTGTGCATATTTATTGGATACAAAGAACTGGATTATCTTGATGGATTTGTATGGTTAGACAGGCATTGTACATATTTATTGGATACAAAGAACTGGATTATCTTGATGGATTTGTGTGGTTAGACAGTCATTGTGCATATTTATTGGATACAAAGAACTGGATTATCTTGATGGATTTGTGTGGTTAGACAGTCATTGTGCATATTTATTGGATACAAAGAACTGGAGTATCTTGATGGATTTGTGTGGTTAGACAGTCATTGTGCATATTTATTGGATACAAAGAACTGGATTATCTTGATGGATTTGTGTGGTTAGACAGTCATTGTGCATATTTATTGGATACAAAGAACTGGATTATCTTGATGGATTTGTGTGGTTAGACAGTCATTGTGCATATTTATTGGATACAAAGAACTGGATTATCTTGATGGATTTGTGTGGTTAGACAGTCATTGTGCATATTTATTGGATACAAAGAACTGGATTATCTTGATGGATTTGTGTGGTTAGACAGTCATTGTGCATATTTATTGGATACAAAGAACTGGATTATCTTGATGGATTTGTGTGGTTAGACAGTCATTGTACATATTTATTGGATACAAAGAACTGGATTATCTTGATGGATTTGTGTGGTTAGACAGTCATTGTACATATTTATTGGATACAAAGAACTGGATTATCTTGATGGATTTGTGTGGTTAGACAGGCATTGTACATATTTATTGGATACAAAGAACTGGATTATCTTGATGGATTTGTGTGGTTAGACAGTCATTGTGCATATTTATTGGATACAAAGAACTGGATTATCTTGATGGATTTGTGTGGTTAGACAGTCATTGTGCATATTTATTGGATACAAAGAACTGGATTATCTTGATGGATTTGTGTGGTTAGACAGTCATTGTACATATTTATTGGATACAAAGAACTGGATTATCTTGATGGATTTGTGTGGTTAGACAGTCATTGTACATATTTATTGGATACAAAGAACTGGATTATCTTGATGGATTTGTGTGGTTAGACAGTCATTGTACATATTTATTGGATACAAAGAACTGGATTATCTTGATGGATTTGTGTGGTTAGACAGTCATTGTACATATTTATTGGATACAAAGAACTGGATTATCTTGATGGATTTGTGTGGTTAGACAGGCATTGTGCATATTTATTGGATACAAAGAACTGGATTATCTTGATGGATTTGTGTGGTTAGACAGTCATTGTACATATTTATTGGATACAAAGAACTGGATTATCTTGATGGATTTGTGTGGTTAGACAGTCATTGTACATATTTATTGGATACAAAGAACTGGATTATCTTGATGGATTTGTGTGGTTAGACAGTCATTGTACATATTTATTGGATACAAAGAACTGGATTATCTTGATGGATTTGTGTGGTTAGACAGTCATTGTACATATTTATTGGATACAAAGAACTGGATTATCTTGATGGATTTGTGTGGTTAGACAGTCATTGTACATATTTATTGGATAAAAAGAACTGGATTATCTTGATGGATTTGTGTGGTTAGACAGTCATTGTACATATTTATTGGATACAAAGAACTGGATTATCTTGATGGATTTGTGTGGTTAGACAGTCATTGTACATATTTATTGGATACAAAGAACTGGATTATCTTGATGGATTTGTGTGGTTAGACAGTCATTGTGCATATTTATTGGATACAAAGAACTGGATTATCTTGATGGATTTGTGTGGTTAGACAGTCATTGTGCATATTTATTGGATACAAAGAACTGGATTATCTTGATGGATTTGTGTGGTTAGACAGTCCGTTGTAAATAGTTATGGTCTACACAAAACTGAGGAACCATTTTGGGGTGATATCTTAGAATAATTAATCCAGGCAAGACATAGTTTTCTGAGGAACCAAATTGGGGGATATTTGATAATTTCATGTGTTTGAAAATTGAAATTGGTAACTCCGAAGAACAAAGGGTGAGTAATATCAACATGATTATTAAACTCTAAAGCATTCAAGACTTGTTTGAAGCAAAAATTAGTTTTCCTTTTGAATAGCAGGTGTAGTCTTTTTTGTGCATTGACTGCAAACAATGGGGCAACTTTTGGTCCATGCCCACTTGAGGGAAGTTCTACTGCATACCCTGAACTGTATATGTATCAGTGTGTGGAATATTTTGTTATGATGGTGACTACTGCATTTCTGGGACTGTATGTGTATCAGTGTGTTAAATGGTTAATTATGATGGCAACTAATGCATACCTGGGACTGTATATACATGTATATATATAAATATGTGGAGTGTTGTCATGATGGTGAATACTGCAGACCTGGTGCTGTATATGTATCAGTGTGTGGAATCTTTTTTTACGATGGCGACTACTGTATCACAGTTGTTATGGAATGTTTAGAGTATTTGGTATTCACAGTTACAGACCTCAGGAAAAATGCCTTTAGACAGAACAAAACAATACTGTTAACTACTTTGAAGTGTGAATAAATCCAGTTATAGTAGAATTTTAATGATGCCAAGTGTTAAGGGATTGAGTTTTTTCTTTGGGTTGTTTTTGAGTTCTCTGTAGTGTTGGGTACCAGGTGAAATTGAAAGATCAATAATAATTGGTTCATCAGAACCAAACAATCATCAATATTTTGTATGGACAATTTTATTTTTGCATTCTTGATAAAGTTAAGTGTGCTCCAGAAAGTCAAATGGTTACATCACCTTGGGCTTCATAGCAGAGAAAATTTAGAATTAAAGGTGTAAAAAAAAAATTGTTTGAAGCAGCAAACTTTAATTGTTCATAATTGATAATGGAAAATCATATTTGAATGATGGGTTGTTTGGCTTTTCTTTGAATATTTTGATTAATCATCACACCACTATTTTTTAGCTCACCTGGCCATAAGATCAAGCCCTGCATCTGGTATGTGTTGTCTGTCACACAGCTAAGTTTGAGCTCACCTGGCCACAAGATCAAGTGAGCTTGTGACATGGCCCTGCATCCAGTGTATGTCATCCATCATGAAAAGCTTTCAAGTTTGTACAAAATGATGTTGATTAGCCTTCAAATCTGGCCACCGTTACTAAAAATAGAACAACTTTAAATGGCTTTTTCTCAAAAACCACTCAACAGAATTAGAACAAATTTGTCTGAGCATCCTGGCATAAAAGGCTTTCAAGTTTATACAAATGATGCAGATTCACCATCAAACAGAGTTGCCACTACCAATAATAGATAAACCGTAAACAACTTCTTTTATTCTTTAAACTGCAGAACAGAATTGGACCAAATTTGACATCAAGCATCATGGTATGAAGGGCTTTCAAATTTGTACAAATGATGCCAATCCAACATCAAATATGGCTGCAGTAACTAAAAATCGAAAATGTTTTAAGTGACTTCTTCTCAAAGGCCTTTAAAATTGGACAAAATGATGCTGATGTGCCATTAAATATGGATGAAGATACAAAAGATAGATAAATATTGAACAGTTGTTTTCATGACATATGCAATCAACAGCATCAGAAGAAGTTTCCACACAGCATCCTGATGACCCAGATTTTGTGGCCAACTGCTCTTGCATTAGGCTGATGAACAGATGTCAGCCTCGTGAGCAGTCTCAGGTCCACTTGGGCTCTTGTTTCCCCATGTCTTTTTGAAAAGTTAGCTCCATGATCAACAACAACAACAACATCAAGCCTTGTTTCTTATACACCTGCGTGCTGCTAGTAAAAAAAAAAAAAAAAAAAAAGAAATTACATCTTAGTCTGTCCCCCAAAATTCAACAAATCCCCATATCTTGGTAATTACTGGAGACAGGTACATAAAATGTTTCAATGACAATTCAACCAAGGTGCAGTACTGTTGTTGAAGGTATCCTATTTTTGATCATTGTAATGTACCTTATTAACCATTTGCCTTATTAATGATTTTTCAAGCCATTTTCTTCATTTCCATTCCTTTTTTTTTTTTCGTTGTTTTTTATTTATAAAAAAACATAAATTAGAATTAAAATCATGACATTTTATGTTGTCATCATTAGGATGATATGATCTTTATGCTTGGGGCTTCTCATGTGGACTCTGAGAACGTTATAGACTTACCTGCAGGCTCAGGGATGGAAAATAGGCCTTATGCACCCTACAGCATGTTTAAGATGTGACTAACAACCTTTTTGTCCTAGGATGTGTCCCATGATGATATTCCAGATAATAAGGTCTTGTACTTTTGAAAGAGTGTGGTTTAAATAAAATAAAATGGAGCTGCTATTTGTAGGATTTTACTATCTGTTGGCTTTATCTTTGTTTTGTATGTCATTTTTTAGATACCTAAACTAACATGTCACTGTATAGTCCGGATTGTGCTGATGTGCCATTAAACTGTATCCATACATACTGTATAGATATATATAAACTTACATAAAGCTGTGGTAGACATGAAAAACAATTCTCTTAGTTTGATCACAGATTAGATGCTAGTTGATGTGTTGGTCTTTTGTATGGAAAATGTTCCTATGTTCCTATATTTGCATGAAATAAACTCAAAGGACCATACCATTCATTATTATTCTCTGCATATTTACTGGCAGCTTAGGTACATTAGTGCACATGAACTGGTCATAATTAGAAAGTTTCATTTTTTTCACTGTAACTTAACCTTGAGGAAATTTTGTAGTTTTTTTTCAGCAGTCCAGCTGTATGTGATAATTTTATTTTGTAACAATGTAACCAGAGCTGTATGTGATAATTTTATTTTGTAACAATGTAACCAGAGCTGTATGTGATAATTTTATTTTGTAACAATGTAACCAGAGCTGCCTGATGAAAAATAACAACTTGAAATGTAGACTTTTATCTATTTTAGTTTGATTGCACTGCAGATTGGCAGATCCCTAAGCTCTACACACTAACCAAAAACTTTCAGTCAACATTCCAGTGCACTCTCAAGCAGGGCTTTTGTGTGATTTGTTATGGAATACAACTTTGGGTGCTAAGATTATCCAGCTATAAAGCAGCATAGTTTACTCATGGTCTGACACCTTGGCCTATTTCACTATATAACATGTATAGATTCAAACTGTTTTAACTTCAATATCTTTCACAAAATGTTTGCACAGGTCAAACTATGAACTATAAAAAAGACATTTCTATAAAGTGGTACAAATTTCAGAAGAAAATCTTTGATTGTTATGTTGATTATATGGCATTGTTATCACTAATTGAGGATTCATCAGTTCTAACAATATACACAGTTTATAAGTTTAAGATGTTGATTGATGATGGTATTTGAGGTGGAGTAACTGGAGAGCCTGGTTTACCCCGATAACATTGGATGGGTGGCTATGTACCCATTTATATGCCAGACCCTAGGATTGTACATGGAACTATTGAGATGCAAAGGAATTCTCATAATGAATAATAAATGATTTATGCCACACCATTACAGTGGTAATGGCATATCGTTTGACCCTTGTCTGTCCGTCCATCCATATGTGCGTCCATCCATAAAACCTTGGTTAAGTTTTGCATTTATGTCACTTTTTAGGAACTGTGATGGGGCATTTGTGTACTGTGACAGGGCATTTGTGTACTGTGATGGGGCATTTGTGTACTGTGACAGGACATTTGTGTACTGTGACAGGGCATTTGTGTACTGTGACAGGACATTTGTGTACTGTGACAGGGCATTTGAGTTCCATGAACACATTAAGGTTACAGAACAAATGTGCCATGCACTAGATGAAGATACCTCTATTTGCATCATTGCAGGTGACCCAAGAACAAGATGACATTCTGTCTGAGATGAGTTTTGCCTCCCAGCTTGATGTGACATCCCAAGATGAACTGGAGGCTGAACTTACTGCTATACTTGGGGAAGAAGAGGAGGAGGCCGAGAAAGGGGAGCAAAATATGCCAACGAAAAGTGAGGGACAAGCATACAGTATGGATGAAATTACTGCTGCTCTTAATGGTATAAAAATCTGTTTTTCTTTCTGCATTTCTTTTAATTCACAAATTACACTTCAGAATACCAAAATCTTAGAAAGCTGAAGACCTGCCACTGTCAAATAGTTTAGCCTGTCCAGAAATTACCTTCAGACTTTTGTTTTTTTCAAAAATCTGAATTCTAAATTAAAAATGACTTAGCTCATCCCAAATATTAAACACCTTTTTTGTCTTGCCCATAGCTTACATCTGTTTGTCTTTGCTTTTGTTGATGAAATACTTATGGTCAAATTTTTAAAAACAAATTGGCAATGGCTTTTCTTTGTTGAAATAAATTATTATCAAACTTTTTATACAAATTTATCAGGGGGCCAAGAAAAACACATAGAGATGCAAGGCTAGATAGATCAATGATCAGGGTCCCTGTGGCCTAATATATAGGGTTATTTGTTGAATATTGATGGCTAAGGATTCTATTACATTTTGTTGATCTTGCATTGGCAGAAGTTCAACATAGTGATCACTTTGGCATCCATGTGCATGTCTGTCCATAGTCCATCTGTACATCCACTGGCTCCGGGTGGCCAAGTGGTCGAAGACACTTGCCTTCACAGCTCACTCACACTCACCTCTGTTTGCATGAGTTTGAGTCTCGGTTCAACCAACATGGTCATGTGAGAAAGCTTGCCTGTAACTTCCCGTGGGTTGGTGGATCTTCCTGAAGTCTTCCTGGGTTCTTCCTCCACCAAATATACTGACTGCTATGTATAGCCTAGCATGTGTTGAAAAATGTCATTAAACCCCACAAAAACAAAAAACAAACCATCTATACATCAGTCCATACCTTAGATTAACCTCAATGCTAATGTTTTTAGGTCACCAGGCCAAAGGCCAAATGAGCTTATGGTATGGCCCAACATCCATCATTTGTTGTGTGTCATTCATCATCTGTCATCCATCCGTCCATCAATACTTGTTTGTGAACACTCTAGAGGCTTTATTTCTGATCCAATTTCGATCAGACTTTGTATGTAAGTATCATCAAGATCTCAGATGAGTTTTATTATGAGCAACAGCCATTCATATTAAGATGATCTAGAATCTGATTAGTTGAGCTTGTATACACTTTAGAGGCCATATTTCTGATCAAAATGTGATCATACTTGGTATGTGATCCTATATCATCAAGATCTCAGATGACTTCAATTATGAGTGACATCTATGCATAATAATGAGGTTATTTTGCATCTGATTGGCTGAGCTTGTGATCACTCTGTAGGCTTTATTTCAAACCAGGTTTTGATCAGACATGGCATGTAAACTTGTATTATCAAGATCTCTGATGAGTTTGGTTATAAGTGACATCCATGCATATTAACGAGGTGATCTTGCATCTGATTGGTTGAGCTTGTGAACACATTAGAGATGAAATTTCTGAACAGATTTTGACCAGATTTGATAATAATTTGATAATATAATTATATTTATAAGACTAGTTTGTAAAATACTAATGAATGATTGCAATCTTGTGGATATAGGAAGGAAAAAAGCTGTTTTGGAAGTTACTAGTAATCCATTGTAGCTCCAAGGCTGAAAAACCAAAAACATTTCTGATGCACAGTAGTAAATGTATCTATTTCTATACATAATTATTTATGTGCAAGAAAAAGATTTTTGCTTAAAAAAAGAACATATTTCTTTTAAAAATCATTCATAGTTGATCAATTTATTTGCAATGAAGTGTCGCTGAAAACTTGACCATATTTGAAATTCTTTAATATTTTGAAGCAAGTTTGATATGTTTGGTTAAATAAAGTTTGACAGTTGCTAGTATTTGCCATGTTAAAGTGCCTGAAAACATTTGTCATTTATGTGTTTTCATATGTATTGTATATTATTTTATGGCATTTTAAGGCATTTCATATATTCAGCTCTATTACTCACAAATTATTTTAAATGTATATTTTGTTTTTTTTAGCTTTGAATAAAAAACAAGATAATTAATCCAATGTGCTTTCCACTTGAAACACTTTCTAATTTAATTATTGAGGGCAAAGAAACCATGACCTTAACACAAAATCCTGAGAAATTTGGTAGTTGATATTGGTTGATCAGATGGTGGGAATCAAACCCATAACCTTCTGGTCACAAGTACAATGCCAAACCCCAGCTCAGCCACTGCAGCTCCCATGAGTGGGATCTCAATTGTTTTCAAGATATGAGTTAAGGGGCAGTGTCCATGGGAGGTGGTGGTGGTGGTACATAAGGACAGACCCAGTAATCTATCCATGCTAACTGCACAGATTAACTGTCATTGTAATGCCATGTAAGTGTTTATAGTTTAAGGATGGGGAAATGAACAGTTTCTAAGTTATGAATCAGGGCCTAGTCCCCAGTGACAGGAAGAGATCCAGGGAACAATGTTGATTGTATAAATGACTTGCCGTATTTATTCATAGTATGTGGTCGTATGTATATGGTCTAGAAAAGGAGATGAATGCTACTACTATTTATGCAGAGAATAGAGTCCTATACATGGTCAAGGAAAAAAGATAAATGACACCAACATTAATTGACTACTGTATAACAACTATGTGCTTCAGGCTTTTCTTTCCCCTTGACAGTTTCAATTCATGCGTGAATTAGCATTCTCAAACTGACATATGTCAACTACCCTGACAAGTGATGTCAGGCCCACTTAGGCCTCTTGTTGAAAAATTCTCCAGCTTTTGTCCAATCTCTAGAATTCTTAAAACTGATCTTCAGCTCTTTTCTTCTGAGCTTACAATAGATATGGATTCAGTTAAATTTCTGAAGTAAACCACATATGGTATATTTTTGGTTTAAAGTATGTGAAAGAAAACAGCTGTTGATTTCACAAAAGAATGCTTCGGTTCTTTCCATTGCCAATATTAGGTTAAATTTTTCCCTTGCATATAGTTACTTTATTTTATTTTACAGAACTGAATTTGCCAGATGTTCCACGCCACAGTCCTGGATCAGTGACTCCCAAGCAAAAAACTGAAAGACAACTAGAAGCAACATGATATTGGCCAAATGTATTAGAACACATTTTAAAAATATTGCTTATGTTTGTGAGAAAATGATGCTGATTCATACTGCAGTGTTTCAAAAAACAGGAAAGCTCTTTGCCCAGGACTTATTTAAAGCTTAGATGTGCCTCTGTTCTTCTTAGAGCTACTTGCAACGTTAGTGGGAAGCAAGACATCGCAGTTACATTTCTGTCATAGTTGTCATCACAAGTGTATGGCATTGGTTAAAATTTGTCAGCAATGCTATGAATGTGGGCTTGACATGTAAGCCCAGGTCTTTTTGTATTTTTAGATAGTATATAAAAACTCTTTAATGCAAATATAAGAACATTTAAATATTTGGCAAGTGATTCTTCACTAGTCTGTGTGCAAGTTAAATATTTTTTGAGCTTCGTACTATCAAATAATATATAGAACTATACAAAGTCTAGTGATGTATTGAAATGTACATTGAATTTTTACATTGGGATTATTTTCCACACTTAAACCACTTGAATGCAATGTCCACACTTAAACCACTTGAATGCATAGTCTACACTTTAACCACTTGAATGCAATGTCCACACTTTAACCACTTGAATGCAATGTCCACACTTAAACCACTTGAATGCATAGTCTACACTTTAACCACTTGAATGCATAGTCTACACTTTAACCACTTGAATGCATAGTCTACACTTTAACCACTTGAATGCATAGTCTACACTTTAACCACTTGAATGCATAGTCTACACTTTAACCACTTGAATGCATAGTCTACACTTTAACCACTTGAATGCATAGTCTACACTTGAACCACTTGAATGCATAGTCTACACTTGAACCACTTGAATGCATAGTCTACACTTGAACCACTTGAATGCATAGTCTACACTTGAACCACTTGAATGCATAGTCTACACTTTAACCACTTGAATGCATAGTCTACACTTTAACCACTTGAATGCATAGTCTACACTTTAACCACTTGAATGCATATACTGCAGTGAACATCAGAAATGTACTGTAACAGCATCATATTGTATGTGCTTAGAAAAGACATAAGATTCATTGTAACTTTCCCTTTTGCTGGCATGACTGTCTTTCCAATTATTTTCCTGATAATTTTTTTAACCAAGCAAATGTACCAAATATGGATTTGCAATCATTTACTTTTGTGAAGTGTTTAATATTTCATTATCTCAGAGCTAAAAGATTAAACTGCTTCATTGAAGATATTTCGTGAGTATCTGTTTTCTGATACATAAAAATCAATTTAACTATTCATTTTATTCATATTTACACTGGGGGCTCTAATCAGTATATTTGCAGTTAAGTTTTAATTATATTCAGGGAATGTACCTCTTGTTAAGATTCAAATGATTTTTTGAATTAGATGACTATAATGAATGAAAATATTTTCTTTTTTTTTTTTACAAATAATCGGCAAAATTGTAGAAACTTTGTAAAGTGCTGTAAAAATTTTGAAAATCCAAACTTGCCAGTTGTAGCATTTCATTTTTCTCTTGCATTTTCTTTGGACAGAATGATAAAATGGTTTTATTACACTAAGGAACTTCCAATGACGGGAGCAGACACATTTTCAAAAAGTTTGGTTGCTCAACAAAGCTATCTGGTTTGACCCAAATAATAGTTCCAGTTACACTATAATTCAGCATTTTGCATGTCACTTTAATTTCACAAAAATTTAAAACAATTATTAAATATAGAGCAACTTCATTTAGATTGCAAGGAATATTATGCAAAATCATTTCTAGTATGAAATAAAAATCAATTTTTATTCATTTTTTGTTTTGTTTTGTGTCATTGTAAAAAGAGGTTGAAAGATATCATATGTTAATAAAAAGGTCAGTTATTTAAAATACCGAATTTATTTAGCCATGTAATTTTTCACTAGGAAAAGACAAATTTTGATTGACAGCCATTACCAATTACTTTAAAAGTAAAGCAAATAACTTAAAAGACACAAATATATATTTATGCAATTCAGAATCCAGCTGATAAGCAGTTAGCTAAGAGGTAAGTAAGCAAATGGTTATTTCATTATGTAGTGAGCCTTGTTCAAATCACAAGTCAATTATCATGCAATGAAAATTTGTCAAGAAACATGTAGCAGGAATGACACAGGGCTTATGTAATTGAACTTCATTGAAGGCATAGTTTTATGCTCAGTATGAATTTATTTATCAAATGCTAAGCCGTCATAACAAATTAGAGCTATAATAATAGGACATATTAGTAAATACACATTCTTACATAAAATTGCATGTGCAACATTGTTGGATAAGGTGTATGAATGTAGCCATACCAGTGTATTAACACTGGATTTCATTTGGAATTGATGTCATGGGGTGTTGTTATACTTATCCTTTTTCCAGGCTGTACCCAAAACAAATGACTGCACCCAGCATTATGTTTGTGTTGGCTGGAAACATCCAAACCTGTTATGTTCAACAGTTGCAATGAAGAGAGAAATTTTCCTAGTGGACAAATAAGACAAGTTCTTTTGTCCTAATGCATCTTATTCACTCAGAGCAATAGAAATAAGGATGCATGCAAAAGTGACTTTCAACTCATCTGCTTCACAGTAACTGGTGTGTCACCGTGTATTCTCATTTGCGTGTCAATAAAATTATGGTTTAGAATCTCCGTATTTTTATGTATTTACCTGTCAGACATCTGGTAGTTACTTTATTAATCAGAAAAAATGACATTATGCTGAAATATTTGCTAAAGTGGTTATTGCTCAATTGATCTTAAAAGTTGCCTCTCTTGCGAGACGCTTATTTACATTAACTGTTTTAAATCACCTGATTAAGAGTGAACACTACCTTGTAAAAGGAGTAAAGCCAGCATACCAGATCAGCATCATCACTATGGAAACTTTAAATTGCATTGGAAAATGTCAACGTTTTTTTCCTCATTTTTATGTAAGAATAGGGATCGTACATGTTTTTTTCTGGTATCATTCACCGAATCCCTCAGGTGTCATGAAACTCTTGCCCTTCAGGCTCTGCTTCAATGACCCCTCAGGATTCAGCAACATTGATATCAGCAAAAACATGTATGAACCCTACATTATGACACACACTAATATTTGACTGAGCTTCTCCCAAATTGCACAATCCATTATTACTTGAAAACAAAAAGCACATAACTTTTCCATGACCATAGTCAAAGAGGGTTTGTTAATTTGAGCTCCATTTCATCTCAATCACACTCCAGGTGCACTGTAAATTCCACATGGATATCTTATTTTAATCCATTTTGAATAATATCCCACCTATGTTGTCACTATGTCTTAATTACACATGAATGGGAATAAAAGAGTAAATTGTATTGGTTTTACTGGAAAACTCAGACCAATGACAATTTGTTTTCCATTGCTGAATCAGGTGAGCACATGTGTATGCAAGATATGATCATGGCACCACTGTTTGGATCAATGAAGTAAGGCCATAATTACCTATGTTCAATCAAGCAATAACATTGTATCAGGATTACCACATGTGTAATTACTGGGCATGGGTGACACCTAGATAACTATTTTCAGCTTTAGTGGCAGAAAAAACATTTCGGAGCCCATTATTATTTACTTTTATATCCAAACTGCTGGTAAACTACAGGCAGGCATATTCAGGTTGTTCTGTTGGTGCAAGCTTTGAGAAGTTTGGTTGCCTGAATGTAAATTTTGGTTATCCAGGGCTGCCAGGCAACACATTTTTCTGCCCCTGAATACGAGAGTATAACTTCATCAAATTGTATATGATCATACATCATTAGAAGAACTGCATCACAATATCAAAGAAGCATCATGCGACTGAATAAATATGTGCATACAAGCTTTGCAGTCTTCTAACAGCTTAATATTTTTGTTTACTGATTTTAGCTGTGAGGTACATGTACAGATCTGTCAACTTAATTTGGCTGCCTCCCCTAAAATTTAGAGGCTTTATGCAGCTGTTAACGTCTCTCAGAGTTTACTTAATTTTCAACTGTATGCCAAGACCTCAAGATACTTGTCTAACATGTTAATGTCCACAAGAATACAAATTTGTATTCAAAGAACTGGAGGAATACATATTATGTGGAAGGTGTATGAACTTTAATTGGTACTGATCATAATATGAAAAACTAGAACTATTTAATTTTTTTTCTGTCACTTCCTATTATAATTTGGAATATTTAAGCATTCCTATTCAAACTGCATTTTTAGGTTTTAGGAATTTCAGTCTTTCAATCCCTCTCTATGACTACGGCATAGTATCCATTTTCTTTTAACAAATATAGCTTCTATTGCTAATAACAGTAACAGGCTTCATGGGCTTACTAAAAATAGTAACAAAATATAGCTCCAATGGCCTTTCAGATCAGTTTTATGAATCAAGGGAGGCAACTCAAATTTATGTAAATGATTAGCCTGATAGTAGTTATCTCCCTTTAATATTGTTCCACAAATGGTAATACTTAAAACAATAATAGAACATGTTTTTAAAAGGAAATCACCACAATAAAAAACTCTAATTCTGCAACTAATGTTTCAAATCTTTTCTATAAATGCTCTTGTGACACATAAAGAAAGAAAATTTTGAAAGTATTATAAAGATTATTTAGAGCAGTATGTTTACAAAAGTAAAAAGGACCATGATTAGCAATAGTAAAAAGGACCATGAATAGCAATAGTAAAACAGACCATGAATAGCAATAGTAAAACAGACCATAAATAGCAATAGTAAAACAGACCATGAATAGCAATAGTAAAAAGACCCACGAATAGCAATATATCTTTACGTTCTTCCATCTGATCTTATATAATTTAGTATCATTTCAGTATTCTCCATACTTTGATAGTGATTAGCAGTATTATAAACCATCTGAGAGATTTATGCTTTTGTGTGTAGCAGTGATTACAATGGCATGGAAAGTCCAAAGAGAGTCTGAAGAGGATTAAGGAAAAGAGAGGGGTACTGTAGCAGACTAACCAATGGAAAATAGTTGGCAATACTTTGTTAATGATACATAAACTGGCATAATTTGTTTAGATAAAGTACATTTTTAAATAGGAGAATGTACCCCATCACACGATAAAGGCAACTATAGAGGCTGTCAGACGAAAGGAGATATAGTCCTTATTTTTAACTGATCCATCAATTCACTGGATCTTTTCATCACATCTAGAAAGTGGGTGGGACAACAGCTGGCAAAGTTACGTAAAAGTAAGCTGATGACTTTTAGAAGTCTGTAATTCATAACTGATATTTCATTGGCGAATGATATTTCATTGGCGATTTTCTTCAAATACGTTATCCTGATCAAAATATGTTAGGAACTACACTATATCGCTAACCCAAACCTCCCAAGCTGTAAAATCGGTTCACCATGTCTTTCGGCATGTTTTAGCAACATAAAATACTGACCATTGAATTTTCAGACGGGGTGGGGGTGAGGTGTGCCTGTTTGTGTGTGTGTGTGTGTGTCTGTGTGTGTGAAAAAATAGCTGCAAAAATTCTCGTTCAGATTTATTGAGAAGAAAAAAGAAGAACCTATTATATCCATTTTATAAGTTGAAAAAAAAATAATTATCTTGAGGAAAATGAAAATAAAAATATTCCGGCTCAAAAGACCCCCTCCCACCTCCCCATCCAAATAAAATGGCTGGTCCTTAAGGGCTTGCCGAGGTGAAAGTCAGGCTAGAGTGGTCGCTTATGGCTAGAGGGATTGCCACCAAAAGCCAATCAATATCAGTTACAATGTCCGCTTGTGCCTTATGAGCACACTATCTCGGGACCTCAAAAATACCGAATTCATTTGTGCCATTTTATCAGTTGAGTGAGTTTTGTGAGTTTTCTACTTCAAGAAAGTATACTTCAGCTATTTTTCTGTCCATTTCTTGCTCTATATTCTTCGTGGAAGAATATTTACATCTCAATTAACTAACTTCTTCATACAATAAGTTTTCTATTCAAGTCAGTACTTGACCCTATTTGTGAGCTTTGTCAAGTAATTGTTCATTTATTATATGTTATAATATCATTCCTATCATTTCCTTTTGCATTTGTCTTTATTTTAGCGTCCTTTCATAGTAAGTTCAACTCGGTTTGGTATGGGGTGCAATTCGGGCCATGTATGTGATGTATGTATGCTCACAATGGTCTGAGGATGTATGGGCGATGGTCACTGCCAGAATAACTCTCTCTCTCTCTCCCAGTGGCGGCGCGAGGGTTTGAGGCTTGCGGAGGCAATGTTCTTTAATGGCGCCCCTACAGAGGCGCCAAAGGGGGGCAATGTTTTTTTAGTGGCGCTCTGACTTTGCCACAGAGAACAGTTTTTATGTCATTTGCCAACCCCCATCCCCATCTAAGTCCTGAAACCGGGGGCTTAGATGGAGGGAAGGGTGGCAAAAAGAAGCTCCCGATGGCCCCCCCCCCTAGCCCAGCTCCCAGGGGGAATTGCCTCCCCCCTCGCGCCGCCACTGAGTATACCCAGTCCTAGCTTTTACACATGTATAGCTGCATCCACCTGTCCATGTCAGTTCCAGCTCGGATCTGAATCGGACGCAAAGGTGACCGGCAGCAGAATCAGTGAACCATCTCGTCCGATTCAGTACTGGACTGACAGACTCGTGGACCAGCACAGGCAGTTCCATTACCGGTACTGCCTCCTTTTTGACCTGGTACAAGTCACGGTGATGTCACATTCCCAGATGCCCTATACTGGTATCACACAATGAACACCTTGAGATAACCGTGTTCCCCAGCCCTGTTACCGTCCCACAAAACCTCTTTGCCAGCTCAGTGGTCGCATCCATCGCAGGAGACATCGCTATCACCTCATTCGTCTGTGTTCAAAGATTGACGCTCACAAGTGCCATCGACCTTTCTCAATCCGACAATGTCCAAAGAAGACTCAGCCTTCCACGCAATGTATAGTAACACTTTATGACGTCACATATTACTTCATTATCGTCATGTAAGGCAAAATCTAGTCTGAATCACCCAGCCCTCTTTGGTTTTAACCGCTATGCAATGGGAAACCAAACCAGGGCCTGGGGGAAAACGAAGTGAAACGAAAACGAGGCTCACAAAATTTCGGGGTGCCAGGCGAGTGTTGCCTAAGATTAAATAAAATTAATAATTAAAACAAAGCATGCCAGTTCTCATCATAAAGGCAAAGAACAGTAAAATGTATATCAGTCAGGGAGAATGTTTTAAGAACAATTTAGTTGTATAAAACATATCTTTTTGAACTCATGTACATATATATCAATTATGTCAACACTTTCTCAATGGATGAGATCAAAATGTAGACGCTTGATGTATACAGCCACAAGGGGCGTAGTTTCTGCCATTTTTCCTGAGGCTTATATCTGCAAAGTCTCCATGCAGATACAGTCTGGTCAGGCCGAAACTAGACAGTCATAATGACCGAGGCAACCAAATGTTTTTTAAAGTCATTTCACTACATTATTTAGGCGCTTTCTTGAAATAAAACCAGTATTTTTTGTCATGTGATAAATATAATCTTACATGTGTGGTAATTTCAAATGAAATTTATGAAAATCGGCAAATAATTTCAATTTTTTTCTTGCCGAGGCTTGCTAAAGATATGTTATTCGATTCGTTTCATAAATTTTATTTGAAATGAACACTCGTGTGAGATCCTCTGTATATCTAATTCATCTGCTATTTAACTTTTCTCCACTACCTTTGTATGTTTCCAGTTTAACATAATTATTGCCATTAATCACGTGCACCGTTTCTTGCAACTAGCTTAGTTTAGCAATCATTTGGCATCATTTTAATAAATGTGTTATATAGGTAAATAAATGTGTTATATAGGTAAATAAATGTGTTATATAGGTAAATAAATGTGTTATATAGGTAAATAAATGTTATATAGGTAAATAAATGTGTTATATAGGTAAATAAATATAACATTTGACTTTTGAAACTACTCTCAGTTTATTTCTTGTTTTCGTCGCGTTTTGGCTCCTTTTGATATCAGTACTAATGAAGTTGCAGGGAATGCAGCTTTTTCATTCATTTGCTTGTATTTCAGTACATTTTATGTGTTAGTATGTTCATTCAGAGATATTGATTCAGATCATTTCTACTGTTTACTGTCAATCTATGAAATCTTTTGTATGAAGGTATCGGCAGAGTTTTCTAAGTAAATGCCAAAAGTAGGTTCTGTGACTACTTTATGCAGGAGTGACTTGGTCAGCGAAAGGCAAGTCAAATAACACTTTTGACTTTTGGTTTCATACAACTCAGCTTTACATTTTACTTACTACAGCCTAACTGCAGAATAATGTCACTCAAATGTCTTTTAAATGTCGAATGATCATTGTCATAACTTCTGTTTTTTTGGAATGTATCCTTTTATTTAGTCACATAAGTTTGCTAACGTAATTATACGATGATATTCAATATCTGAACACTGTAGGTCTTTGTAACCTAGTCTTCGCCAAAGATATATCATATTCTATTCTCATTATGACCCACGTTTACAAAGACTATTCTCACATAACTATCACATTTAACAATTCATGACCCAAGGTAGACCTGCATTTATATATATAAAAAAAATATTAAAAAAAATACGAGAACTACATCTTTATCATGCCAAAATTTTTTGATTTTGAACTATGTTTCATGTTTTAGTTACCAGCGGAGGTCATCTTAGCTCATATCTTGACATGAGTCAGACACTCACGAGACTCAGTATCAAGTCATCTTATCTCATATCTTGACATGAGTCAGACACTCACGAGACTCAGTATCAAGTCATCTTAGTTCACATCTTGACATCAGTCAGACACGAGACTCAGTATCAAGTCATCTTAGCGCACATCTTCACATGAGTATGACACTCACGAGACTCAGTACAAAGTCATCTTAGCTCACATCTTGACATGAGTCAGACACTCACGAGACTCAGTATCAAGTCATCTTAGCTCATATCTTGACATGAGTCAGACACTCACGAGACTCAGTATCAAGTCATCTTAGTTCATATCTTGACATGAGTCAGACACTCACGAGACTCAGTATCAAGTCATCTTAGTTCACATCTTGACATGAGTCAGACACGAGATTCAGTATCAAGTCATCTTAGCTCATATGTTGACACGAGTCAGACACTCATGAGACTCAGTATCAAGTCATCTTAGTTCACATCTTGACATGAGTCAAACACTCACGAGACTCAGTATCAAGTCATCTTAGTTCACATCTTGACATGAGTCAGACACGAAACTCAGTATCAAGTCATCTTAGTTTACATCTTGACATGGTCAGACAGTCATGAGACTCAGTATCAAGATACCATTACGATGCCGTTTGACTTGTCGCATTTTACTTAAAGCGATCATATTAATATTAGTCATCAAAAATCAACAGTTGATGCGTTTTGTTTTTTTTAGAGGTTTCCAAAGCTGATGCAAAACATGAAAAGGTCTAGGATGGGGTTATGTCATTGGATATATACTTGCTCAGCTCACCGTGTCACCTTTGCATACGTTGTACTTAGAGAGTCGTATATCTTTATCTCAAGAACATATTAAGGTTTATGTTCCTACTTTGGTTACATCAGAACTTTGCACTGTAATTAATTCTAATTGATAGTAGTACCTAGATTACATTATTGTAATTAGAAGTAGGTAAAATATGTAATCAGCTACCATGACAACTAGAGACACATGGTTTTATATACGTCTCTGCTAGAACAAGCAATCTGGTTTTTGCTAGTTTATTAAACTTCACTTACTTGTTTGAATTTACCCCTTAAACATGTATTTCTAACGTTGAGGTTACTCAGTGACCACTATTGTGAGAATGTGTTCTCTTGTACATTTATAGGGGTTGTTTCAAAATAACTTAGAAATGTTTTCGATTTTGTCATTTTTCTTTTAGTGAAGTTTAAGAAACTAACAAATTAAATTGTTTTATTCTATTGGCCCTTTATGAAATATTTGTACTTATTATCAATGACCCTAATGTAATCTAGGTACTGCTAGCAGATAAATGAATAACAATGTATAGTATCTGGTGTGCTCATTTGAAGTCATAGCAAAAATACATATTGTAATGACCAAAGTGGTAACGTAAAGCAGATGAACATTTCTGAAAACTTCGAGCAAAACTATATAATTTGGAATGCCATTGATTTATTTTGCATACTTTTTTGGTAATTTCTAATGTCATCTTCGATAGTAACAATTTGAATTTTGATGCAAAATATACTCGTGTGCTAAGGAGGTGGACATAATTATGAAACCGTGAACTGATTAAAACCAGTTTAAACATCCTTGTACCCTTACAGAACATTTATAAAACAGTAAACTGGTTAAAACTTGTCTAAATATCCTCGTATCCCTCGCTATATGAGAAACACTCGTGAACCCTTGTACATTTCTTACACACAACCAACACAATCCTGTTCCTATACCACATTTAGATCTTTTGATTGTGCATTGAGTAAGACTAGAGATATATTCATTCGGTCGTGGGAAAAAATATCTCTGTGTTGGTTATGCTATTAGAGTTATTTGCCTTGTTAGAAGTAGTATCTGTATAACACTACTGGAAAAATTTACACTAGGTAGTTTTAAAAAAAACCTAATGATATAAATTATAACCGAGCGAAATAAAGTATTTAATACCCTCTCCTTTCCTTAAAACAATCTCTAAAATGGCTTGTATGCTTTAAACCATATTTGACAAAAAATATATATTTAAATGAACCACCCATAAAACATTAACGGTGGTAAGAACATAAGGAAGTTAGCATCTATAATAAATGAGTCCCACTACAGTTTCTAAAGTAGGCCACATAAAAAGAAGATCATAATATACACTTCGCAATACAAAAATAATATATAATATGCGATTAGGAAAAGGTTTAAAATGTATTTAGGTATGAAATACAAAATCGAAAGTTCCTATGGGAACACATGAAGTAACCTAGAAGTCTTAAAGACTCTAAGAAGGAGCTGGTCTTGTGCGGGGTTCATGCATAACATGCGTGTGAGACACTGGTAAAATAAATCAATAATGTTGGATGATACAAATGAGCCAAAGATGCTATGTGAACGCATAAAGCAACATAAAAATCAGAAAGACTCTAAGGAGGGGCTGCTGTCATGTGGGAATTAATAAAGCTCCACATGACACGATAGCAACAAAATAGAAAAAAGACAAATAAAAATATATTATAGAGCTAAAAGTCCGATCGCTTGATGTAGAACAAAATCTGCAATATGAAACGTGGTCTACCCCAAACGGTGGTAAGTGATTCAGTTCCAATATATACTTTTGGAGATACTAAGGTGAGCCATTTGAAAAACAAATATGACAAAAGTTAAAAACATTAAATATTTTTGGAATATTTAAACAATTAGCAGTTAAATAAATTTTGCAAATTTCTAAATTGCAACTAACACACTCAACTTCCTTGTCCGCATTGTACTCTATTTATTGTGCATTGAGTACAGCACACAAATCATTTAGTTTTTCAGTACAATACAAATAATGGCACAAAGCTATAATGTGATAAGATTCAACAGTATTCAGAGAGGTGATTTACATATTTTATGAGTTTTACATAAACAACAGTCTCAATATCAAGAAATAACGTGTATTTATTTGCAAGCCTGAATGAATAGTAAAGCTAGTTGTGTTACGAAATAACATACACGAGAATACAAATGTTGATTTGTCGATTTCCAACGTTAAAAAGACGTCTTCCAGAGTTTTACAAAAAATGAAGATATACAGATTACAGTGATAACATCGAGATAAGCATCATAAATCCAGATGGCAAGATTGTATAAAACAGTGCGGTATGAAGTAGGAATAAATTTTGTATTTGATGTGAGTAAATAGATATATTTATATTCAGTTCAATTTACAATACCACTAAAGGATATCGTAAACTTTACAAGGTCAATCTACAACGATTCTACAATTAACAGAGGCAGAATTAATGGAAAACAATGTTCCATTAAAATGGCACACGGTGACTCAGTAAATGAAGTATCTGTTTCTTAATCAACCATAGGAATGGCAACTTTTGACATTAATCTTAAATCATTCAAACGTTTGAAAGGATTAAAGAAACTTTGCAAAGTGCAGAGAATAAAAGCTCTGTTTGTCGATGGATGTCGTATTTGCTTGTTGATAACGCCTAAAGACAATCTGTCTGGCATAACATTCTTTTTATTTTTTATACCATTTAAATAGCTTCCAAAGAACCATATTTAATGCATCTTCACTACTATCCTAAAATAACATTTGCTTACACAAATATGAATCACTTAACAAATTAAACGGAATATAAAAAAAACAACAACAAAAATTCCCCAAACAAAATAACTACAACAAAAACCAAAACTAAAACAATACACTGAATTGAAACAATGGTTAACTGAACAATCTACATACACATCACACAGGCAAGCTAAAAAAAGATTACCCTACAGAAACGTATATGACAGTCATGTGGATAACCATTGGCAGGTATACATTGTTGACATGCAAGCATGCAAAAGTACAACGATGGGTACACATACATCTTGACAATTATAGATGTCTTATCAAAATATGCCTGGGCTGAACAGGTACAACTAGAAAAGGGAGAGGAGATGCACGATGCTATCATATAAATTTTCAAACAGCGAAAGCCTGAAAAGATACAGTTTGATGAGGGAAAAGATTTTACAACAAAAATGTTAAGTCTTTGCTAGAAAAGAAAAGCAACGTGTTATTTTCAACTTACTCAGACTAAAAAGCATTTGTTGTGGAAATGTTTAAGGGAAATCTGAGGACAAGAATGTGGAAGTATTTCACTCAATGAAACCAGGAAATTAAACATGAATTGACGTTGTATCAAAGCTAATTTATGGATTCAATAACATTTATCACACACAGAAAGTAGTTACCAATTTTTCTTAAGCCCTTTTTAATTTTGTTAACGAACGAATCACCTATACCTACTGATGGACCTCTACTAACACTTATTCCTCTTCTTTCACTCGCGAAACATATTGCAAAAGTTGCTATTAATAGAGCAATCGAATATATAGTCATTGCTATCACTGTGGATATAGCAGCTATAGTTGCACCTTTTCTTTGAACTTTTGTTTCAACCTTTCACCTAATGGTAATTTTTTCCATAACTTGTGAATTGATTTTCTCAGTGTTTTCTCTAAAACAGCTCCACAGCTGTGTTAGATGTCCAAATGATTGTGCTCTTTTCCTTTCACTACTTTCCAACTGTTCTTGCTACACGGCTATTTTACTGGGGTCTGTTTTTTTGCTGGTGTATTTTTGTAACTATACTATCTGAAAAATCCGGGTCTAAATGCAAACAACATAGACCCTGACCTGCCGTCGCATAATGCACCGGCAGATCAGGGTCTATGTTGTTGGTTCTACTGAGTGTTTTGTTTTATAGTCTTAACTTGTTTCTTTCCAAATTGTACTCTAACTCATTCATACCAATGCCTTCCGTTATGTTCTGTTTGGATAGATCCAACGTTTGGCGTGAAATATATCTTCAAAACGTCCTGGACTTTGATCTTCAAAACCACTGGTTAGATATACAGTATCATCAACTTATAACTGTTTTGTATCTACCACATCACCAACCTTAAATTCAAATTCTTTCATTTCAAAATCTCCACCACCCTGACCCATTGTATAGTTTATTTAAATAGCTATGAAATGGCAAGTCACTGGTAAAAAAGCTGGGATTTATAGAAGACGGAAAGAGCAATTACGTATCATAAAGAGGAATTGGAAGAGTTAGAATTGTTCCAACATGAATTGATCACAGCTTTCGAAAATCGAACATACAAAAAGATAACCGATAGAAACGTGCCTGGAAAAGAGTAGGGAAAAATGTACGAGAATGAAATCAAGAAGACTTATGAAATCTTTGTAAATGCTTGAGCTAATAAAAGTTTCAAATCTTTGTAAGATGTTGCAATTTACACTGTGACATCAATAATTATCGAATTTATTCCAGTCGACAATTTGGACAGTTTACAAATTGAACTGAAAGATGACAACGTGATATCAAAGCAATTAGATACTTCACTCAATTTTTGTCGTTAAAAGTATATTTGCCTCTATCTGCAATGAGTGCTAGTTTGATAACTTTCAACTATATAGATTTCAAAAGGTCAACTGAAAATAAGGTACATGTAAATACTAATGAGATGCTTGATAAATAAAATGTGTACAGGTAGTTTTGTGTTTGGTGCATATATGCCTTTAACCACACTTGTATAGCTATAATTTCCAGAGTCTCTTTATATTAAGCATTGAAGTCTAACGTGGAAATTAGATCAGATAATACTGCTTAAGATTTCCTCAATGACGAAGTTAGCATTTTGAATGATTCACCTTTCTGAGTGATCTGCTTTATCTTTCTTTGATGACATTTTAGGATTTTTAGACAATTTTTACTTGCTATCATGTATCTTATTTCTCTGCTGTTCATGATCAAATAAACCAAAAGAGACACATGGTATAACTTGACCTACGTCTAAATCATACTCACTAACACCTGCAGATTTAGCGAAGTATAGCCACCTTCGATAACAATCATTTGATCGAACACCAAGTATTTTTGATGTTGCGTTTTATTTATTTTGTTTTAGTGCTTGATATGTTCTTCTTGTCAGGTAAATGAATCTGCAATAGCCGTCATTATGGTATCTTTGTCTCTTGTATTCATTAAGTAATTCTGTTTTCCTCTCTGCATCTTTTCTTCTATTCCTTTTCATATTCTTTGTTTTCAAAATGCAATTTTTATACAGTAGTCTTTTAAAATAATGTCTACAGTAAGGACTAGTATTGTAAAACTCAGGCACGTCTTTCCCTTGACTACATTTTGAACATGTCTTGGAATTCAACCTTATATTTACCAAATTATTTTTCAAATTAGTGCTCACGACTCAAAGTCACACAGCAATTCATCTCGCAACTAACCTTTATAACATCTTAAAATGGCACTTGGTTAACGTTTCAAATGTACTTGTCAGGTAAATAAAATATAGCAAAAACAAAAGTAAGATGAATCTAAAGTTACAAAAGAACCAGAGAAAGTAACTTCGCAAAAGCAAAACCATACACATATAGTTGATCTTGGAAGACAACTTGGAAAACGTGTACGAGAACTGAAAAAAGCCAAAATTGAAGATTTAAAGAAATAACAAGAGGCTAAAATATCGAAGACTCTGCAAGGCACATCACAAGATACTGAAATCAAATTACGCGTGAAATAAATGAAACAAAATCTGTTTGAACTTGTTTCATTTATTTAACGTAGTTTGATTTCAGCATCTATTATTTGATAGGTGATGGTGTAGCTGATTTAGGTATCTTGTTCATATAGTCAAAAAGTAAAGTTGTTTCTTGGCAGAGTCTTCAACATCCAGTTGCAAAGGATATTGGATTTAGCAAGCAATTAATACAATCACAGCAACAAAATCAAAATATGACAGTACCTTACAACACAGAAATAGATATGCTTTAGCAAAACTCCAAGTCTTCACGCCGTTGTTGCTCTGCAACAAATCTTGTTCCTTTGGGACAACGCCACTTCGCTATTTTTTATATTTGGGGGTTGGGGGGTTAGGGTAATATACAAATGTAACTCTGCTCTTACCGTTTCCTACATCATGCTTTTGAAAAAGCTATTTAGGTTTTACTTTCAACAATGGATATTGACGAAGTTATAAAGCTGGTCATTCCACTTTCTTTGAACCAATTAGCAATAGACTCCCAGATATAAAATGGGATTTTATCTGACAAAATTGAAACTATTACTCAGTCAATAGCGTAGCATTCATTGATAGAGAAATAAGTATAAAGTCATCAAGTAAGCAGCCATTGACGTTGTCCCAGAAGGATAAGACTTGTTGCGGAGCAACAAAGGGGGAGTGTCCATCTGGGAGAACAACACATTTAAATCCTACACTCCCTGCTATGCAACAACGTTTTCCAAAAATTAGATGGAATAAAAATTATTTGATTAAGGAAATCGAACACTATAACGAAATGAAGAAGAAATACAAAATAGCATGCAAGGATTAGAATTGGTTAGAGGAAACAGCCTCAGCTTGTTCAGGTGTTTCTACAACTGGATTGTGTTTTATTATTAATAGCTACTGTTCCACTAAACTTCACCGGATTTAGCACAGCAGTAACAGCAGTTGTTTCAAAAGCTTTAAATGAAAAGATAATTGAATGAATTAATGGACAACTATTGCTCTTACAAGAAAACCTTGTTTTAAACTGGACATGTGTTTATGATATGTACCTGAATAAAACACAATAGAAGATCAAATTTGAACCAGGTAGGATCTTTTATTTCGGCTCATTTGGTACAGTTTTCTTTAGAAATCAGAATGAAATGCAAACGAGATGAAGATAAACACCCCATCAAATCAATAATAATGAGTTATTAATAATGCACATTAATAAATCAAGATGGCGTACGAATAGCGTTTGGAAAAATCGAGTGCCATTAAAGTGCAGTTTGTAAAATATGTTAAGGCAGAGAGAAAATCTTGAATATAAATGTAAGATTTGTCTGTGTCAACAAGGTGATACATTCCCTGTTCTTGATGAAGATTAATAGAATCCATCATATGCACAGCTGCAGGACATTCCACCCGTTGGTCAAAATTTATAATTAGGAATGAGTTCCTAATCCATAAATTCTGACCCTCAGGTTTGATTTCCCTTTCCTACACCAACGCGCATGAAGGATTATTTTGTCTCTTACTTCACACTAGAAAACAGTTTTCGGAAATTATTCCGTTTCATCGATTTGGATATTGTTAAGAAATACAGGATACTTTTCTTTTTAAATTGCGTAATTAGAAAGAGCATAAACAACAAGCTGATTTTAAGTAGGAAGTAGAGTCCGGAAGAGTAACACCTAAATACAATCATACAACCCCACACCAAAGGGGTTTAGTGTAAGGAGATAAAGGCCAGGAATGCATACACTAAAACATACACATATATTATCATACTTATACACGATCACACATGAAAAGAACACAAGAGTAATGAGGGGTCTTAAGTGTTGTATTGAAGATGAAACAATATACAAACAAACAAACAAATAAAACATAGAGCAAAGAGTTTGCTTTGGCAATAATTGAGTATTATCTCCGTTTCTGAGAGATCTGAGTGGCCCTTAAAAGAGCCGTTTTGTATTGTCCTGGATCGTAAATCATATTGATATCCAGGACAACTATGCATCCCAGGCCAGGCTCTGCAATAGGGGTAACTTTGGCTGAAGTTTTATTTGGTCCATCTCCCGACGAAGACAAAGAGTGTAAAATTGGGAGCATTGCTGATAGTGATGTTGCTGATACTCCAGGTCCAGCTCTATATTTCAGTCTTTTTGCTCTTCTTCCCTCTGCCTCAGCTTCTGCTAGATCCTCATCCATCGTTTGTTGAGGCATGGCTGCTCCTGCTCTCTCTTTTGTCTCTCCCTCTCCATTCTCCTTCACCCATGCTTTTATGATCTTCTCTGTCGCCTCATTGTATGAGTTGACCTAAAGAATATCATCTCTCTCTTATAGTGCCTGACGTGGGGGTAGTACTCTTTAATCCGTCGCAGGAGGTGCTCTACCCACTGTAAGAAGCACATCAAAGTCTTTTAGTGATAATTTCATTTACATTTTGCTTATTCATATGTTTAAATTCTTTTTCTAGTTGGGGCCTGTAATATTATTTCTGACTTTGTTTGGAATCGGTCAATCAAGTATCGAAATCTTCATAATTTCTTATCAACTGTTTCTCTGCTCTTGCCACCGTTAATGTTTTAAGGTTATGTGGTTCATTTAAATACTAGTGCGACTGGATTTCCCCCATACCTTGAAGTCCTGTGGCGATGGACGAGCGGCAAAGCAGCAAGTATGGATGCACGGGGAGCTGTAGCTGTAGATCTGCACACAGGCGGCTCAGGGCATGGGGTCACTTTTCACTGGACCGAAGCAGCAGCGGAACTCGGCAGCTCCCTGGGCAACTGAGCAGCCATATTTAGAATCAGGAAGGAGCTGAAAAAGGTGCCATAAACATTGCCTGCTTCACCTTACCCTTGGTCAGCATACCGCGGCTGATTGCGAACCCACCCTAGAGGTCGAAAATCAAACGATAAGACATAGGTGAGGCCACTCACCATCGGTACCTGGAACGTGCGCCCACTAATGGACAGTACATTAGCAGATAGACCAAAGAGAAGAACAGCTTTAGTTTGTAGAGAACTGGCCAGATTCAACATCCAGATAGCAGCCCTGAGTGAAACTCGCCGAGCTGAGAAAGAACAATTCACCGAAGTTTGAGCCGGCTACACCTTCTTTGGAGTGGCCAACGTAAGAAGAGCGACGTGAAGCTGATGTTGGGTTTGCCATAAAATCACAGCTAGCCAGTAAGCTCACAAATCTCGCAAAAGGGCGTGAATGACAGACTAATGCAAATGAGACTCCCACTGTCTGGAAAAAGACATGCAACTATCATCAGCGACTATGCACTTACCATTACCAACGCAGATGAGATCAAGGACAAGTTTTATGGTCACCTGAAGTCTCTTATCGCGGAAGTACCGAAGGCAGACAAGCTCATCATCCTTGTTGATTTAAGTGCTAGAGTTGGCACAGATCACCAGACATGGCCAGGTGTCATTGACAAAAATGGCTTTGGCAAATGCAACAACAACGGACTCCTCCTACTGAGGAAATGTGCTGAAAAAAGACATCCTAATCACCAGCACATTCTTTCGACTTTCAAACTGCAACACGATGCCTTGGATGCACCCATGTTCCAAACACTGGCATCTCATTGACTACGTCATCGTCAGGAGAAGAGACAAGCAGGATGTCCGAGTGACGAAGGCCATGAGAAGCGCAGAATGCTGGACTGAACACAGGCTCATAGTTTCCAAACTCAATATCCATATTCAGCGTAGCAGACAACCACAAGGCACAAAAAGTGGTCCAAAAGTATAATGTCTTCAAATTGAAACAGAAAATGTGAAACAGGCATTTGTCGAAGATCTGTGAAGCCAACTAGAAACAATCGTTATGAACTCCGAGAATGTCGATGAAAACTGGGCATCCCTTAGAGACTCTGTGTTCTCAATTGCATCCAGATCCCTCGGTCCCACTACATTCAAACAATTAAATTGATTTGATGAGAACAATGCTGCCTTACAGAGACTTCTGAATGAGAAACATCGACTACAGAAGGCCTGTTTAGAAGCCAGCACTTCATCATCTAAGAAGGCAGCCTTCAACACCATCAAAATGACTGTCCAATGCAAATTCCGAAAGTTGCAAGACTCATGATTGAGCAATAAAGCAGATGAGATTCAGTCCTAGGCAGACAGGAATGATATGAAGAACTTCTATGATGCTTTGAAGACAATCTACGTGCCACAGTCATCAGGAACATCTCCAGTACTGAGTGTTGACAGCACCACATTGATCACTGAATATACTTCAAAGATGGGCAGAACACTTCAACAACATCCTCAATCAACATTAATCTATCAGTGAGGAGGAAACTGATCGACTGCCCCAAGTGGAAATCAATATATCAGTTGCTGATTCCTCCATTGCTAAGTGAAACTGAGAAAACAATCGACCTGTTGTCAAATGACAAAGTACTTGGAGCAGATGCTATACCAACAGAAGTCTACAAAGCCAGAGACTCGCACATAGCAGAGAAACTGACTGAACCATTCCAGTCAACGTGGACACAAGGAACCAACACCCAGGAGTACATGGATGCATCCATCGTCCACTTGTAAAAGCAGAAAGGCAACAGACAATCCTCAACTCCAGGGGAAATGCCAGGAACATAACTCCAACCTGTACACGACATTCGTCGACCTGACAAAAACCTTTGAGACAGTCAGTCGTGGGGGACTTTGGAAGATCAAGTCAAAATGTGATTGCCCAGAGAAATTCATCGTAATGGTTCGGCAATTCCATCATGACCTGCTCGCACGTGTCTTGGGCGAGTCAACTGAACCATTCCCAGTCACCAATGGAGTCAAGCAAGGCTGTGTGTTGGCCCAAACTTTCTTCAGTATGATGTTCTCTGCCATGCCTACAGATGCCTTCCGTGACTATGACACTATGATCGACATCAGATACCGGACTGACGGCACGTTCTTCAATCTGAGGAGACTACAGGCGAAGACGAAGTTACATTAAGTGACTGTTTGTGATCTCCTATTTGCTGACGACTGTTCCCTTAATGCCAAATCTGAGTCTGACATGCAACAGAGAATGGACCATTTCTCTTCAGCTTGTGACAATTTCAGTCTCACAATCAGTATCAAGAAGACAGAGGTGATGCACCAACCTGCACCAGGAAAGCCTTACAGAGTTCACCTATCACGGCAGCACACACCGTCAACATCGATGATGAAGGCAACGCCAGAATTGCTAAAGCAAATGTGACCTTTGGCAGACTACGTGCAAATGTGTGAGAGCGCAGAGACGTAAGTCTACTAACATAACTGAAGGTCTACAAAGCCATTGTATTGCCGACCCTTCTGTATGCATGCGAAACCTGGATGGAGTACAGAAGCCATGCCAAAAAGCTGAACCATTTTCACGTGGGCTGCCCGAGGAAACTGATGAGGATAAGATGGCAGGACAGGGTTCCAGACACCGAGATTCTCACACGGGCAGTCATTTCAATCATCCACACTCTGCTGTTGAAATGATAGCTAAGATGGGCAGGACACATCACCAGGATGTCAGAAGAGCGACTACAAAGACGATCTTTTATGGCGAGCTGAAGGAGGGAAAGCGATCTCAGGGTGGTCAGAAGAAACGCTTCAAAGCTTCCTCAAGTCATCCTTGAAACACTTCGACATTGGCTCTGAGTCTTGGGAAGATCCCGCACGGGGTCGCTCCACCTGGCGCAATCTCACCAATACTGGAGCTACAGACATTGAACTGAGGAGAATTGCAGAGTCAGATCAGAATCGCGAGCAGCGTAAATCTCAGAACTGCAGCACGTCCTCTATTGATCATGCAGACCCAAGCGACGTCTCCTGTCAAGTCTGCTACAGACAGATCAGAGCACAAACTGGCCTGATCAGCCACTCACGTACTCGCAGAAACCAAACCAGTTAGTGATGTCATGGTCATCTTCGGACTCGAAAGACGAACAACATTTTCTTAAATATCTTTGAAAGCACATAAGCCATTTTTTTAGATTGGATTAAGCAAAAGGGAGGGAATTAAATACATTAATTTAATTATTTTACTTATTCAATTTCTTATTCGTTT
The DNA here is from genome assembly GCA_029931535.1 of Margaritifera margaritifera. Taxonomy (NCBI): domain Eukaryota; kingdom Metazoa; phylum Mollusca; class Bivalvia; order Unionida; family Margaritiferidae; genus Margaritifera; species Margaritifera margaritifera. The sequence goes on along the minus strand of JAQPZY010000944.1, from coordinate 648,514 downwards.
TTGCAATGTATTTAAAAAAAAAGCTAGGATCAGTTGCTCCAGATCTGTCATTTACATATTACTGACAAGAGAAGTAAGTCGTAATAGCATAACCAGTACATTAATAATTATCTTTCTTGACTATTATTTATGTTGCGAAAAAGAAGAAGAAAAATCAACTTATTTCCGCTCTACTCACTGCACCATCAAGAAATTACAATGTAGTCTAGGTACTGGAGTGTGTAAGTTGTGCTTTAGAAATTTAGAAGTGTTCTAGAGAAGTTCTTATATAGGGAGGGGTTCGATGATGTTTTAGTGTTTTAGAGATCTTGTAAATGGTTAACGTTTTTAGGATTGTCCAACTCTTTACTACTTACTCCTCACCGTGGGTTACTTTTTCTTACAGCTCGGATGACTCTAATGCTACCATAAGCTGAAGTCTGCTAAAAACTATGAAAACTTGCAGAAAGTTTTTTTCTTCTTCTTCTTCTTCTTCTTTGTTTCGTTTTAACCTTGCTTTAGAAATAATTTGCCAAAAGTAACGGATAAAATAGAAAATATAATGCTTATGCTAGCATAGTATCGCTAATATAACAGTAATGACATTTCAATACGAGGCTGACCCCTGGATAAAACGGGTTGGACTGGCACTGGCGTTGTTTACTACGTCATTTGTTGAAGCAGTTTAGAGAAATATTGCATATGGCGTCATTTAGGTAAGTGTGCCATATCTTGACGTCACAATTGGTAAGAATGTAACGTTTGCAGCGCTTATTTTAATGTTTGGCTAAACCAATGCATGTTTTATAAGATTTGTTGAAAACAAAAAATTTTGTTTCATGTAACCGGAAAGAATATTACATTGGTGAAAAATTGAAATGAAATTAGCTTTTGCTCACGAATGCTCACAAAATATTTTAAAATTTTTTTTTAAATGAGTGCTCATGTGAGATCTTCCACTTATGAGCCAAAGTTGACGTAAATTTTAAATTAAGGTTTCTACGTCTGCTCATTGATTCCATTAATAATTGCTGAATGTGCCATGGAATGTTCCAGTTACTTCTGTCTTGGCTACAAGTTGTGTGCATTTGCAGCGTTCGTATAAATGTGAGTGTGTAATCTTTTATTTTCTCTGTTGTTAAATAAGTGTACTTGCACCGATGTGGTGGTCCCTTTCACTATTGCTATAACGAATAAGGTAAAAACTGTATATACAAAACATAGAAGGGACCACAAGTTTGTTCTTTGTGGACCAACCTGTGTGTATCTAGAGGTTAAATGAAGGTGATATTAAGAAAAAGAGTTCTTAAATGTTTCTGTTTACTGACAGATGTTCTTTGCATGGAAGTGTCCACACATACAGGTTTTACTATTTCAGATTCATTTTATGGAAATGTCCACACATACAGGTTTTACTGTGTTTGATTCATTTTATCCGTTTTTTGATCAACGCTACTACTACTAATTATAATGCGTCTTTTTAACAACTACTACTACAACTAATATTCTTGTTGCTGCTATAGCAACAACAACTGCGGCTGATATTACAACAGTTCTTGCTGCCTAGTACTACTACTACTACTGCTACTCTTAGTACTACTACTACTGATACTACTACTACAATTACCACCACTACAACTGGTCTTACTACTACTAATACTACTATTGGTGATGACAAGAATGATAACAACAATAATAATAATTATCGTCGTTGTCGTCATCGTCGTCGTCATCATCATGCCTTCTCAGCAATCTCTTTCCTACCAGATTGATCCCTTCCAACATCACATTAATGTTATGAATAATGTTTATGAAATGACAGTAAAGTGTGATTTAGTGATAGAATGGAACGTTTATTCAATGAAAATGTTGTACTTCAGCTTTATCTTTTTTTTCACAGGCTTGGGCTTTCGAACAAAATAATGCTACAAATAAATGAAAAAATATTTATATTAATCACAGCCATCAAACTGTGCAACAAGAGAAGCTCATACATGCAACATCATACCGTAATATGAATACTTTAAATCATCCATACTTATTTCTTGATATATATCAAAATATGTGATTCTTTTTACTTTTGGAATTACATTTCCAGGAGTGATTGGAACTCAGCGAATACGATCGCCCAATGAAATTAACCAATGGCAGAATGCATTTAGAAAATTAGATTTGCTAAGTGCTTAGTTACGAAGATGATCAAACTCAAAGACTATCATTATATTATGTGGTTCAATCAATTCCACCCTATTCGTGATGTGGCAAAGACAGTATCCATTAACTTATGTTTTAAGAGTGTCGTTGTACACCAGCATGTGTCTGGAATACCAAATCCTTAAGACAAAAGCATCGAACGCTATTGAATAATTGAATCAGAACCATTAGAACATTAGAGTCCCCAAACACAGCCTTCGCTACTTCTCCAACTTTTCACATCTACCTTTGGACAAATTTTATTTACAATGGGAGAGACCACTATCTTTTCTGTCGTTTTTAATATAATTTGAAGATTGGCTAATTTTGGCCTCTTGGCTGTCTGGAAAGTATAATAGAGCTCCCCTCGGATATTTAAGTTTGGCATATAACGTATCTTTATCAAACGCTAAGAGACGGATTTAAGTATGAACGCAACAACAATGCGTGTGAGATCGACGGAATCTGACATCATTTTGACACAAACCACTTTCTCATTGACTCATCTATGTTGCAGTTTGTCCATGGGAGAATCAGTTTTTGAGTTTATAAAGTTTTGAACAAAAAGAAGATCGCTATATCTTTGTTTTTTGTGTTATTTTTTATTGTACATAGACTGAGATGTCACTGTGACTATAGTTCATGGCATAATGCATATTCATATTCCTTATCAAGTTACAACACTTTTTGCTAAAAATATTAATATATAAGACAAAAGTATAGCAAACATTGTCTGGTTTGCTTGTGTCTTTCTTTGCGCTGTATTATCAAAGGAAATAAGCTACTTTACAGTTTATGCTTTGCTCCCCTGTTTTGTAATCACGTGCCATTTTTGTATATCCAGTTGCTTGAATGATGTGAGTAGATATACAACCTTGGGAGTTATGTGCAAATAAATTTAGCAATAAGACACTTCAAGTATTGACCTATATTAGCTCGCAAATCTCTAAAGCTTAATCTTCAAAGATACATAAAGTTAATATGGGCAAAACAGTCACTGAAAACTGGGTGGAGGTACATGCATATGCATAAATATGTGTGTGACAATTCAATTTTTAGGAATTCCCAGTCGAATGTCAAGAAATAGAGACACGTGTTCAAGCGATCAAGGGATAGATTAAAACTTTCTAGGTGACTGCTTTTTGATGTGTTTTACAATATATATGTAAATATCAGATTAAGCAGATATTTATATGTACAGTGACCATGGTGATATATATATATATACTTATTTTATATGTACAGGGAAGATGGTGATATATATATATATACTTATTTTATATGAGAAGAAATTGCATTTTTAAGGAAACAATACATGTTTTTTAATAGGGCTGTACACGAGCAATGGGTAATAAATGCATCAAATACAGGCATTAACTTGGTCACACCATCAGGTGCTTAATTAAGTCAATATCACTGCGCGATGCGATACATTTCGCAATCACACGTGGTCCTGAGGGCTGATAGGAAAAGAACCCGGTAGCCTAGCTTAATTTCAGTAGCCTAATAAAGGCAGGGAAGACACTTGAATATGAAACCGTTAGCTTTAAGACTGTCCTTTTACCTTCGTACATGTTATTAACAAATAGTATCCGATGTAAAATGCTTCTGTAGATATGTTTTGAAAAAATACAGAACAATTCACGACATTATACAGGAGTCATCTGGGCTACCCGTCTTCAATATTTGGTAACCGTGACTCATCATTCGTGGGCTTTGGGATCGATGTGTTTCGAATCCTGCATTGTACTTGAAAATGTACATAATTTGCACACTACAAGAATTTTTATGTATACTAATTTATCTTGCAAATACAATTCCCAGATTTATCTGTTTGTTCTCAGAACTGTATGCATATTATTTTACTATTAAAACAAAATGGATTTGACCTATTAACCACAATAAGAAATAAAATGTGTATTCTTTCTTTACTTGCTACATACATTAGATGTGAAGTAGTCTTCTTCACGCCATTCTTTTCATCATGTTCTCTACAAGGTGCAATGTATCTCAACTGTTGGAGTGAGAGGATAGTATAGAAAGTTCTTCCAAAATTCGTCGAAGGAAATAACACATCTGTATGACATTTTTTATTCTAATTATATCTGAATTTTACATACACGATAAGTTTAATATTGTAATAAAAGGACAATCTAAAGAAACAAGGACGAATCTGAGACTATTACATTAGATACGCATCTGTGTTTTGTGACTCTTCCATGATGAAAGTAGAGTATGATCACTTGAAAAGTAAATGTTAACTCTTAAGAGAATCCCAGAAGCTTGAATATTTTTCCATCTATTACAGCTTCCTTTCTTCCCTTTCGATCTTTACAATTTCGATATCCGCACTTACTAGTGATGAGGATCGTGCGTTTCTCTTGATCATTTTCCAAACCACACTCCTGATTACTTGCGTACAACCTGCTGAAAATGTTATTGCTGGCTTTGTCTCCACCAAGACAGAGGGCTATTTTACCGTTAGAACACCCATTTTTTTGTCCACAATAAAAGTAGGTCTTTGAGTTCGGCTGTACTTCCTTTCCGGTCAAGTCACCTTCCAAACAGTAATCATCGTATTTTGCACTACATATTTTCATCCGGCCATCATTCATTACATATTGCATAACCTCTATACCTTCATCATCGCCATATCTATAAAGTCTACCTTCCTCTGTGTTTCTAATTCTGTCTGCACCAACTGTAAATATTTTCCTATTTCTGGTATTTAACGCGCGTTTAATCCTTTGTCTTTCAACATCACTAGGAAGCATATAAATGCGCTTGCCTTTACAACCACCATTACCACAGAAAACCAAACGCTTAAATATATTCTTTATTCCAAAATTATTTTCAACAGGTGACACCTTGTCCTCTTGATCAGCAGCATCCTGATACCTTATTTCACCTGTGTCGCTTATATCGTGTAGTGGTGAGATTGCTGATTGGTCCTTATCATGTTCATCGATCACTTTCGGGGCGTGGGCAGCACTAAAGTTTTCATCGTTAAATACTGATCGCGGGTATAGAATTTCATTCTCATTTGTCTCATGGTTACGGTTACCATCGTCCTCCTCTCCTTGCACGGTAAATGTCATAAATATTTCATGCGAATCTTTCAGTTGCTTTTCAGGCGGCACAGAGCTCTTAGAACCAACAATGTATGCTTCTTCGTTGGGGTATGGTCTGTAATACTGGAAGTTGCCAGTGTAAAAGCTGACGGGTTGTCGAGGGTTTCCGAACGTAGCCGCGTTGAGAAAAGGGTATTGCGAATCTACCACTTCTGTGAAGTAAAGACCTAGACTCAGTAGATCGTTCTGTCTCTGAAAGTAAAGACCTGGACTCAGTAGATCGTTCTCTCTCTGAAAGTAAAGACCTGGACTCAGTAGATCGTTCTCTCTCTGAAAGGAAAAGAATGAATACGTTTGAAAATTAAACCAAAAGTCAGATTAGGTGGGAACACTATAGTCTAGAAACATCCATGTTCTAGGGGTATGCGGCGTAATGTATTAATCCAGGAATGTATCTCTAATTTGTGCTTTCACACGGTAGCTAAATGTTGATCGCTGGAAGATTTATATTAATAAAGTTCATATATATATATAAATAGCTTACATTTCAAATTTTATCTTCATACGCTTGGATGCAAATAGCTACTTTTCAATTTGGAAAACAACTTTTATCTGCCTTTATACCGGAAGGATGGGCAGCTTTGGCAAACAATTATCGCTCATGACGACCACTAATTAAATGGAATAACTCAGATAGTGTAACAACTTGGGCACATATTTTGACTTGTCGGAATTATTCTAACGCTAGTACATTTTTATGGTTGTGTTAGAGTGCACCTATGATCAAAACTAAATAGCAATAACTTTTTTAAAACTTTAATTAGAACAAAATAAACAGGCATGCATATCACTTACAGATGTTTACCATGTTTTCACATTCTTAGGAATTAGAATTGCAAACGAAAACATAACGGAAATTAAATAATATGCTACGATTAACCATGGATAGATGCCTTACATCAACTACACGCCAAGTGGCGTTCAGGAAACGTGAGACGACTTTTATGAATTATTATGGGAACCAGAAAGAGGTGTATTGGCGAGTATCTCAAGTAAAACTTAAAACTAGTTCATTCTCGACTCGCATTTATGTGAACGTTGTCCACTTCAATTAATCGATTGCTCTGTCAACCAGTCATATTTGATTTGTCAGGAAGGATTTAATCTTACTGTTTATATTTTATCTAACATGACAAATGTACCACTTTGAAATACCGCATAAGTTCTCAGCCGCAGTGGCTCAGTGGTTAACGTACCACCCTCACAGTCAGCGGGTTTGAATCCCTCCAGACAAACCTGAGTCTGCTTCCATGGTGTGCCCCTCTGGAAGACACTTTACTCCAACTGCCTAGGCATTAAAATCTTTGATATGCTGACCTGTTGTTAACATCAATCAATCAATCAATCAACCAACCAATGCACGATCAATCTTCTTATAGATGAAACAAGAGGGCGCTTCCAGCCCGTGTAAAATATGCAACTCTAAAGTTGTATATGGTCTCTGTTACAGTTAATCCTGGTTATTAGATCAGCGCAAGTCAACTGCTCAACTACACAAAGCAATTTGACGCTTTTCAACCAGTATTTGCTTTTTTCATCGTAATGATTGTTAAGAGTTTTGTCCATTTATCGAGTTGAAGTTTATAACATTTGTTCCTATTGCCTTCTTGCTTCCATTGTGATCTTCGTCCCCATGTCTCAGTGGGATAGAACAGATTCTTCGAATGAATGAACAAATATATTTATGAATGAACTGAAATAGTCTTACGAAATATAAATGTGAATTAATTGTAATACATTCTTGGGGACTTGATTAAAAAACCAAAGAGGGATCATATTTTGGCCTACAAAGTAACACAAATTTATTCTGGAAAGTTTACTGAGAAATACTTACCTTTTATTACTTTACTTGCCCAGGCGTTCGTCTGTATCAAAGGAATCTCGGAAGACAACCAATAAACATGCCTATAGACGTACAAATATAGCAAAGCCAGCCCATTTATATAAGTAAGACAGAGTGATAAGTGACAGGAAGACTTTTATATGATATGATATGATATGATATGATATGATATGATATGATATGATATGATATGATATGATATGATATGATATGATATGATATGATATGATATGTTATGATATGATATGATATGATATATGGTATATAATATGTCATCTCAATAAGTAGCTATTGTGTAAACATGCAATCATTATGATTTAACAATTGATGCCAATATGAATAAGACACATTTATATTTAGAATTTATCACCATTATGAAGAGAAGTATGTATTTTTGACAAAACAACAAATTTAATGCTTATTCAACGCAGAAAAAATCAACAACAACAAAGCGAAACATTTATGTCCATTTCCGAGATTTAAAAGAAATTGGTATTGTGCATTAAACATTGCTTATTCGATATAAGTAGCAATTTTTCCAGAAGACATTGATAAGAACATACAGATATAATTGTAAATAATTGTTGTCATTCTTGTAAAAATAAACAAATCAAATTATTGTACAAACAGGTGTCCTTACTATTAACCTGCTAGCATGAAAACTATCAATTACATTGTTAGGTAGATTAACAACCATTCTATTACATGCAAGTAACGTTTTAAATCTTTCAAAGAGTATTACAGTTTTATAACAATGTCATGATTTTCCTCATCATTGTAGTTACAATCTTAGAAAAATTTTAACATATGTATGTATGTATGTATTTCAGTTAACAAGTGATCTTTTATTTATAACATCCCTCCACATAGTGGTAATACTACTACTACTGTGATGACCGGCCTCGTTAAATTTCTATAAAAGTATTGTGCAGTGCATAAACTGTGATATTTACATTTGTTGTGTTCATCACGATCTTTTAATGATTAAACACAAATGGGGTGGGGGTGTATACATGACCGTCTGCTATTCGTAGACTAGTACAAGGTAAAGGTAATCAAACTACATGTTTCGTTGACTAACAGTAGTCTCTAAGTGTACTATTTTCATGATCATAATTACCTGTCAGACACGTTTAATCTTCAAAATTAGTCGTTTTGATTTAATGAGATCCATTTGTGTATTCAAGTTAGATGACATGATTGCGCGCTGTAGCCTCGTTCTGATACCTCTTCTGGTTGTTACTAGGTTACCGAGGCAGAAATATGACGACACACAAGAAACTATTTCAATTACGATTTATTTGACGGTAAGATGAAAAAAATTAGCATTGTTTAGCAAATATACAATGATAATAATATAATTATATTTTTTACTTTATTTATATGAATCGATAACAATTATCGTTTAATGAAATGAAATGGTTAATTTCTTTCCCGCGTGGCCCCCTGCCCGGCAGTCAGCGAAACTGATTTGCTCCCAGCCCGGCTGATTTGCATATGGCGTATATTGTGACGTTATTTATAAACAGTTACGGAGGGAGCCGCTATTCAAGGAAAAAGGGGACTTCCAGTTGGTGTGTCTAAAGCTTAGTAGGTGAATCCTACAGTATTTCCTTGGAACTCAGAGTTTATCTATGAGAAGGCGGAGTGAGAGAGAGAGACAGCGAGAGAGAGAGAGAGAGAGAGAGAGAGAGAGAGAGAGAGAGAGAGAGAGAGAGAGAGAGAGATAGCCGCTATTCAAGGAAGAAGGGGACTTCCAGTGGGTGTGTCTAAAGTGAACAGGTGATTGAAAACCATTTGATCTGATGAAAAACGGCATTACGCTATCCGTGGCCATTACACTACTACTAATAAAGTCTTTATTTTTGTAGGGTGACACTATTAGTACAAAAACTAATTTCTCTTGTGGCCCTCCATTACATATGCACAAACGAACAAATATATCAAACGCCGCTGGGAAGCAAATATGATACAACAGTATTACGGATTGGTGTGCACAGAAACAACTGAATATGGATTCGGCAACACAAAGCACTATGTACACAAACTTACATGATTGCAAACTCACTCACTCTCTCTCTCTCTCTCTCTCTCTCTCTCTCTCTTACACACACACACACACACACACACACACACAACAAGTTTGTGATGACCTGTTTTAGATATCAGCTGGATTGCATCTATTGCAAACATATGTGATGAAAGTAAGGGATTGTTGATGCTTCTTTAACATTTTTAGGTAGACGGTGCCAACTGATTGGACCAGAAAAAGCCAAACTATAAATTGACCATAATGACATTTTGGGGAGAATCGTCTACAGACAGAGTGTTCACATGTCTGATAATATTACTGGCTTTAATCGTACAATGCAATATAACTACTTTCGGCAAATATTACCTTCTAGATAAACTTGCTTATAACTCATGCAAAAATGAATTATAAAACCGTATTAGTTAAATCGTATCGTCGCTATAATGTTGGTTTCCAATGATCTAGTTAGGTTTATTAGTTATAGCGTCTGCCTGTGACGTGCAATATCATGTCTTGATCTTTAAAGGTGAACTGGCATGATCCCTAAAATTATAATAATGAGATTCTTTAGTGTAAATTTGTACATAAGTATTAATTTATACATTACTACTTATCTACTGTTCCTATTTTCACCATTATTTGACCATCTGATTCCCAAGTATATGTTTAACATGGAATTCAAAACGCCTTGAACAAGCAATTCCAAGTCTAATGATTAACTTACTAAGGATTCCACGAGAGTCAGAGTCAAGTGAAGTATGCGATACAATACAGTGACAACATTGCACTTAAGTACGTCAATTTCTTAGCTAAGACAAAATTTTTTTTTTTTTTTTTTTTTTGGACAATTATTTACCCATACAAGCTTTTCTTCCCTTGGTCAGTAATTCATATTCAAGAGCAAAGTCTCGCAATGTGATATACTTTGTCGTGTCATCCCACTAAGGTTATGTGATTTTTACGCTAATTCGTAAAAAAGACATACAAATCGTTAGAATTTACAAAGTATTTTCCCCTTTAAATTGGATCTTAATCAGATGATTCACGATTCTGTGCGAAGTCATTTTACTATTAAAATGTGCAAGTAGATCATTTCTAAATATCACAGCGGCATTTCGCAGTGGCAAAGACGATAAATAATTGATGTTTACAATTTACAAATGGTCGATGACTTGATGTGTCACTTTTTCGTCTCATTCCATTAGTATTATCAGAGAAATTAGTCTCATCTGATCAAGGAAGCGAAGAATTTACCCTTGAATGAGAAAATTACACGATTTTTGTTTTCTACAACATATTTATGTGGCTTGTATGATGGTGCAAGTAGATTTTAACTACTACCGGTACTGTTTCGACCCCCTCCCACCGACCCGTTTTTCCGCTACGTCTGTACCGGCAATAAATGTCTTACTGGTACGGCGTATCTGACTATACCGGCTTACTTGCACCACTGATTGTATCCTAAAATCAAGGCTTTTTAGGAAAAACTTTGAGATATGTTAAAGAAGCATGGGGACTTTCGAAAAATAAATACTAGAATTTCAGAGTTAATTGACATCACTAGAATTTGGGCATTTATATTTTATACCTTTATAATTAACAACATACGATTTGTGGCGACTTTTGGGCCTAATTATCGTTCTTCGCGAAGGCCGTTCATGTATAGTGTGTGAAATCGATTTTTAAGCTTAATGACTTCATGAATCCTGTAGAATATGAAGTTCAATTCTTATAATTACAAATATCTCTGGAAATAATAACGAACATCAAGACAAAAATAAAAGAACTATATTTTAATCTTTGTTTACAAATATTGTCATTTCACACAAGAAGGGCACTTGAATACATAAAGTAGTTCCTTTCTGGTGTTATGAACTAATCGATTTTAATTTTTTTGCGTCACGTGATACGATTTTAACCAATCTAAATGCTTGTCACAAAGGCTATTCAAAAATGTGTAATTATTAGCGATTGTTGGGGATAATCCCAAAATCCCAATATGTTACTTTTTAGTAATAATAACATGTACAACGATATTTGGGCATTATATGTAATTTTCTTTTTTAAGCATTGACAACTTCTCTAGCGATTGTTGGACATTATATGTTTTTTTTATAATATTACTTTGTATCCTTTGTAATATTAATGTTATTAAAGACTTCTACCGTTGTAGACAAAAGAATCCTTTTAGTCTTTTCTTTTCTTTCTTTCATTTACATAGGACTCAATTGTACTTAAGATAATCGAGTGCAACTCCAAATTTCTTATAAATAACAATGTCTTTGTCTTCCAAAATCTTGTTCGAAATATTTTGCTTTCAATCTTTGTGCTAGTTAACAAATCCTATTTTAATTAAAACACGAATCATTTTCATAGAGATATTACAAGCTGATCTATACCGCACACCAACCTTTCTTGTTCTCTTGTTTGTGAACGTTACAATCAAGATTCTTAGGATGACGTATTGTTTGTAATGAAAGTTGTGTATTGTCACTGATGTGATACGATACACGATAAAGAGGTCTCAATACAACATGTCTTCCGATCCATACTTTCAGCTTTATTTATATGCGAACAACTGATGATGAGCTATACTTTTTGATCACAATTTATCAATATATTAACAATTGTCGTCCATCCCATGTATTCAATTGTTAAACCCAGTAATATTATGACAAAACGAAGAAAATAATGATATAATATGAAAAATAATCAGTCATCATATTCAATAACTTCAAATACTTGGCATCACATAATTCCATTTAGTTCTCATGTTGAAACAAATGTATCGTGTATCCTAATACAGGGTGGCCATATGATAAACCTTGTACTGCGATACAAAAATAAATATTCCCAATACGTATCGCTGTATCGTCACATCTCTATTTGTATCATATAAACCATAATCAATCTTTCCAAGGGGACAATAGTAGGCACTTATATGCTTCAGAGATAAGACACAGCAATCATTAAAGATCGTAATGGGTAGACAGTAAGGGACAGGGGGAAGTTTCTATTAACATGACAGCAATCATTAAGGATCGTAATGGGTAGACAGTAAGGGACAGGGGGAAGTTTCTATTAACATGACAGCAATCACTAAGGATCGTAATGGGTAGACAGTAAGGGACAGGGGAAAGTTTCGATTGCATATGACAGCTATCATTAGGGATTGTAGTGGGTGGACATTAAGCGGCAGGGGGAAGTTTCTATTAACATGACAGCAATCATTAGGGATCGTAGTGGGTGGACAGTTAGGGGCAGGGGAAAGCTTCCATTAGCATGGCAGTATTCATTAGGGATCGTAGTGGGTGGACAGTAAGGGGCAGGGGAAAGTAAATTTCCATTAATATGACAGTAATCATTAGTGATCGTAGTATGTGGACAGTAAGGGGCAGGGGAAAGACAAAAATCATTAGTGATCGTAGTGGGTGGATAGTAAGGGACAGGGGAAAGTTTCTGGCAAAAAAAAAAGTTTATGAACCCCTACTCCCAATCTCCGCATGCGTTTTTCTTGACGGATGGTCATTTTTAAGAAATTGTCATTCACGCACTGTAAGATCATTCTCATGCACTGTGTGGTAATTTTGGATAACACTGTCTACCAAACAGCTAGATGCTGTTTAAAATAGTTGCCATCCAGGCAGGGCCGGATTAACCCATAGGCTAATAAGGCTATAGCCTCGGCCCTCATATTTTGTAGACCCTCCTTTAGGCCCTCCATTCCATATTGAAGTAACAACTGAGTGATCTTCCCTCCTATTAGCCTTAGGCCACTCTCAACCTTAATCAGGCCACGTTTCTGAGTTATTCTACTTGCCGTGAACCAACCCTTCCTTCTGGTACAGGCTGCTCCCTCTGATTCCTAGCTGAAGTTTGGTATCTAATTTGCATGACTATTGCACTGATTCCTAGCTGAAAGTTTGGTATCTAATTTGCATGAATATTTTACTGATTCCTAGCTGAAGTTTGGTATCTAATTTGCATGAATATTGTACTGATTCCTAGCTGACGTTTGGTATCTAATTTGCATGAATAATATACCGATTCCTAGCTGAAGTTTGGTATCTAATTTGCATGAATACTTTACAGTAACAAGATATGTGAAGAGGACTCATGCCAATTTCAAGAGGAACACAATCCTCAAACTTCTAATACACAATCATATCTCTATCTTTAGTTATATTATACACAAACATATATCTAAATTTAATTATTAAACATTCATAGGCGAGTAAGTCACACGATAGACTTACTCTTACTTTAGGACTTTTGAAGGGGGGGGGGGGCAATATACGAAACTATTCCCTGGTACGTGTAAGACAATCACTTGTAAATGCTAAATTAGATGCACGGGTTTGTTTCCAGCTTGGAGCGAATGACAATTCTCTATCATGTTTGACTCTATTGGTGTCATTATATATATATATATATATATATATATATATATATATATATATATATATATATATATATATATATATACATATATATATATATATGTAAATATGAAAATATATATCTATATATATATATATATATATATATATATATATATATATAAATATATATATATATATATATATCCATTAAAAAATTTTGATGTATGTTCCTACATCAGAATACTTAGTTACCTGCTTGTACCTATTAATTATCTTTTTACTATTATTATTATTAGTATTCCCACATCATAATATTTAGTGACCTACCTCTACATTATTTTAATTAGTGTTAGTGTTATATTTCCAAGGGCCCTATTATCCTCCAGTTTCTTCTGTAAAAGTTCGATTTTAGTATTTCCCTCAGCAATGCCATTATAACAGATACTTTCATCTCTGTCTAACATCACAATAGAATATTTTTTTTATATTTTAATAAGGTATATAATTTTCAGTAGTCAGAAACCAGCAATTCTATCAATTAGGTCAAGTGGGGTGCTGCTTTTTATTCACCCTGTCAGTCCTTTGTTTTTCAGTGTGAACCGATTCAACGGTTTTCACCTGTTTATCACACACACCTTAATTTGTGTTTACCTTTTGACCTTTTTGATTTCATGCTAGAGCCTTTTATCCTTTGCTAACCGATATAGCAAAGAGATGTACTTGTAGATATTGTCATTTATTTTACCATCCTTGATTATTTCTTTTCGTAGGCAGTTTTCTTTGTATTAGAATGTAAATAACCACAGCCTTTTGTGCTGAGTATTTATTTTGTCTTCGTAAGAGTCTTTTGTTCCCCTAGCGAAAAACTCGCATAGCTCGAAACGTTAGATTACAACTCAAAGCAAAAGCTGGGATTCTATCCGATTCCTCACCCACTGCATGATATTTAGGTTGGCCATTTGATGCAAAGAAACCTTGATTTTTCCTGTACAATCATAATGAGTTCATCATCATCATCATCATCATCATCATCATCATCATCATCATCATCATCATCATCATCATCATTATCATCATCATCATCTTCTTCTTCTTCTTCTTCTTCTTCTTCGGGAGATCAGTTGATAGAGCGTCGGACTCGTAATCAAAGGGTCCCGAGTTCGATAAGGCACATAGCTCCCGTTGCGTTGGCATGATATAGCCAATAATGCATTTAAAAGCAACAAAAATAAAAACGCACAAATCTTTGTCTTTTTCGAAAATGCATACTAATTCGAAAATCTATTATTCTTCTCGCAACTTAGGCTTTTCATTAGCATCTTTTAAACTAATTGTTCTCATTGTTGCCAGTTTTTTTTAAGATGCGCCAGTCTCTCTCTCTCTCTCTCGCAATGTCCAGAACCGTATGTTAGAAATGCTCCGATGGTTAACACATATCACTGGCACAATTATATACTAATACTAATACTGTTTTATAGGCGTCCATTATACAGTAAAACGGCGGCATTAATAATTAGAAGTTATTAAAAAAAACTATGGCATGCGTGGTTTCAAGACGACTGAAATATGTTTCCTATTTCAAACTTCACATGTTTTTTTTCAATCAGAAGAAAACTGAGAACAACAACTGTGAAAACAGGGACGCAATTCAACATTTACAACCTTCTTTCTTCCAAAAGATTTAAATACTTTTATCGGGGTATAGATTGTACATTGCATTTGTCTACCAAAAATATATTGGTGCGAGTGGATACACAGTCCTCATTTTATAAACTACCTCGACACTTAGTGGATGTCATGATAATCTTACATTTTCTATATTAACTGACTTAAGACAAAATATATAGCTGAACGTCTTTAATAAAGCAACAAGCTTTAAAATATCAAAAAAAAAGAGGTGGGGTGTTGTGGGGTGGGGTGTTGTATTCATCATGAAAAGACTTATCCAAACATTACTACCTTCCAAATATTGATTGGGCTACATGCTATACAATATTATTATTAAAAGTGATCAGAAATTTGTTTAACAAAATATTCTTCTTCTTTTGTATATAAACACGCGATTTAAAATTCAATGCAACGCAAAGAAAAACAATCACCTACTCCCAAATTGTTTTGTTTTTGATGTGATGTCGTGCACGAATCCTTTGGTACCATGAAGGTTTTTGTCTGACTTAAACTCATCAGCCTTAAATCCATAAATTACAGGTTATCAATGTTATAAAACGAACCTTCCTTTCGATTATTCAGCACTAAACCTTGTAAACCTGATTGTTAAGTACGCTTAAATGATTCTGGTGCTGTACGGCATAATGTGCTAATAATTATCTAGTCTGTGTTGGAAACTTTTATATCTTGCCGTTCGTACTTATTGCACAGGTATATGCCTGTTAAAACTAACTTCGCAAGGTGTTTAGATATAAAACTCTATGCAAACTATTTGGATTATTATAAAACAATTTAAAGTCATCCTCATATTTTTGTTGATCAGTGAGTGACTGATTGACTAATTTCTGTTTGATGTTATTTCTTCAAAGTATAAACCGTATTTATCATCATTTCGTCTTGTATATCGATTAATTAATTAATAAATCGATGAAATTATTTTTCAATGTGCTGGTTTCTAACTTGCTTGCATCATTTCTTGTATATTTCTTACCTGCTTTATCATTAGTCTTCATAAGGTAGTTATTTATTTATTCATCTATCTCTATATCTAATACTGTATTTAAAGCGTGGATGATATTGGTAAGACTTGATATAAGGAATAGCAATACATTTTGTGTGTCAAAATATATGAATCTTCAGAAGAGTGGTCGAACAACATAGAAACTGAAGCTGCCTGGAGTAATGAATCCAGTGACAGCTTTTATATTATGATTTTATTATTATTGTTTTTCTTCTTCTTATAACTACTACTACTACTACTACAAAACAATATTATTTAGTTATCATATCACATCTATAAGTACACAAATTCAAAAAAATTATATCGAATGATTTCTCAATAATTTATAAACGGATAGAAATGCGTTCTCTTAATGAATAATTTCCTTTAGTTTAAACATATTTTATTTGTTAAACTATGCAACAGGGGTTGGGCTACAATTTCTTACAACATTAGATAAACCCGTCCTCATATACAAATAAGAGGTACTGAAAAATAAAAAAATAAGGTTAGAAAATAGAAAAAAGATATCCAAGGCAAGTACTCAATGGTGTTGCCAAACTTCAGAAAGAATAGAATTTAATATATAATTCACCTACATCAAATATCAAATGGTTGCTGTATTGTCGGAAAAAATGTAGTATCTTTATAGTTAAAATATGATGAAGAAGTATTAGTTAAAACACTTTGTTTCCAGCATGTAATTTGAAGCATTTGTTAAAACACTTTGTATCCAGTATGTAATTTGAAGCATTTGTTAAAACACTTTGTTTCCAGCATGTAATTTGAAGCATTTGTTAAAACACTTTGTATCCAGTATGTAATTTGAAGCATTTGTTAAAACACTTTGTATCCAGTATGTAATTTGAAGCATTTGTTAAAACACCTTGTTTCCAGTATGTAATTTGAAGCATTTGTTAAAACACCTTGTTTCCAGCATGTAATTTGAAGCATTTGTTAAAACACCTTGTTTCCAGCATGTAATTTGAAGCATTTGTTAAAACACCTTGTTTCCAGCATGTAATTTGAAGCATTAGTTAAAACGCCTTGTTTCCAGCATGTAATTTGAAGCATTAGTTAAAACACCTTGTTTCCAGTATGTAATTTGAAGCATTAGTTAAAACACCTTGTTTCCAGTATGTAATTTGAAGCATTAGTTAAAACGCCTTGTTTCCAGCATGTAATTTGAAGCATTTGTTAAAACGCCTTGTTTCCAGCATGTAATTTGAAGCATTTGTTAAAACGCCTTGTTTCCAGTATGTAATTTGAAGCATTTGTTAAAACACCTTGTTTCCAGTATGTAATTTGAAGCATTTGTTAAAACACCTTGTTTCTAGTATGTAATTTGAAGCATTAGTTAAAACGCCTTGTATCCAGCATGTAATTTGAAGCATTTGTTAAAACACTTTGTATCCAGTATGCAATTTGAAGCATTAGTTAAAACACCTTGTTTCCAGTATGTAATTTGAAGCATTTGTTAAAACACTTTGTATCCAGTATGTAATTTGAAGCATTTGTTAAAACACCTTGTTTCCAGTATGTAATTTGAAGCATTAGTTAAAACGCCTTGTATCCAGCATGTAATTTGAAGCATTTGTTAAAACACTTTGTATCCAGTATGTAATTTGAAGCATTTATTAAAGCGCCTTGTATCCAGTATGTAATTTGAAGTAAACAAAAAACAAAAAAACAAAAACAAAAAATAACTTAATGTTATTCAATTTTTGTTTTCAGTTGTGAATTCAAGTGAGCCATACAGATGAGTGTTCGTAGAGATGGGAACAAACATTTCATTAGGACTAAGTATTAGATTTTGCCTTTGAACTGTGTATCGAGTACAAATAAAAATATAAGTAATTGCATTTTCTGCTTCTACCTCAGTCACACAAGGAATTATTTATGAAGTGATTGTCATACAGATCTGTTTTCTTAAGGTCGCTACACTGGTTTCTGATCCTAGCATGAATAATAGTGTATTTATGCTATTGTTTTGTGTGGTAATATTTTTTTACAATTTAAGAAATCGCTTTCCGATTTGACATTTCAGATAGGATATTCCATATGAGAATAAAAGAATCAAGGAAATGAACAAGCTTTATTTAGAGGAATGGTTCTTAAAGCATCTAGAATTTCCAGTTCACTTATTACAATGTTTGTCAATTTGTTAATTGTGTGAAGTGATAATTCCGGAAGAGCTACATTGGTATCGTTAATTTTAGAAACAGATGTGAAAAACGAATTAAAAAATTCGGCTTTCTCTAAATCGGAGAATGCAGTGTTTAACGTGCCATCATATTGCTTGAATAGTAGTGGTGGTATATTACGGAATACTTTTTCTTTAACTAAGTGCCGGGTGAGCCTCCAAAAATCTGTTGGAAAAAAAATTGGTTCTGAGGGTGTCAAAAGAACTCCCCACTGCATATTTGTGTAGATTGTTTATCCTGTTTCGAAGCTTTTTATATTTAGCCCAGTTTCTAAGGTTATTTGTTCTGATCGCTTTCTTTCTCCATTGATCTCTATTTCTAGAATTTCTTCGTAAGACGCTATCATACCAAGTTTATCGGAAGGTCGAAACGTTACTAGCCTTGTAGGGATGCATCTGTCCGCCATATGTGATAAGGTTATTATTATTATTATTGCCAACAGGAGCACTATCCGCACGCTTTCGCGTCAGGGATACTGAAATATCCTCTGGCTGTCCGTTCATCCGTCTGTTCGTAACTTGATCTCCTCCTAAATCGCTGGGTGGACACTCACCAAAGTTTATACTTCAGTTTTCTATATGGTAAACATGTGCAAGATGCTATAACTTTTGTCTCCCTTCCCTGGAGTATTTGTAGGGGAGCAAAATGTCTCCCTAAAGATCACATTTTAGTACACTGACATTGGAATATATTTGACCATCGTGTGAAAGGATATAATACAGTATATATGTAACTAATTTCGAGTTACGACCCTGAATCACCCTCAAGCAGGAGAGAATCGTCGGAATGGGGAAAGTGGAGGGGTATAAAATTGTGCGGTTTAAATTTAGTCAATATGTAAATAAAAAGCGTTCGTATTGACCATGTGTAGCTACTGATTATGCTGTAGTTACTATTATTATTATTATTATTATTAGTTTTGGTGCAAAAGCATGAATCTAGCTGGTTGAATGAGTACTCTCTTTATTAACATGTCGTACTTAACTAATCAGGAAACAAGATTATACTTGGCATAAAGCTATTGCCACTTGATGAAGCAGTTAACCCCCTCACGTTGACAACAAAACCACAGATGATTGTTTCATTTTTAATGTAAATTATTTTTGTTTCCAAGTAGTCTCTTTAGTGTACCAATTTTAGACGTTAAATTATTCAAGGCTTATGTGCTTTCAGCCTCGAGAAGTACATACCGCATTTGCTAGTGTATGGTATTATCTGTATCTGGACAGACGAAGAACGTCGATTAGGTAGCTATGTATCCACTGTTCTGATTGGATGCCCAAGAACAGCTATGTATCCACTGTTCTGATTGGATGCCCAAGAACTATAAGTTTTTATCGGTCGACGTCACATTTGTATATCAAAGCCATAATCGAACCATTAAAAGGTACTGAAAAGCCCGGCAACAGACAAACAACATAGCAACAGAAGTAGATGTTAAATTTATTTTGAAAGTAAAACTGTGATTGCTATTTCTAAAAGTTCAATACCACGAAAACTGTTTTCATTTCATAGCAATATACAAAAATATTGACTTGTTTTTTGTTTTTTGTTTTTCTAACACCGGTCTAAATTTCTAAATTGGCAAAGCAGTATCATAGGTCTGTAAATCGCTGGTACTTGGCCTAAACTAGCAAAGCCAGTGTCATAGACCGGTATCTAGTAAAATGTCTTTCTCCCGGTTGTTGCAAATATTGTAGACTTCTGTATTCCCAAATCACCACCGTGGTTATCAAAACCTCTCAAAATGATATTTAAGCTTTGCGAATTCAAAAAGTCCTCAGCAAATCCTCTCGTTTTTCAGAATAAATTCAGTGAAATTAGAACTTCCTATCGTAGCCCATATGTTCTGTATGCAGACGGTTCGAAAGATGGAGATAAAGTTGGAGCTACCATTACAACACCCATGGCACCATCTCGAGCCGAATACCGGATAAAGCCTCAATTTTTGCATTCAGAAATTATAGCCATACTCGAAGCTTTGAGTTATGTTGAAAGCTCTCTCAAAAAAAAAATTTCACCATCTTTTCCGATTCCCTTTCCATATTGACAAGCCTTGCAGAATCTTAAATATGACAACCCATTAATATCCCTTATATTACAGAAACATGACGTTCTCATACAATCTGGAAAAAAATAGTTCTGTACTGTTGGCTGTCTAGTCACATTGGCTTAAAAGGGTAATGAAAGGGCCGATAAAGCAAGCCAAAGCTGTCCTTCAGTCACCCGTTTGCGAATGGAAGATTCCATATACTGACTTAAAATATTGTATAATCCGCATGTTCGTCATACGACGCAAACTATGTGGAATGAAAACTCCACAACCAAACTTAAGAACATCAAAGCCACTACTGGTGAGTGGCGTCCCTCGTATAAGACAAATCAGAGAAATGAGGTGGTATTGTGCCGATCGCGTATTGGAAACACATACCTGACTCATGCTTACCTCCTGAAGGGTAAACCTAGACCGTAGTTGTGTACCCTGCCAATGTTCACTGACATTGGAGCATATTTTTGACGAGTGTGTCGATTTCCAGCCTGCGAGACAGAAGTATTTCGACGTTAACTGCTTAAAGGAACTCTACGAGGACGTACCACCCAAGACAATTTTGGACTTTTTAAGGGAGTGCAGTTTATACAAGAAGTTTTAGTCATGTTTTAAGGATTTTACACGTGTTACCTTTATCTTTTGTTATATATACATTTTATAGAATTTTTTAAATAAATTTTATGTTTAATATTTTGTCTTCTTGCAGTTCACGTTTACACTTATTTGGAAGGGTTTATCTTCCTGTGGGTTTTTGTGCAATTCATTTTAACATTTTGCGAACAGTTCCCTTTATTTGACACCATATAACAACTATTGGGCTGAGGTGGCGTAAACTGCTACTACAAACATGTTATTTAGTCATTATTCATCCCTTCGGGCTTTCTAGGGAACTTGTTAAATGTAATTTTTTAAAACATTTATATCATGGTAGCTCATTTTAAGCCGCGACTGCTACTACAAACATGTTATTTAGTCATTATTCATCCCTTCGGGCTTTCTAGGGAACTCGTTAAATGTAATTTTTAAAAAAGATTATAGCATGGTAGCTGATTTTAGGCTGCGACATACGACTGACTTCTTTTTCGTAAACCTAATTGAGATACAACTCACAATTTAGAAAACTTGCAGTGAAAAGATAAGTTGTTTGTGTTTTTAATATTTTCTCGAATAATCTGTATTCATCTAATAGAGCCTCATTCACTGCAGTCTTATCCGGAACAATAAAATTCAATACGGAAGGACACTTTATTTAAATTTATTCCATATGACGTAGGTACTGGGCGTTGTTTACAAACTTAAATCTAAAAATGTGCCAAATTGTTATTTGATCAGCGACTTACGTTTACGTGCTATAAAATTTGGAAGCTTCCGGAGAAGTTGGCGGTAGTCATCCTGAAAACGTGGAAAAAGTATTTGGACATTGTTTGGTTAGATACTTGGGGGCATGCAATCGAGAGGCGGTCGATGTTATTATATACAAAATAATTTGCAATTTCACCACCTCAATTAAAAATTTACTTCATAGTCAAGTAAATTACCTAAATTGTTCACTCTGTTCGTTTTTGGTGATTTTGCTCGTTCCACTTCAGAAATACCCTTTAGGAGCCCCTTCCTCAATATGATCTAATTATCTTAGCAATAACGATAAAAAACAAAAATATAACTACATGTCGTGTTATTTTTGTTCTTTTTCTTGAAACCATTTCATTATTCTGTATATTTAATACTCAATGTGCCAAAATGTAAATAATTATTGTTCTTGCATGTCTTTTACTGTTTCCTGAGGAAGACCTTGCGTTAGGTCGAAATGTATGGACTCTTTTGTTATTTTCCCCGCGCCGGTTTTTTGTGTAATTATATAATATTTGTGCTGGTATATACATGCATTTCGCGCGGTTGTTCAGTAGAGACGGATTACTTAACAATTAAAAGAACAAAGTGGCTTTGGCCTACTTTCTCTTCGAATTTCTGTCGAACTGGGCACAAAACATAAATTATTCTCTACTCAGGTAGAAGCCAAAACATGGCATATTGTTCATATAGTAAAAAGACATAATCACATTCAAGAGTTACTGTCCAATGTGCTGGACGTACTTATGTTGCTGCTATTACCATGCTTCAGGGTCCATATGAAGAATGATACATTTACGTGGACTCTGGACATAAAAAATGCCTGTAAATTCAAGAAATATCCGAGGCGATTTTTCCTGCCATTTCTAAGCAATTGCCCATCATTAATAATTTAGCGTGCTGAATCACCTCCCATTATAAATTATTGTCAAGATCTATCTTGAGTATGTACGATCACAAGTATTTTTCGGTTAATGATGTTTACTGTTTGCCAGAAACTTAGTCGTAGGACAAATTGTATAAATGGACAATCTCACGAAACCTTGCGCATGCAGCCTATCTTGACCAGAACAGCGGGTGAAGTATAACCTCAAGCAATGTACTACTCGCTGCCATTAGCAGGACGAATATTGTGCAACAGTCACACCGGTAAACATAACTTGCAAGAACCTACTAGTTTTGATAGAATTGCTGCATACGACGGTAGGCTGGTGCTAGTCATGTTTGCATGTTTAATCAGAAGGATACTGCGTGTTGGAATTGAGATTTTGTGCCAAATTGTATATTAAGAATGCATACTGTTGTGTTCAAGGATGGTTCCATTGGGTTTTGTTTGTTTGTTTGTTTATTTGTTTGCTGTTGTTTTTTAAAATTGGACTCATATGCGTGATTTTTATGTAATGCTGAATGTAGCAACGTTATTGCCAACACTTCTGGAGACAAGAACCATGATAGATAAAGAAGAACTGTGAGTGCTTCACAATGAGTAAAGTTCACGAAGTATGAAAATGAAATCATCATTGCTAATGTTTAACATGCTATGTCCATCAAAACCAAATTTTCACCAGTTTAGTCGTAGGCATAAGCTTTCTGCTTTTAAATTACCTTTGTGCAATTATATTTCAATAAATAGCTCCGCCGTACAAAACAGAGTAGATAAGTTATTTATTTATTTTGCGTCTTGTAACATTTCTTTCTGCGACAAAGTCATTGCAATAGGAATACAAAGAATGACCGCCTGTAAACGGCGTTATTAAACCATGGGTTTTCTGCGTGTGCAAGTAAGATAGGATTGCCTAACAATTGAAGGTAACAACTTCAGACATATTATCTCAAAGTTTCAGTGTAATACATCAACTGATGTAGAACGTATATGACTTTCAAAAACTTCCACACAACACTTTAACATTTTTGACAATGATGGCATAAGCTTTCTGCTTTCGCAGGCGATACAGGAACTGAGCATATTAGAGTACAGTTCTTGTTGGTTGGTTTTTAACGGCATTTTCAACACATTATATGCTATATCATGCCGATGAAAATGGAAGCTAAGTGCCTTTCACAAGGACACACTGAGGCAGCCGATCCAGGCAGACATTGTCTGGTAATGAACCCGCGACCCTTCGACTACGTGTCAGAGCTCACTGTTATCATGGTACAAACTTTAGACAGACAGTAATATTATTCAGAAGTTTCAATTGAATAAAGCAACTGATGTTGAAGATATGTTACTTTCCAAAACATGTACACGGCACCTTAACATCGTTGAAAAGAAAGTACACAACCATCTGCTCAAGCAAATTCCTAAGATATCAGGGTACATGCATATAATAATACTCTTCCAAAGTTTCAGCTCAATGTAATAACTTATCTCACAGATATCTAACTTTTATAACCGTTATTACAAAACATTAGAATAAATGTCACTGTTGACGACACCGCCTCTGCGCTGAGAACAGTGACATATATGTCGACATTAACAGGTGACACAAACAATATTTAGATGCACATTGCCTGATTCAGTTTGACAAATGTATTAGCAGTAAAAGTTAATGTAGGTCCCTTAGCAACATAAGTCATTATTGTTGTAGGGTCTATATACGGTTGCAGTGGAAACCAGTCGTAAAAAGCACATTGGTCGAGGAGATGTCAACTCCAACTAATTTTTTTGAAGTCGTTACAATTATAATATCATGCCATATTCTGTTTGTCGTACCATAGGGAGGGGTATATCGAATATCAAGAAGTTGACTGCTACTTTGTTGTTGCCCAACCCCAACTGCTTCTTGAACATGGCAATTAAATATGTCCAAACTATACTTTAAACAGTCGATGCAGAGATCATTAAATTATATGGATGTATGTTCTGGCGCAGCCAAGAAGTACTTTTTAACATTAAAATATCTTATTTAATTCAAACGGAGAATCAGAGTGAATAACAAATTTATGTGATTATCTTAACACGTCTATGAGTTTACCCTGTTGTAAACACTCTGCTAATCTCAATGCCCAGTCGTATCGAATACAATAATTTCAAGACCTGAACTATACCCTGTGTTGGATTACCCAATAGGCAGACTAAGCACGTGCTTAGGGCACCAGCAAGGTAGGGGCCAAAAAAAAAAAAAAAATAGAAATTACGGGCCCTGGTGGTTTTGAATTACATATGGGGGTGGGGGCTACCATAATCTTGTCAGTGCTTAGGGCCTCTAAAGGTCTTTTTCCGGCCCTGACTATACCCTGAAGTTACCTCTGATTCTACGTCAAGACGAAAGTCGCATTTAGACTTGTATAGACCAACGAAAGCTCTTTTCTTGTGAGCAACTTATTTTAAATGGATTTAAGTTATTTTTTCATTCATTCTGTTAGTCAGTCACTACTTCTTTCTTTCCACCCTTCCAGCTTTGAAGAAAAGAATGCCAAATTATTGCACGTGTCCAGCTGAATGGTTACTTTGTTTTGTCTCCAAAATAAATATGTTGAGCTTAACGTTTTCTTAAACACATGAAAATCTAAAAGAAAAAAAAGATCATTTATTTCTTATTGCAACACATCGGAGTTGTACAGGGAAGAAACGAATCAAGATCACAGATTTCAATCTACACTGGGAAATCATGCCCAGACTCTCCACGGAGAAAAACAACAAATACTAGCATGTCATGTGTCTCTTGGTTGTCTTCCTAAAAGTAAGGATTTTTTTTTTATCAAACCCGCTGAGAGATATATGTCATGTATTTTTGATATTCATGTTCAATTATCGGTTTGCTTCATCTTTTTCTGTCTGCCCCGGACTATTATATTCTCAAGAGAAAAATAAGTTACAAGCAATAAGCGTTTCCATGAAATATTTTTGCCAATAGGGAAGAAAATAACTTTAGCAACTTGAGTATTTATACATTAATTTAAGATTTAATATGCATTTAATCCAGTTTTGTAAAATCTCGAAGAATTTTATACCTTTCACATATGATAAAATAGACACAAGAATGCTAAAGTACCACTTTAAATAAATTTAACTTCTACAGTGACACTCACTGTAAGCCGATGTATTGAATCCAGGAAACACAGACTTAATTTTTGCTTTCTAGTCAGATTCTGGAATGAGAAATTTAAGTTCAGTAATCTTGAATCGTATATGACGTCTTCATATTTTTAATAATCTGTTCCTGTCGAATACAAATTACATGGACAACATCTTTTCACTTGAATTACTTCCAACTTTAGGACGTAACAAAAGTCTATTTTTAGACTCGTATAAACCAATATAACCACAGTTTTTCTGTGTATAACTTATTTTAAGTAGGTTTCATTCATTCATTCATTCATTTATTTTAGAAAGAAAAAATATTTATTGCACGTTGCCAGCTGAATGGTTACTTTTTTTTAGCCCCTTGAAAATATATTTTGAGCTTAAAGTTTTCTTACTGAGTCAATATCTAAAGACATCAACATTTTACAGACACTATGATGACTTATTTCTTTCTGTCAGATATGGTAGCGTTGCACAGGGGAGAAACGACTCAATGTCACATTTAAATTCACAATGGGAAATCACGCCCAGACTTTCTATAAGGAAAAATAATAACTACTATCCTATCATAACCTCTAGGTTGTCTGCTAGCATTAATCTTTTTTTTTTCAGCCGCGAAGAGAGTGAAGCATTATGGATGATTTAATTCAATTATATCTAAACTTTTTTCTGTCTGCCTCAAACTGTGATTTTTTAAGACAAGAGGAAGTAAAGTAATGCAATTTAAATGCAAATTTAAAGCATTATTAACACAAAGGGAAGAAAATAACAGGGTTAACAGGTACAGCAGTGTAATAATGGCTCAATGAGCATGTACCGCTTGTACTCGCATATAAATCATCTAGAAATGCAAACAACATAGACCCTGATCTGCCGTCGCATAATGCGCCTGCAGATCAGGGTCTATGTTGTTTGTTCTATTGATTAGTCCTTACAAACTGCATAGATCCAGATGTCTGCGCATTATGCGACGGCAGATCTGGGTCTATGCAGTTTGCAGTTGCTATCGAGTTATACCCGAGTACTGACGGTAATAGGTTTTGTTTCTTTTCTTACAGAGTCTTATACAGTTGGCATATGATGAAATAGATAGGAACAAAATAGGAAAAGAATGGTAACTTACTACTTAAAATTTTTAAAGGCTAGAGGTCACAGCAAACTTAGATTTTGTTTCCTAGGAAATTCAGAATTTTTTTTTCTTGTCTGCCTCTAAAAAAGGGATAAAGTCAATATTTTGGCAGAAATAGGTTTGAGTATGTTTAATATCTGAATTAATTATTTGTAATATCTGAAACTTTTCACAGGAAAAATATCAAAATGTAAACTTTACCTGCTGTTCACACTAACCATGAGGCAATATTTTAAGCACTGAATTAGATGCAAAAAGAGGAAAAGTATACTGAAAAATGAATGCTCAATATCTGAATAACAAAAACAATGTAGAAATAATTAGAAATGTCATTATGCACAGTTTATGAGCTGTGTCATATAAAGACATTGCGGGAAAGAAATTAGAATACCTGAAAATAGAATCGACTCAAACATTTCCTATGTACAACAGAAGAAAAAACTTCTTAAATATTTTGTATAACGAATCTGAACTAACACCTTACCCAAGGACGTATTAAACCACAGGCTAATAAATCTAAACAGAAAATAAAATGTTTATTTAGTTCAGACTCCTGACTTTTACGTACGATGAAAACAAAACGAGAATGTACTTAAATCAATGGAAGAGATTTAAAAATGAATGAAAAATATGGAATCTAATGTCAAATGAAACAGTGAATAATGTAATAATATCTTGTATACGCATGCTTTGGTATTTGCAATTGTTAAAGAGAGAGAGAGAGAGAGAGAGAGAGAGAGAGAGAGAGAGAGAGAGAGAGAGAGAGAGAGAGTATTGTCATGTACCAATCAAACTTATTAATATGTGTATAGAGCTGCAAAATTGCAAATAAATGATAAGAAAAGGAAAACTATTCTAGAATCCATAAGTTCTTGACACTTTGAAACTTCACCAAAATAAAGCTAAAGTCAACAAGCTTTCAGAATTGTGTTACCTCTACTTTTCCTTGCTATTAACTTTCAATTACTTGGAGATATGCCGAGTATCGTATCCGATATTAACGTTCTGAGAATACTTGACCCGTTGTTTACAATAGGATGCTCCATACAAATACATGACCCGTTGTTTACAATAGGATGCTCCATACAAATACACGACCCGTTGTTTACAATAGGATGCTCCATACAAATACATGACCCGTTGTTTACAATAGTATGCTCCATACCAATCTCGTGCTTAAGAGATTGTGCCCGATCAGAAACTGAATATGTTTTGTCCTGCGTTACGACAGATATATACACTCTTTTCCAGTGGGATTTCACCTCAATATGGCCTGGAAAATATAGTTCATTTACAGATGAAACTTTTCCTTATAGAAACATAAGATCATTTTCAGACGCCATCGCGCGAACTGAATGAATGCAACACATATATTAAAACATGCATTAAAAGACCAAATCCAATCTTGTTATATTTTAATGAAATATTAATAATATATAGAGTTAAACTAAGAACTATCTTTGAAAAAATGGTGTAAATGGAATATTCATTCGTACCATGGGCGAAATTTTCGACAATATATTCATACTGTAAGGTGCTAAGAAGCACTATGTTAGATGGAGATCAGAACCAAGATCGGATAATTCATTAGCAAGCATAGGCTATACAATAGATGATGTGTCAGAAGACCTCTCTTGTAGTGGAGTTACGAAAGAGTCGTTTGACAACGTACCTAGTTTATCTCCAAGCGACTGTAACGTCTTGGCCTCTACTGAAATTAGTCGGATATGGCCTTTATAGAAGTTAGTCTGATTTTGCAGAAAAATCTATTAGGCTTTGAAGCTGGAAAATCTTAGGAATCGGCTGAGATTCAACACATGCTATCTATCTCTTGACTGATGTGTGTGCCAATACATGAATCAGTTGAGAATGTCTTTGTAAAGTGTGACTGATGTGTGTGCCAATACATATGGTAATTGAGAATGTCTTTGTAAAGTATGACTGATGTGTGTGCCAGTACATACGGTAGTTTAGAATGTCTTTGTAGAGTGTGACTGATGTGTGTGCCAATACATAATGTAGTTGAAATTGCATTTGTAAAGTGTGACTGGTGTGTGTGTGTGTGCCAATACATAATGAAGTTGAAATTGTATTTACAAAGTGTGACTGATGTGTGCACTAATATATAATGCAGTTGAAATTGTATTTGTAAAGAGAGAGTAATGTGTGTACCAGTACATAATGTAGTTGAAGTCGTATTTGTAAAGTGTGACTATTTAAAGGTTTCAAAGGTACGAATTGTGTACCTATTTCTAAAAGGAGAAGAAATCTTTGCCAGAAAACTACAAACAAGTGAGTCTGACAAATGCGAAATGTTAATTTTTTTTATTTTTTTTTATTTATTTTTTTACAAAACTTCATATCCCTTTGCATCGCAACAGCAATTTTCTAATATCA
Organism: Margaritifera margaritifera; assembly: GCA_029931535.1. Lineage (NCBI taxonomy): Eukaryota > Metazoa > Mollusca > Bivalvia > Unionida > Margaritiferidae > Margaritifera > Margaritifera margaritifera. Next base: position 619,126 of record JAQPZY010000944.1, on the reverse strand, counting down.
GACAGCCCGTATCCCTCTTCATCGTAACAGCAATTTTCTAATATCAGACAGCCCGTATCCTTCTTCATCGTAACAGCAAGTTTCTAATATCAGACAGCCCGTATCCCTCTTCATCGTAACAGCAATTTTCTAATATCAGACAGCCCGTATCCCTCTTCATCGTAACAGCAAGTTTCTAATATCAGACAGCCCGTATCCCTCTTCATCGTAACAGCAAGTTTCTAATATCAGACAGCCCGTATCCCTCTTCATCGTAACAGCAATTTTCTAATATCAGACAGCCCGTATCCCTCTTCATCGTAACAGCAATTTTCTAATATCAGACAGTCCGTATCCCTCTTCATCGTAACAGCAATTTTCTAATATCAGACAGCCCGTATCCCTCTTCATCGTAACAGCAAGTTTCTAATATCAGACAGCCCGTATCCCACTTCATCGTAACAGCAAGTTTCTAATATCAGACAGCCCGTATCCCTCTTCATCGTAACAGCAAGTTTCTAAAACCATGGTTTCAAATCAGAAATATCAGCTGTTGGAAATCTACGATGAATATTTGAATATATCGTTAACGAAGTAAATTTTGACTACGTACACCTAGGATTCGAAAAGGCTTTAGATACAACGGTTCTCATTTATTTTATGGTGAAATAAAGTTCTAATGTATACAAGGTAAACTAGTGGATACAAGTCGTTTAGGTATACGAAGAGAAAGATAGAAAAGATGGAAAGAGTGGTAGTTAATAAATTTAGTTGACAGTGAGTAGACGTCACAAGTAGAGTAGCATAAATTAGCATCTTGGGCTCGATATTATTTGATGTATACAGTTAATTTTGTGTATAATGATCCCTCAAAGGACCACACAAAATGCGGTCTTTATAGACATGTGGTCTTCAGTTATAGGTAAGTGTGATGTAAGTCGATTAGAAATCAGAAAGATAAAGCGTATGTAGATAGAGTTAATTAGTTAGAGAGATATATAATTACGTGCAAGTATTGAAATCAACTGACCGGAGATAATCATCGGTCCTGTACTGAGTAAATGATGGTCCATATGACCAAAGATTAGCGGTCGCTGGTCGCTTTGAGCAGATGGTCGCGATATGCATACAAACCACAATGGGAATTTTCGAGTCGACTTCAAAATCAATGTCTCATTTGGCACGTTGTATACAGGTGGCTGCTAGGCCAAGTTTGACTGTATATTCATTCATTACTATACTCAGTGACTCACGGTAAAGTCAGGCTAGAATTTTCGGAGATGATAATGAAATTTATTTTGCAGTCCAGTCACCCAGAAATACAGATAAAAAAATTCATATTTATTGATATTTAAATAACCTTATTTAGATCATGTTTTTTGCGCGCGTTCTGGCTTTTTTAATTGGAATCATGTGGGTTTTTTTATTTTGTCTCTCTGTCTGCTACTCGACGAAAATATAGTATGTCCTTATAAAATGACACTGACGATTATGCAAATACTTGTAGTCTGCGTCCGACAGAGAACTGATTGGAGCACTTAAGGTAGTTCGCTTTTGTAAAATTAACTCTTACTGCAAAGCGTTTGGAACATCCGCGTCTCTTTCTGATGCGAGTGGAATAACTTAGATTGTCTGAAAGAGACTGAGGTAATTGTAGTGATACTCCCCAAATTGGTAAGTTTCTGGCGGACGAATATCCGAATAGATGTGCAAAGAATATATCCACATAAATAGATCAACTTCAAAAAATAACATTCGACGATGTTTCAACCATCAATGAAACACCTGCAATTTTAATTAATATTTTTAATCCAGCCATATTGGAATGAAACATGAAACAAATTGAAGAAATAATTCGGTCTCAGTAGCCTGAGACTATTGCTTACATTGATATTAGTGATGACATCTTGTCGCGACCTTGTGACGGCAATAAGTTATTGAGGGTAATTCAAAATGGCCACTATATCATGTATACGAAGCTACTGAGTATAATGTATACTAATCATAGTGTGTTACCTTCTTTAGCAGGATAATTCCACTGTCACACTGATGGACAATTTGGTGGTAAAATGCCACCTGGAGAAAGCCGTACGCTTTCATAACAGCATCACACGCAATTTAGATATGATTTTCTTCAGTCTATTCTCTACAAAGGAAAGAGTCAGGGATTTTAGAGGACAGGGCTGATGATCTTACAAGGTAGCACGCGGCATACGTCACAATATACTGATGACGTGACAATGAATGGCATCTGTGCCACAATTCCTAGTCTGATTCTTTTTCCATCGTTTTGGATATTAATCTCCAATAAAAGAAATTAGATAGGATCCAGTCAACGTGCTCGTGTATTAATTCGCGGAGACGATGAACAAAGGTTTAGATTACATAGGAGTGAAATAAAAGATTTACGGGAGCGATATATTCTGAAAGAGTATGAGTTGTGAGGAGCGTGTATATACATACAAGGTCTTTTTTAGCATATGACGAAAAAGACAGAGGACGTTCTGAATGACTGCACAGCTCAAAATGACGTACTCATTACGTTATGATGTCATCTATATGACGTCAGTTTTTATCTGGGTGTATTGTAGCCACATATACTCAAACTGCTTCCCATGTGGCGCTCTCGCTTCTCTCGAAACGCCACGACCACCACGAGCTGAATTCAGCTACTTTCTTGCAGAAGCAATTGCTCTTGTTTTTACCTCATGTTTCAAGGGTTTCTCAAACGTAGTAGAAAATATAGAGATTTTACGACTTTAGCCAGCAATTCAAGCTCTGTTCTTGTGAGCTTTTCATCTTTTCTCGCCAAATTTCAATGCAAAAGTGACTTACATGACAATTCAAACCGACGCCCACTCCGGGGTCAAACAGTCTCTGCAGGCAGTGCCGATGCTTTCCCACGTCACTGGAGAGCAATTTGCAAAGAACTCGGGGTGAGATTGGACTTGAAATCACATGGTTGCGACTTTTGTCTCTTATTTCATAATCAAAAAGAAAATGCTTATACAATTTTACTAATCGCAATAACAGTCCTGTTAAAGAAAATGGCAAAGTCAACGAAATTTATACGAGACGTAAATCATTAGCGATTTAAGACCTTCCGTAAATCGGCCGCGCAGGCTTTCTGTTGTGAAAGCGCGATGTGATCTCAGTATGCTGAAAAATTTACTCACAAACCAACCTTTTGTGTATTTTTCTATGATATTCAACTTGTGCAAATTTTATGAATTTTTACATACTCATTCAGCTAATATTTTATTGACAATCAGTGACAGAGTACTTTTTTCCCATAGCTATGTAAACATTTAAATGTTTGAAAAGTTAGAAACTCCAACATTTCACAAGCGATCATCCTTCAATAGATTATCGCACTATTTTATCTTCTAGCCGTTCTGAGCAGAACCGTTCTAATCAATAATTCATTGTTTCATGAAAATGTGTTTCATATTCTGTGAAAAACACGTTGTGACAGATAAACGTTCTCAAAAACAAGAATGTTTGTATTTGCGTTTGATAGATATAAATAATTGCAAACATTCTCCACGACACTTCCAATAAAAAAAAAATATTTGTCTGACTGTCGCAAAGACTGTTGCTCACTTTGTTACGAATATTCTACAAGTTATATCCTCATTATTTTGTTGTTTTCCTCGTGGAACCAATTACTGCTCATGTGAAATAGGATAATATTTTTTCAGTTTTGAATATTAAATTTTTTGTATTTGATTTTGGTCCCTACGATACGATGTTTATTATACTTACATTAATATTAATGATCCTGTGGCCTTTAGAAATCCATTTTGATTTTTCCGTTAATCTTGAATTACATTTTAAAAAAATGTTTAGCTAGATGCATTTAAAAAATGTTTTACGACTGTATATCTTATTGGTGTGCATCAGAGACACACACAAACATTTCTGGATTAGTTAGACTAAGCCCACTTTAAGTTGGCTTAAAGTAGTTTCTGTTGGGAAATGAGAGTAAAGTGTCTTGCCTACGGAAACACTACACGGAAGCCGACAAGGCCTGGTCTGGAAATCAAACCCGGTACTCTTGCGCTGGAGACCAGCAATCTTACCACTGAGATACCACGCCTTTACTCTATATTGCGATGTAATATGTGCATAATAGGTGGATAATGTATTTGTGCTCAGCTATTTTATCAACAACTTTCTATTATAACTGTCAGTAAATCAAACTATAAGGTCCTATACAATTTACTTATTAGGTACACAGGTACAAAACAAACCATCTATTTACACAGTCGGATTCAACAATATTGGACACTGTTACATTGGTAACGGAGCTATTAATTTTAGGACAGACAGATTACGAGTCAGATAAAACATTATGACGAAGTTTCAACGATATATAGCATGGTCAAAAGTTAAATTAGACGAAACTGATGGTTATGACAGTGCATTTTTGGTACTGAGTGACATGGTTATGAAAATGGGAAGTATCGATGGATGCAGCAATTTACAGAAGTCCAGTGATTAGTTTAAACTTTGATTTAACCCTATAAATATCGACGTAACGAAGAAAGATGTTCCAAAGGCGGATACAGAATCTGTGACAGTAGGACAATAGATCGTTATAAAAAAAGACGACAAAGTGAGAAAACGTTAGATAAAGAAGAAACATTTTGATGGTGATAGTCCTACTGTCAAGATGGCGGAGCCTGTGCATACCAGCAGAGCACGATTCGTTAGTTACTCGGATGTTCAAATCACACGAGGCAATGTAAAAACTTAAAAAAGCAATATTTAGCATGAAATAAACATGCAATAATTTATATTGATTCTAATGGTTGCAGGAGTTGCTATAGTTTACTTTTTGAAATAGTTTACGAATTTACCTACAGTGACAATCTAAGATAATTTCTGATCCTGATATACACGTAAGCTTTGCCCAATCATTGTAGATGTTTTTTACACCACCGATAAAAAATTGCAAGTCACAAAATAAGTACCAAAATAAGCAAAATAATATGTTCGTCTAGGAAAGAAACAACCTGTCGAGCTGTTTTTAAAAGCCAAATGTTACATTGGCAATAATCACAGACATTGCTGCTCCTTCTTTGACTAAGTCAAACAATTAATTACACCATTATTCATTAAGCACTTGTTAATTTTGTCAACGAACGAATCATTTCAGTTATTCCTATCCGACCGCCTGCTAAACCATTTGTAAAATTTGCTATATACAGAGCTACAGTTGATATTGTCAGCAGAAAAGCAGTAGCTATAACAGATATTGTAACACCATTTTCTTCAAACAGCTGTTTCTTCTATATGTTAAAAATTGTTTTTACGATTGTTTTTTATTTCCATACAGTCTTAATGGTATTTACAAGCAATTTACAAAGAGGAACAGTAAACAGATTAAATATCTACATAAAAGAAGGAGATGGAGCAGACAAATTTTTACGGTATGCATGTAACGTATGTTTTTAATGTAAAGTAACTAATAACATGATTAAAGAAATATGTCTGAGGGGACCCAGTGATTTTGATTTACCTTTAAACATTAAGAGAAAAAACAGAGAAGAAAGATTTGACACTAGGTCAGTCAAATAACTGATTTAAACTTCGACAATAGCCATTTTATAAATTTTCTTGGCCCTATATGTGAACTGATAGAGCTGCTACTTGGTTTGTACAAAGACTTGTTGATTCTCAAATGCGTAAGATTTTGGATATAATAACTTTAACAGATATAAAAACGTGGAAGGAACATCATTAAATTAACACCTATTGAACAGAGTGGTAATAAAAGAGCTAACAAATGATTTAGACGCAAACACAGAGCAAAGAACGCGCAAGGATCTATGCCTAATATTCAACAGTATTTACAACCAATCGAACAGATGATCAACATTGAGATAAACGAGATTAAAAAGGTAATATATGACTGACTTGAACAACAAGAAAACACCTTACACTAATATCATGTCCGAGTTGCAGAAGAAGAATGATTTAACAGAGATAAACCAAAAGACAGAGGACGTCAGACACAAACTAAATATTAATGAAAACACACAAAATCTAAAAGTAATTGTTTAAACTGAAATACAATCTTGGTTTTGGTGGTATAGATGTTTCATTAAACCTTTCTATTTTCATATATAGATGTCTGTCCTGAAATATTTTGGTGTCATATCCATAAAATGTTACAATGTCTCTGTAATTTGTAATGACTTTAATTTTTAACCAGCTGTTCTATAGACTCTTCCATGAATCTAAAGCTATTTACAAACCTAACTGTCTTTTTAACTGTTATTTCTTTTCCTTCTTGCATGAACCTATCACTTATAAAATCCTTGCTGAATGAAATATATGTGTAGTCATTTTTCGGTGGACTGCTGTCTCTTCATGTGGGTAATTTTTAACGAATTTTCTAAACAAATAAATTACTAGACAGGTTATTAATAAACAAGGATATGCGTTTTGATTATTCATAATTTAATTCAAATTAAATTCGTGATTTGCTGGACCTCTATATCTATCTATTATACGATTATGGTCTAGAAAAGTTTCATCTACCACTGTGTACACGATAGTTTTAGCACTTTCTGTTTCTAATTCTTTATATAATAGTTTTGCGATTTTACCCAATGCATCGTAAAATACTTCAATACAGTCTATTGATTTTATCTCTTGGGGATTGATTTAAAGTATGAACAAGCCGTGATGAAATGTATTTGCATGATTTAATTGTCCAGAATGTGTCAGATTATGCAATTGGCACACGTGCACATTAGGATTGTCCTCCAGTACATATTGCCTCTGGCATGGTACATTGGATTACAAGGTGGCAAGATAATTCGTTCAAAATCACAATAAATATCAGTTAATCAGTGTCAACAGATTTTTGATTGTACAACTTAGACTTCTTCAGGCATTATATCTTTTGAGTTATCAACATTGTAACATGGTCGTTTGTATTCTGACAATGCTTTTGGCATTTTGAAAAAATTAAATCATTTTATAGAATTGTTTCTGTCCGTAATGTCTAAATATCTATGATGATGAAAAAAGGTTTATTTCAACGTAATGGTACCTTTCATCTTTATAGTCATTAGGACCACCGTATTGAAATGCAAATAACATATCTCCCCCTCCCTCCTCCTCTCTCTCTCTCTTTCTCTCTCTCTCTGTCTGTCTGTCTGTCTGTCTCTCTCTCTCTCTCTCTCTCTCTCTCTCTCTCTCTCTCTCTCTCTCTCTCTCTCTCTACTTCAGTTAGTCTAACAGGTTTGATGTAGCATTTATCAACCATTTCATACACATTTACAGATCTATCAAAATTTATTTTCCTTTTTCCTTTTGCCCGCTATTTTTATCTGACATCTATCAAGCCAACAAACCTATCGATCTAAAGTGTATTTTGATTGCCTGTCCACGTGGTTACTTGGAGTGTTTAACAGAGAGAGAGAGAGAGAATGATTGATGAGTGATACTAACTAACTAATTATGCCTACTTGCATTTACCCTCTTTGACTGATTGTTTTTTTTTTTTAAATGTACAAAAATTTTTAACAATGTATTTTATGAAAACAATAAAAGATTGATCAAAAATATGCTATATCATAAATGATGTTTGATTTCTGTTCGCCTTTGGCGATGGTCATCTCTGGAAATTTTGTAGTTACACAAATATTTCTATCAAGCAATAAATAAATTCAAAACCACCGTGGACGCAAGGGATAAATAAACAATTTTTGCACGTGCATAAGAGACCAAATTTAATCTTTCTGAGTAAAATACATTTGAATACACAGTGTTTTTACACACGTGGAGAAAGACACCCAATTTAATCATTCTGAACAATGTCCATCACAATAATGTCTTTGAATACAGATTTTTTATGTCCTCGAAAAGGTCCAGTATAACATCAATTAAATCAGGACTAAATTTTATTGAAAAAAACTGGAAGAAAAGAAACATTTCATACAAACTAAATAGAAAAAACAAAATCACGAATGGTCAAAAAGTTCTTCAACAACAAATCAGATTTCTGATTAAAAATTGCACTTTTGTTTAGCTCAGCTTTAAGAATTCATAGGGAAACTTTAATAAGCTGATTAAAAAGATCACCACCTCGTCCATCGAGAAATATTAATGAATTGCTACATTTGCATCTCAATAGACTGAATATACGTTTCCTGATGATCATATTCATCATCGTTCGATCTCGAGAGGAAAGTTTCAGGGCTAGGTAGATGGGAGCGTTTAAATAAAAAAAGAAATTCTCAAGTATATGCTCAATGTATTGTCAACTCTACATGCTAGTCTTTCATCACAATATAATGGCGTACATCAAGCTAATAACAACTGTTAAAGGGAAAATCCGATTTAAGGTATAATATGTACTCAATTGATAGAGTTCACGCTATTTATACCAGGTGTAATATTTCAGCACATTTTGTTACATTAGTTTAGGAGAAATCAGTTTTTAATTTCTCAATTTTTTCGACAAAGGAGGTTTGCCACTTTCTTGCAGAAGGCGTAGTACTGTTGACGTGCGTGTGTGTGTGTATGTGTGTGTGAGAGAGAGAGAGAGAGACAGAGACAGAGACAGAGACAGAGAGAGAAAGAGAGAGATCACGTATGAATACTTGTATTGCAAGTGCGAGTACGTGAGCTCGCTGCATTTTCTGCCACAAATTATCAGATACATGATTTTATAAAATAGCAGACATGATTTCAAAAATATGCAACTGTTATCCACACATTACATATAATTCATGATGCCTATGGTCATTAAAAATAAAGTATGTCACGTGCTGTGAATAATATTTGTGGAGACAACTTAGTCATATCTAATATCACGTTCTATCCTTGATCAGTCTGTTGACCAGGTTTGCGAAATGTAAGTTTACATCTCAGATCGTAGGCATACTCACACAAATTAATAAAACAAATAAAGAAAAAATAGTGTTAATACGATTTGTATATATTTTATGTGTAAATGAACTTATCCATTTCTAAATTTATTTTTAGTGTGTGTGTTTTGTAAGAAGTCGCCAACATTTACAGGAGTTCGACTGAGAAAAGTGGATCTTGTATTGATTTTGTATAAATTATTTATAATTCTTAAGCACACAGCTTTGTTTTAGTTAATATCCATTTTAATAAATATTATGTGCACAAATTTAGTAAATATAAAAATATCGCAACAATCTGAGGAGTATACGGGTACATCGCAACCAATATCACCAGCGAGATGTACCGGTGTGGTATGTTCATTTTTCATTTGTGACGTCATAATGTTTACCAGTACGTCATAAACGGAGCTTTACATCTATTTTAAACCCTGGGAACAAACAACAACATAATAACATTGGTTGATGTGAAACTGATTTTAAAGGAAATAAATTAAATCACTATAGTCAAAGTACAATAACACGACAGAAAAAATCCGTTCACAGCAAGTAAACAAAAAGTTTGGACACAATCTGTTTTTAAATAAGAAAGTTATTTCTCTTTTATAAGAAGAGTACCTAAGGAAAGCACATCTTGCTGGAACAAATTTATAAGAAATCCCTTACAAAAACCAATATGGCGGAATAGTCTTGTTCCGTCTGCAAGAACAAGATATGCAAAGTACAGAGCCAATGCGACGTCACCTGAATAGAAATGGAGTTAGTTCCATGGTTTTGGAGTATCTGGATGATGAAAATATGACGCGTCACTGTGATAATTACATTTCGACCTACCGTATATACTCGCGTATAATTAGATACCAACTGCAAAATGCATAGACCCAGATCTCCCGTCGCATAGTGCGCCGGCAGATCTGGGTCTATGCAGTTTATAAGGACTAATCAGTAGAACAAACAACATAGACCCTGCTCTGCCGGCGCATTATGCGACGGCAGATCAGGGTCTATGTTGTTTGCATTTGGACCCAAAATATACGCGATTATAGACGGTATATCATAGTTATCTTGTTAGCCACCGCGTTGAAAATTGGTAGAATAGCTTAGAATTTTACAAGGATTAGAATTTTGCAAGGATTAATGCTGTGATAAGTTAGAATAGATTAGAATTTTACAAGGATTAATGCTGTGATAAGTTAGAATAGCTTAGAATTTTACAAGGATTAATGCTGTGATAAGTTAGAATAGCTTAGAATTTTACAAGGATTAATGCTGTGATAAGTTAGAATAGCTTAGAATTTTACAAGGATTAATGCTGTGATAAGTTAGAATAGCTTAGGATTTTACAAGGATTAATGCTGTGATAAGTTAGAATAGCTTAGGATTTTACAAGGATTAATGCTGTGATAAGTTAGAATAGCTTAGAATTTTACAAGGATTAATGCTGTGATAAGTTAGAATAGCTTAGGATTTTACAAGGAATAATAATGTGATAAGTTAGAATAGCTTAGAATTTTACAAGGATTAATACTGTGCTAAGTTTAAAGGCCGGATTTCTCCGTCATTGTTAAACCACAAAAAACACAGATGATAGCCACGATTTCAACGTTTGGATGATATGCATTGATAGGTCTCTATCGTTGACTAAACATCATTACTGACAAATTCATTGCCTGGTATAAAAAAAAATAAAAAAATAAAAAAAAATAAAAAAAATAGAAATAACGTTTTTAAGTTTGCAGTTTAAAATTCTCCAGTAATTTTCAAAACGCCCTAAATCTGGTTGTACAACGTCCACTTTGACCTATTAACTTGATTTATCAACTGGACGCTTCATTTAATGTTAATATACTTTGTATCAGACGAAACGTTGCATCTGTTTTCTACATGAAAGAATAAAATGAATGTCAAATGATAAGACATTCTGGCATTATCGTTGAGTCATTTTCAATATAATTCAAAACTACTCGCATGCTTCCTCCTAGAAAAATACAGCAATCATCTGTTTTTATAAATTGCAACCTAAGTATTATATCTTCTCCTTTGCATAATGCCAAACCAAATTTTCTTCCATTCACTAAATAGTGAAATTTCCTCGAAAATATAGCCCAAAATCAGATATATTGGTTAATTCTGTCTACTTACATAAAAGTCTTTATTTTATACATTTTGTTTATGAAAAAAAATAAATATTTACATTAAAAAAAGAAAAATGGTAAAAATGTATAAATGGCATTCAAATGAATTATTACTCATCATTGCATCACATGCATGCAATAAAATTAATATCTACTATTATTTGCATTGCACATGCGCGTTTGTTTATCATTCTTTAAAGGATTTGCCCTGTAAAGAAGACGCTTCTTTACTTGTTTGACATAAACCGATCAGTTACTGTCAATCTTGATTAAATTTATCGTATTTCTACAGTGTCATCAAAAACAAAATCTATTTCTCCTACATGCTTATGATCAATGCGAATTCTTTTTGCTCACACGTATCCACTGTTAGAATTAGAATGCTACTTTAAGACAGCTGCTTAAAGTGGAATTTATCTATTTAAAACTTTTTTTTTCTCGTTGTGACTAGCATACTGTAGACAACAGTCTTCACCACGGGTTATGAGAAATGCTGTAAGTGTAATTTAGCTCAGACAGGACAAATAATACACAATCAGACAAACAAACAAAAAATCTACTAGAAAGACTTTTTGATCGAAATACGTATGTTACCAGTAGGCGTGTATTAATTATGTTATTACTTTGAAAAATCAAGTTATAGTCAGACTGCAATTTTTGTAACTAAATATAGTAGATTTTTAAGGTGTTGCTTGAGCAACTATGAACTAAGTCGACCGGCAACAGAGTTACACAATGTAGCATGGTCAATGTATCTCATAAAGGTACCTGCAAAAAATAACGAAACCACATATAAATAATATTTAACCCCCTCCCCTCCTCATCCCCCGCGAAAAAAAAAGAAAAAAAAAACACAAACGACTCATTACAAATTTTTGGAAAGAAGAAACTATCCATATTTGAAAGAAAATGCAAGAGCATATATAAGCTGAATAATAATGACATGCTTTTAGACAAAATTAGACTATTAAAATACAATCGAGAGTGTATATTTCATAAGCAAGTCAAAATCTCATAAAAGACTTTCCATGCACTTTGGATGAAGGTTATGATCACTCAGAGAAGTCCGTCTTAAATGTACAGAGGTATTCAGAAGTATTATGTAAAGATTGAAGGATTACTACATGAAATATCATTCGAGAATAAGCAATAATATGAATGTAGATGCCATTCCAGAAAGACAAGGTACATTCCAGGTATATTGTTTGTAACATGATATGCACATTATACGATTATGCGACATTCTTGTACTTATTCCTCAACCATTCTTGTTTTTGTCTACTTCGAGAAGGATTCTTCAGGTTGCATTTCATAAGATCGTTTCCCACTGTAACAACCTCCGTAAGGGTTGCAAAACAATCTTTTTGGTCTCTTGGAACTTACTTCTGCTGGCCTCAACGGAAAGAGGGTGAGACGAAGCTTCCTTGATCTTTTTCCGTTTCCGCAGCCAAAGAACCCGTTGCAGAAAGGCCTCTTTATACGGTTGTCTGGATATTCGTGAATAGGTTGAAGATCTCTGAGTAAGATTCCTGCTGGACGCTTTCCCTTTAGTATGCCGCAGCCGTGGAAACCATTACAAAATGGACGCTTTTCCTTTCCGGCCAGAGTATCATCATTCTCTGGTAAGACTTCTGGATTTCGATGTTTTGTCATCTTGAGGGATTGGAAAAGGGTCTTAAGGGTCCTGGTATCTTCATGGTTGTGGTCTTCATTGCTTTCTGGAATTCTTAAGATATCGTTGTATAATGGATCATTGAGGTCTTCCGATTTGCCCAAGATCTGCAACGGAGAGAATGAACCATTCAGAAATTGTTCCATTTGGGTCTCAACAATATTTTCCGATATGAAAAAGTATGAATTTCAGGACCTCTAAGGTCTAGCAGCTAAATTATCCTTTTAAATACACAGCTTCATAATAAAGTTAAATTGATACACATGATGTTATCAAATAGATTGCAATCGTAACTTCTGTTATATCGAGTCTTTTTTATCCATCATTTTTATCGTATTGTACAAAACAATGCAGCTCTAGCTTTAGCTGTAGCTTGCTGAAAGGTTGTGTGTGTGTGTGTGTGTGACTCTGATTTTTTATGGTAGGCATACTTGCAGATGAAAGACGTAATAGATAAATATCAACTATTTTTCTTTTCTCTAGCATTTTTAAGTTTTGCATCGACGGACATGTTGGATGACTTGAACTCACTTTCCCCATGACGGGCTTATGTGTTACTGTGCATCTTTTGGTCTCATGTTTCAAAAAAGTTGCTAATGAGCAAAGCTGAAGTAGAGAACCAGTCTAGAACTTCCATAGTAAACTCTCGCAGTTTAGCGACATACCAGAATGGTGGATTTTTCATTCATACATTGTAAATGTACATCACTCCATCACTCAGACTGCCTGCACGGATACATCACTCAAACTGCCTGCATGAATTCTCACACTTAACACAAGATTAATGCTTAAACTGGTTAAGGCAGTCCCCTGGTTTCATGACTGGGGTATTATAAGGTCTGAAAATTGTCATAGGAACATGGAAAACGTGTCCGTTAAAACTTTACTTCATGTATTGCCTGTCACGTGTACATATAAATGAATCATCTGATCATGTTTACGCATGTGCACGTCGATGATATTGAATTAGAAACTCTTGTATGATATGTGCTCTATGTTGGGTGTGTGGTAAATTCCTAACTTATCATGACGTAACAAATATACTCAAACAAAAATACACTAGTCAGCGAGCAATCTCACAAACTGTATTCACGCGTTAGCAGGTGATATTGTGATGCCCTCCGTCTTTCCATCCGTCCGTCCGTCCGTAACTCTACCTCTTCTTCAACAGGTGCCTAGAAATTCACGCAACATTGTACATAGGGTGCCAGTGCGATAACCATCTGCGAGAGGGGTGTAGTTTTGTGTCCCTTCCCCACTGGTCTCTAGGCGGGGGGATTCATAGGTCAAAGATACACAAATTACAGTTAGAGTGACATATTTGAATATTTCAAAAAAAAAAGTATAACCAAACTTTAAACATGCAGTCATAGCACGAAGATATGTATGTGACCAATGTCAAGACAGGGTACTGGGTTATTTGCCATGCTATGGAAGTAATTCTAGTCGAAGGAAGTGCGCATCCGCAGATGTAAAAGTACAGCATATGGATAGGGGGTTGGTTTTTAAGGAACCTGCAACTGTTTCCAGCCTTATATCCTGGAGATCTGTTAGAGCGTGAAGTTTACATGGACTACTCTAAAATCGCATTTAAACTTTGCAGGTGACCGTATAGACTACATACCCTTGACATATCTGTAGCATCCGCCATTTGTGCCGCAGCAGTGGTGACAATTACGACAATGGACAGAAGCGGGAAGAAAAGGAAATCAGCTGCCATTTTGAACTGACAGTACATTTCGGGCTGATAATAATTATGATCAACCAAACACTACCCGGTGATGCGTCTCTGGTTAACCTTGGTCTGAAAAAAAAATTAAAAAATTCTCATAAATTACGATTGTGAATGTTAATAACAATATTTGTTATAGAATCATTGTATCTAAATTTCAATACAATAAGTAAAATCATATTTTTTCCAACTTCAATATTCATGTTTGTGTAAACGCAGATGTAATGCAAATAAATTCAGACTGAAAAATCTGTGAAAAATACTCGTTGCCAATGATTTTTACAACATGTTAAAGGTAAAAAAGTTGAAACTCTACTATGACATAGTATGCAACGTACAAATATTGGTTAGAATTAGCTCAAAAAAGTAGAAAGAAGGAAACAAAACAAGCAAAACTATCAAAGAAAACAAAGAAAATGAGGTAACCACAGAGCATTCAATTCAGCAAAAGTTATTATTATATGACTGAAGTTAAGTGATGGATTCATATGAAGAGCAAAACAAAATCGTAGGATTACACGCGTCTTTGAAATATGGAAACGTTTTCCGGAGCATAAGGGAGGAGTTTTCATGGTAGGGTTAAATTATTCCCGAATGGTCCGGCAGGCGTTTGCAGATAGCCAACAGAGTATAAATGCTATTTTTATATGATCAATTCGAAAATGAATGAATTATTTACACATTACTAACAAATACTGTTTAAAAAAAAAACGGAAAAGCATGTACCAATCGCCACATACGATTCCGATGTTTGAGTATAGGTAACGTCACAAAATCGTTCATGTCAAACCAGTTGGAACTGGCCCAATCATGCGAGAATATGAATTTTAAAAAAAGAAACCCTGAAAGTATAAGAAATAATAAAAATAGATAAAAAGATAGCATATTCAGCTGACAGTGGAAGGTATGACTTATTTTGGGAAGAAACAATATCTTAAAATAATCTATTTTCTATGCCCATGTATCGCTCTCATCTATAAAGCCATTTAGTTTCATTACTATGCAACTTATAAAGATTTCACCTTGAATCTTTACATAATACTTCTGAATACCTCTGTAGAAAGAACAACAAAACAATAGATTTTCTACAATTCACTCTAATTTTGGTGTATTTTTATTTACATTTACAGAGGATTACATCTGCAACATAATTAAAGGATTTTATATATATATTAATTTTCATTAAGAGAAGCACGAGCAAACATTTATGATTAATTTTTGCTACAATATATTCATTCTGTGGGCTTGCATATATTTCTTAACAATATATCGTTTAAATGAACTGGTAAAAATGTGCAAATTTACAGTCACATGTAAATTTATAAAACGATGTAAATCGCCTAACGGTGACAGATTTACACACCTATAAGAGTTTGTATGATGTTCACAGTTACACCATGTCTGGAGGTAGTATAACAGAATATTTCACACATATGTAGTTTTACATGGTGTGCTAATTTTCTAGTGCGAATGCATTACAAAATTTACAAATATGTGTATTTTTGGGTCATATGTAACTTTTTTGCAGAGATATATTTTAAAAAATACTTTCCTAAGGATGTTAGCTTAGTTCCTTGTTGTCTGCTTCTTTGTCTGTTAATTCGTTCGTTCCTAAGTATATGTATGCATTCAATATACACATATATTATTTGTCGCTTTCTGTATCCGTGATATGAAATGTTATGTCATACTATGTTGTGCTATGTAATCTTATGCTGTAAGTTATTTAATAATGTACACATTGTGTACGTACATATGTATATGTGCGTGCGTACGCACATATACAATGCATATTGTTGAAAAGAAATTGAAAAGAAGTTTTGACGATCAAACACACTTGCAATGCAGTGAAGTGATAAAAACAGGATTGTTTTTAAATAGCATTTGTCTATCTTACTCTGACACATGAACATGAGTATATGACTATGCGTTTACATGTTTAGCAGGAAAAACGAAATGGATAAGTTATACTGATCGATGATGTCAATACGTGGTATCTAACTGCACTGCAAAATCGTCCTCGTCATTTGTTTTCAGCGTTATAAAATTAAGTTAAAAGGGAAGCGTGTGGGGATTTTATAACACCAGTGCAGACAGATCTAACTATACAATATATAAACTATAATTATACACTTTTATCTCTGTATAAACACACAGCAAAGAGTGCATTTTGTGACTTTTTCTACTATACTTTCATCTTTCAGTCATAAGTCTGGGGAGGTTCTGAATTTCCATCAGTTAGCCTGTATTTAATTTTTGTTTCAAAGGAGGAAGATAAGTGCAAAAATGAGTCTAATGAAGTTTAGGTTCTTTTTTTTCCCCGTTCAGTATATCGTCTATCATCTACTATTTCTTTTACTTTTCATAAAGGTGTGGAGGATAATGTATAATTTCTGTCTCTGATAGGATAACACTCTCTTAAATAATTGTGTATGTAGTTTTCAAGGGCTTACAATCAAATATTTTACACAGGTGTGGAGCCTATGTATAATTTAGGATGGGATCATTATCTCTTAAATAATGTGTCTATAGGTGTTAAGGAAGTTGCAATCAATGTCTCATACAGGTATGGGGAATATGTATAGCTTCTAATAGAATAACACTCTCTTTTATACCGTTTATAATCGCGTATAAATCGGGTCCAAAGGCAAACAACATAGACCCTGATCTGCCGTCGCATAATGCGCCGGAGGATCAGGGTCTATGTTGTTTGTTCTACTGATTAGTCCTTACAAACTGCATAGACCCAGATCTGCCGGCGCATTATGCAACGGCAGATCTGGGTCTATGCAATTTGCAGTTGATATTGCCTTATACGCGAGTATATACGGTTATTGTTTCTGTTGGTTGTATACAGGTGTAAAGGCTGTGTATCCTTTCTGACAGGATAATACTCTGTTATATAATTCTGTCTATAAGGTTTAAGGGTTGTTCAATCAAATGTTTTATACAGGTCCTGGTGCAGGGGCTATATATAATTTCTCATAGGATAACACTGTTTTATAATTGTGTCTGTAGGTTATAAGTGGTGTGCAATTAAATGTTTTCTATAGGCGTATATGCTATGTATAACTTATTATAGGATAATAGTCTCTTATATAACAGTATATGTAGATTTGAAATGAGCTGCAATCAATGCCTCATACAAGTTTGGGGGCTGTTTATAACTTCTCATGGAATACTATTCTCTTAAATAATTGTGTCTTTAGTTTTTTTTCTTCTTCAAATATTACTACTACTACTACTACTAATGACTGAATGACGACGCCGACGACGACGATGATGATAGGTTTATATTATTCCTACCACAATAATATTATTATTATGATTTCACCATAATCATGATGATGATATAGCTGTAAAGTAAGGTGTACCAATTTATAAACATTAGTCCTTATGTGTGAAATATGTATGATATGCTGTCGGATTCATCCAGTATGTTCCTTCTAGGAATCTAGATGAATATGTGGATGGTTGGTTTCTAACAGCACTGTTAACACATTATTGGCTATATAATGCCGAGGACATTGGAGCTGGGTGCCTTTTCCAAGGACACACTGAGGCAGCCGATCTGGATTATCATGTACGGGTATCGAACCCGCGACCCTTAGATTATGCGTCTGACGATCTACCAATTGTGCTATCGCAGCTCCCCTCTCTATGAATAATGAAATAAATATCTTAGGAAAACAATAACAAAAGCTGAATCAAATATGGTCGTTTTTGGAAGAAAGAGAAAATATTCATCGATTTTCATTCTATTTGTTGTAAAGAACTTGAGTTGTTTCAAAGTTAATATACCAGTAGTTTGTTGTTCAAAATAAAAGAATATTCAACGTGAACACAATTTGATCACTTATCTTTACGGGAAAACAATGGACAACAGAGCAAAAAATCAGTTTTTGTTTTTTCTTTCTTTTCTTTTCTTCTGGCAAAATCCCTAGTAATCACAACAGGCCTAAGACGCAAATGCTTCAAATGTTTGAAAGAAGCTAATGATATGTAATATTCATCATATACACGGTTAAAGGCCAGGCCCGCCGTGGGTGGGGTGGGGGCATGGGAGGGGAGCAATTGCCCAAGGGCTCATCGATTTCTAGTGGCCCGCCGTCAACTCAGTTATAAAAAAATTAATTAATCTTTGCAATAAATATTAAAATTTGCTCCTTGCAAGAGTCTATGTTATGGTAGATTACTATAGGTTTTATATGCAAAACTGTACACAGATTTCTATATACAAAAATTAAACTAGTTTTGGGGCGGCCCATGACTGCTCTGCCCAGTGTCCCGGAATTTCTGTCAGAGGGTTATTGGTACCTAGGTTGTTTGTTGTATTTTTAAATGACGTTAATGTCAAACTATATATACATTCGTGACACCTGAAATAGTTATGATGTAAACTAGTTTCTATTTATCAGAAAATAAAAGAGTAAATAGAAATTATTATGGTGTCAAACACCATGAAATTAACTGATGATGATGACGATGATTATGTATATGCTATGTATGTTCATGAATTTTTCGCATGGAAATCAATGCAAAAACGTTAGGCTTACATTTACACACCTACCAGATGTTTAGTAGACTACCGTCTTTAGATCATTCGTATGATGTATATCCAAATAGTTTCTGATAATTTAATGGTTGTATTTCCAATTACATGGTTCCAATATGACAAGAATAAACGTCTGATCCAGAACTGCAGGGTACCCCCAACATTGATGAAAAGAGAACTTTTTGTATTTTGCTGTTATCTGAGTTTCAGAACATTAACAAAGTATAAAAACGAAATAAAATTGCATGATGCAAATTTTCAAAACTACGGCAGGTAATTTTGTATCCTGCCATCTTCCCTTCCCGATTTTTAAAAATTGTCTTCGAAGAAATCCCCAAATTTCAGGATTCAGGATAGTTAAGTACCATGTAAATCACGAAATACCTATGAAAAGTGATGACTTTCTGATGTTGTACTCATATTTTACAAAGCACCAAGAAGGACACGTAGAGCCAAAATTTTCACCAGCCACTTTCAAATTTGAAGATGTCAGCTTTTGTAAAATCATGGTACTATCCACATCTAGTTCTCGTTTACGGAACGAAACTATAACAACCCTTCTGCGATATTAGATTTTTTTACATGGTCGCAAACCACGGGGATAATCCGCAACGCTCCTTTGTCCAATTGGCGCCCGTGGCTTGCGATGATGGTT
Source organism: Margaritifera margaritifera (assembly GCA_029931535.1). Classification (NCBI taxonomy): domain Eukaryota; kingdom Metazoa; phylum Mollusca; class Bivalvia; order Unionida; family Margaritiferidae; genus Margaritifera; species Margaritifera margaritifera. The sequence goes on along the minus strand of JAQPZY010000944.1, from coordinate 599,510 downwards.
TTTATACATAGTCGCAAACCACGGGGGACAATACGCTACGCTCCTTTGTCCGATTGGCGCCCGTGGCTTGCGATGATGGTTTTTATAAGGAAAACTTTATTTCAGCAAGATTTACTTACCTTGGGTACTATTCTTAAAAAACCAAAATTAACTTTCTTATTAAAAACGGATCGCTGTCAAAGTTTATGTTTATTGCCGTGAATGGAATTTTGTTCGCATTTTAGTGAACTTGAAAATAGTGATTTAGTGTACTTCCTTTGAAATTAAATTTACAGTCGACCAATGCTGCTATGTTCTTTTATGTTCCAAGCCATTCCCCATAAATAAAAGCGTGTCTGCATCCATCCAATCAGAGCAACATTTACATCTATACATTACGGACATAATGGGTTCGCCCGGTTGTCCAGTACAGATTAAACAATCATTCCGCGATTGGAAATCACATGACCATTATATTATGACGTAATCGATATGACGTCACTTGCTACCTAAGTGTATCGTCGCGGTATGATATCTGGAGTGATTGGACGTAAAATGACGTGGTTGCGACTTCTGTCTCTTGACAAATAATAAAAAAGAAAAACAAAGCTTATAAAAGTACGGCAGAGAATTGTCCTTATTAGATTAGTTTTATTAGATACAGTATGTATGTGCTATTTTTATTTGTTGAAAGAAAAGTTTACTTCCTTATTGGAAAGTCTTTCTCAGCTTCTTACACGAAATGTTGTCTATAATATCTGAATGATGCAACTGGCACGCACGGTTTAAATAGAACAGTGTGCTCAACGGTATTGGGCTGCCTATGTTAGATTAATACACGAGAAGTGTTGACTATAATAAGAGAAATAGTGTACCCGACATGCTGGTTTCATTCAACCAGACTCTCGCGTCGCTCAGTGAGATGTTCGCCATACGAGGTCTGGTAAATAACAGAGTTTTGCTAGTAAGCCAGTACGAACCTTTCAAAAAAATTGGAAATGCGATTTCATTGGCTGATGAGATGAGGTGATGTCTTACGTCATTATGATGATAAAATGAGGTCACATTTCACTACATATGTGCATTTTTATTGGCTGATTGAGACATACCTCCTGCATCTACAGTGATTTCAAATTCGGTCCTTTTAAGCTGTCAATATTATTTTGGTTTGAATTATTGCAGAAAATATGTATAGAAAAATGTTGAGATAGGAAGAGATGTCTTTCTAGTTTCACTTCTACAAAGTTTTACCGATACGAGTTCTATCAGTAGCAGAGATCAAATAAACATTTTACCAGATCCTCGTATGGCGAAGCGATCTCAGAGCGACGTGTCTCATTCATTGGGACAACTGGCACGTACGATGTAAAAAGAACAGTGCGCCCGACAAGAATATATTGTTATCGATGATATCCTGTCCCCTTTTCCGCTTCAGTATAATCGTAGTTAAGGGTGGTGGGGTGGGGGTGGTGATCGACTGAATCGTGCAAAATAGAGGTTTTCAAACAAAATGCGTGATCTAAAAATATAATAACAATTTGCTTCCAGTAATTGATATTATCAGCTCGCTGGACATACTATTCAAGTCAGACATGGATTTATCTTCCTAAATTTGTGTGCAATGCAATTTTACATTTTTCAAACTTAACTTTTCGTTAGCACTACATATCAACTTTTGTGCTGAGGTGCCATACAACACTACATACATACATACATACATACATACATACATACATACATACATACATACATACATACATACATACATACATACATACATACATACATACATACATACATACATACATACATACATGGATTTTTATAGTGCCTGAGCAGATACATCCGACACTTCACTTCATTGGATAAGAGGAGGGGCAGGGTTGTAGACTAAAAGACGGAAGTGTGGAAATTAAAATTTTTAATGTTAGCAGGTAAAATTAGAGTGATACGTGAGGAAAAGAGTTTTCAAATAGACTGTAGTAAGTTGTCTTTAATGATCATAATTCCTTTTGGTAAAGTACGTCTGAAAAATCCATGGCGAGCAGATACATCGAACTGTATGGTATCTCATGTGCGAAATTCCAAGTGACCGCTGATCAGTCCGGTCGAGTTATTACTAAATGGTACATTCTCCTTGGAGGGTACTACTAATGGCCTTTGAAGGAGAACGTAAGCCAGTATTTTATAGGTTTAATATATTTTTTTTACCTTTATCCTTTATTTCATATATATTTTACAGAATTTTCACAGTTTTACCTGTACTCTTTTACTTTTTAGTGATTCATGTTTCGTTTATTTGGAATGATTTACCTTCCTTAAACTTTCTGCAAATCTTTATATTTAGATTTTTAGAACTTAACTTGTAATTGGCACCATGTAGCTAGTATTGTGCTGACGTGCTGTTAAACCCATATGCATACATACATCCAACCTATCGGCAAGAAAGGTGATCACGGACACTTATATATATATATATATATATATATATATATATATATATATATATATATATATATATATATATTATATATATATATATATATAAATGGATGTGTTCATGTTTTTGAAATAATCAAAGGCAGAAGGTACATGTAGACAGAAGTGACATAAATTTCATGCCTCATTGAGTATTGTCACTTGTTGAATGAAACTTTACGTGTGCATTCACCTCCATAAATTATGTTAGAACCCATAAAATGTAAAACGTGATTGCAATGACCTACTTTTTTGTGCTAAAATGGCAATGCTGAGTTTTAGGATTATGTACAGGTTAAGCAATCGAGACATAGGATTCTAAAGAGACCTTCAAATTGTTATCAATTAAAAGCCTGAAAGAAGAAAACAGACGTTAATTTAGATTGATTTATTGCATGGGAAACACAGTTGTAACTGTGTCATGCGCACTTTCACTCGAGTCCTCTGTTGAAACTTTTCCATGTTATTCTTGTACAGTTTTAATAATCACAATAACAGTCGCGAGAAAGAAAATAATAAAGTCGACGAAAAGTAATGGAAACCTTGGGAGATCTTTAACGATTTACTACCTACCATAAATCGGCCGCGGTGTCTTTCTTTTGCGGAAACAGCTGTGTTCTCAAAACATACTTATGTCATACTGAGAAAATGTTCTCAATACTTGTGTCATACTGAGAAACTGTACTCAATACTTATGTCTTACTGAGAAAATTTTCTCAATACTTATGTCACACTGAGAAAATGTTCTCAATACTTATGTCACACTGAGAAAATTTTCTCAATACTTGTGTCATACAGAGAAAATGTTCTCAATACTTATGTCATACTGAGAAAATGTTCTCAATACTTGTGTCATACAGAGAAAATGTACTCAATACTTATGTCATACTGAGAAAATGTTCTCAATACTTGTGTCATACAGAGAAAATGTTCTCAATACTTATGTCATACTGAGAAAATGTTCTCAATACTTGTGTCATACAGAGAAAATGTACTCAATACTTATGTCATACTGAGAAAATGTTCTCAATACTTGTGTCATACAGAGAAAATGTTCTCAATACTTGTGTATTACTGAGAAAATGTACTCAATACTTGTGTCATACTGAGAAAATGTACTCAATACTTATGTCATACTGAGAAAATGCACTCAATACTTGTGTCATACAGAGAAAATGTTCTCAATACTTGTGTCATACTGAGAAAATTTACTCATCAATATACTTTTCTTTGTACATTTAATAAAAGAAGTCTATGGATAGTAAGTCACATGGTACTTTGTACATTTAATAAAAGGAGTCTATGGACAGTAAGTGACATGGTACTTTGTACATTTAATACAAGGAGTCTATGGACAGTAAGTGACAGGGTACTTTGTACATTTAATACAAGGAGTCTATGGACAGTAAGTGACAGGGTACTTTGTACATTTAATAAAAGGAGTATATGGACAGTAAGTGACAGGGTACTTTGTACATTTAATACAAGGAGTCTATGGACAGTATGGGACAGGGTACTTTGTACATTTAATAAAAGGAGTCTATGGACAGTATGGGACCGGGTACTTTTTCTCATATTTTCTATATAAGGACCCTTACATGAGAATAGGTATATAGGAAAGAGTAGCGTAAGAAATTGTACACCAACATTTTTAATTGATTTTGGATTGCTTGGACACTTAGCTACAAAAATATAAATTTTTAGCAAGTTAAATACTTTAACATTTAACAAGCGATCGTCCATACCAAATTAAATTTGATTGCGGGAAGAAACATAAAAGTAAGCCCTTTTCATAAGTACCTGCAATTCGATTATACACCTCAGTATTGGTGCAAAAGTATCGATTATGGTATGCTAAATTACACCAAAAGGTTAATTCATATCACCTTGATCTATTCCCTAAACTCATATCTAATAAATAGATTTTATTTTGAGAAATTCGCTCAGCATCTTGTTCTGACTACAAAACCCATTTTCAATCACCCAGTTAGAAGTACATTACAATTAACCAGCTTTTACTCGAAGAAAAAACTATATGTTATGGTAGTTTTCCCAAGAGTCTGAATAGTATGAGGATTTATGCATAGAAATTACGGTTTAATTAGCATTGGTGTATAAATAGCAGCATTATTTATGATTAAGCATGTGATTGAACAAGTAATATTCATAGTTTTTTTCTGTCCCTTGACTGGGCGTAACATTTAATTTTCTTCAAATAACGACTGTCCAATGAATTGCCAACTCAATTATTAAGCCATTCTTGTACATTGCTCGTGTTTAATTGTGGCCAGATTTTTCTTTCACAATATGGTTAAAATATTTTGCCTGAAAGTGAAATAGTTGAACAACAAGTACTTTGAGGAATTGCACACATATTATATTCGGTGGATTTAATAGCACAAGGACAAGACGTTATTGGCTGTTCTCCAATGTTAACATCTCATGACGTGCATAGACCTAGCCACTACACCAACTCACCTACAAAAAGTACATGGTTACTATGGTTACTAGTATTAGATTGACTAATACCCGTTTGCACATTGTTATATCTGTATATACAACCAGATGTCGTAGATGCACAATCAAGTATATGATTTCATATGTACAATATATATATATATATATATATATATATATATATATATATATATATAGAGAGAGAGAGAGAGAGAGAGAGAGAGAGAGAGAGAGAGAGAGAGAGAGAGAAAGAGAGAGAGAGAGAGAGCTATGAAGATAATTGGTTGGATAGATAGATAGATAGATAGATAGATAGATAGATAGATAGATAGATAGATAGATAGATAGGTAGGTAGGTAGGTAGTTAGGCAGCTAAATGGATAGTTATTAGGTATAGACCTAATTTTCAGAAGTTAACATGAGCCTGGTCGTACTTTATTAAATGCCGTTCACATTTATTTCCTTTATAATGTCATGTATATAGTGCATCATTCAGTGACGTAACATTTATCAACTTCTCAAAGCAACAATATTTTACCATAACGAGTTGACTGTAGTGTGATAAATATAATCTCAAATTCGTATATTAGACATGCAAGTTTCATACAATATGCTACACACTGCAAACAGCTCATGGCATATCGTATATTACGACACATTACAGAGTTTTAATATTGTATATATGTCCCCCTCTCGCCATTGTATGTATGCATGCATTTGATTGTATTCGCCGCCTTAGATCTCTCAGACCATGCGGCTTGAATCAAATAGGATAGAAATCCATTTCTCTCTTCATGTTTACATTTGTTTTTGGAAGGAATGACCTTCCTAGGATTTTTGTGTAATTCTTGTTTTTTTGGGTTTTTTTTTTTAGAACTTTACTTTTAATTAACACCAATTAACTATTATTGTGCTGATGTGCTGTTAAAGGTTAATACATACATATATATCATCTCATTTTTAATTTTGGAAGCACATTATTTTTATTCTTTGGATTATAAGCGTACACTATATGTTATCATGGACATCATTTTGGGTAGCGATACATCAGCATCATTGCCGTAACATGATACGTTTCCTTTGTTTCATGCAATTATATGGGTCACCTGTGGGCAAAGTTAAACACAAACTATGTATCTGATGATTCTAATGAAGTCTCTTTCATGAAGTTATATGGGCCACCTGTGGGCAAAGTTAAACACAAATTATATGTCTGATGATTCTAATCAAGTCTCTTTTCGACCCTGTATAAGCGTATAACTCAATAACATGTCTTTTATATTCTTTAAAATTCTTGATGACGGTGCATTTGGTGAAACAAGTTAAGTTATCTTTAAATAGAGAAAAAGTATTTTTTTTTGTTCCAAGATATATGTTTTATGAATTTAATTCATCTCTAGGGTCGTCATTTTAAACCAGTAATGAGCAAGATTTCAGATAATTTTTCAATTTGATTATTGCGTTAGTGGATGTTGGATTATTTTTATCATTAGAATATTTGGAGGAATAATTTTTAGCAAGATTCGTAAAAAAGTAATCCCAATAAATTAGAGATTTATACTAATTTCAACAGAGATTACATTCTTGACATAATTTCAATCAGATATCTCACATAATTCCGACATTCTATCTGGTTATTCCTCTACAAATTCTGTCGAGCCCATATCAATTAAAGTGTCCAAAGTGAAAAGAAGTAGGAAGAAAAAGATACAAATAAAGCAAATTATAACAAATTCACTTTTGTAAATGCCAAATAGAAGCCATGATTCATTCCTCGATTGATTATGCTAACTGAGGCCAAATCTATGTGGAATATCAGGCGATAGCTTCAGAGTAAGTGAAGTCATTTAATGCAAAATATTTATTTCATTAGTCAATGCACTTTTTCGAATTATTTGTATATAAACAATCGATTTAGGGAAACATCATTCTATTATCGACAAATGCATGTAAATTTACACGAAAAATTAATAATAAATAATGATTTTTTTTACCTACAATCCTTTCTGAAACTACCAGAAGTTAGGCATGAAATGGAAAACTACATAGCAAATCATAATTGCCAATGGAATAGCATTAACAAAAACTATCGCCATTCTGAGCCATTATAACCAGATTATGTACTTAGTCTGAGAGGTCCACTGCGTAATTCTAGCTTGTCAAAGACCCTTGGCAATATTGCATATTTTCTCATTGCATTACTGGTATAACATGTATACACTCTGATATTTTAATGGCATAAAATATTTAATACACAATATTCGGAACAATCTATGTACTGTAACCTTGTGAATCATTCACGCCAGCCTGTGAATCATTCATGCCAGCCTGTGAATCATTCATGCCAGCCTGTGTGAAAACGTTTTAATGTTTGACAAAAATATATAGTCTCAGTCCAAAATCCTCATTCAAGTTACAGAGTATCAGAATATCAAATTTGGACACAAAATCTGCATAATTTGCAACCCCTCAAAATCAAATCTAATGACACATATTCGGAACAATCGTTTAACGGCTCAGCAATGTGCCAACAGAAGAGTTCTGTAAGTCAACTCCGTGATGAAAAAATTTATATATATATATATATATATATATATATATATATATATATATATATACCTTTGTTACAAATAGGAAACTAATTAAGGCAACGGGAGAAGTTATCTTATAATAATGTATACAACAAACTCTTATTTTTTCAGAACCACTTTGAAAGATATGAATGTTTACGGACGATAATCCATGATATGTATGAAAAAAAACTATGAACACCTCTTGCCATAAACTAATCCCTTTCTATCAAAGTCTGCAAACACAATTCAAATGAAAGATCTACCGCAGAGTAATTTTCATTTGAATTAATACGTAGCGTAGTCTATTTATAACTAAATTCCTTAGAAAGAAACAATGAGTGCACAAAGGCATACTCACAGGGATTTTGGTTACAAGACATCTCATAGGTGATAAATAAAAAAGACCATTTGTAATTTGATCAAACAACCAAACCATCATCCTTGATAGATTTAATCAGAACGCCAAGAAAGTGGAATATCATCTTTTACCGTTGTTACAAATTTGACCTAGAATGTATGGTTCTTTGAGCTACTGATGCTCGAATTAGTTGTATTTCCCCTATTTTACCGTCCGTGAAGAAATTTGAATGTTCACAATATAAATAAACTCATTTATCAGTTAACGAAGTGTTTTGCCGATTAAACGCCATACTGTAATTTAAGTATACGTATGATCGCAATACCTCTAAATGCACGAGAATTTTGAACAGTGAGGTGCACGTGTTTGCGTGAAACAGTGTCGAAAGTGAAGGAACAAGAGTATATCCAAACAGTTGTGATATGTGTTGTAGCTGTCCATCAACCAAAACAAGGACACATCCCTCCTTTTCATCCTATACATTTTTTTTATTTGAGTCACTTATATGAGAAAATTACAAAAACATTGCAATTTCATTTATGTTAAGACGTTGTACTACTACTGCTAATACTACTGCTACCACCACCACTACTACTACTACTATTACTACTACTACTATAACTACTACAACTACAATATTGATAATAAAACCTGTATTTACCCATTGTGACACAACTGCGAAAGTGCAACCTAGACTTACACTTACCAAACAACATTTAAAATACTAAAACTTGGATGCCGAAATGGATGATACATATTTAGTATTATCACAGTGCTAGATCACGTCGAGTTGTCAGCATTAGAAAATCCGGATCATGACGCGAAGCGTCGAGTCATGATTGGGATTTTTATGCTGACAACGAGACGTGATCTAGCAATCAAAATCGCATTACAGTGATAATGATATTTTTGTTATATACCTATCAATTTTCAGATAATTTAATAAAATCACTATATGTAGTTGAAAAACACAAGAAATTGCTAAACATTTCAGCCTCTTTAATACGAACTTCATCTTAAAGCATAAATCGAATTACTTTTTGAAAGGCTGACATGCGCATGAATATTAGTTTTTCATTATGAATGAAGTTTGTGAAACAACGCTCGCTCCGTTTGAGTACCATCATTGTCAATAACACGAATTCTTCGACGCTTGAGGACAGACTACTCATATATGTGATTTACAGTTATTGTGCAGTTCTGAAATTTTGCATCACGCAAGTTTTCACCAGCTGAATGAATGGAAGGTTCTTTCGGAGGCCTGGTTGAATGAGGTTGAACTGTTTCTGGTGACATATTGTGAGAGGCTCCGATGGGAATTTGACACGGGAATGACAACATTATTTTGACAGTTATTTACAACAGAATTGGAAAAATTGTTGGAACTTGATGGAACAGATTTGTTGCAGAGAATATTACTCATTTATAATTTCAAATTCATCCATTATGCGTGAAACTGACTAACGTTACCATTTATGAATTTGTAATGTTTTGGTACGCGATTTCCGAATATGATCTTGTTTCAGACGAACATTTTGGCAATATTTTACTACTTCAAAATAAAGGAATAAATGCTTTTTTATTGTTGTCACGACAAAAACATTGTTTAGACCTTTCAGATATTTTATATATAACGCAAGGTTTCTTAACTAACGTCGCTGTGAGAGCTTTGTTTACTGCTACTGTTGGCATTCCATCGCTAGAGGCGCTGCTATTGTCACCAGGAAACCTCGAGGATAAAGTAGTCCCAGCCTCGTTTGAGAGTATGGTGATCCTGCTTGTATGAAATGACGGTAAAATTCTGGCTCTTTCTTGGGTAGAAAATTGGTAGGTATATAATAAAAAGTGCATTTTGAATCTACCAATGTTGAAATTCGTGTCAGTGACTTTTTCTTTGCATTTTATGATAAGTATGACACTAACTGTATAATTGCTTTGCTTTGGTGCTTTACAGCACAGCAACACAATTAGGTTATTTAGTGCCGAGGCAATTGGAGTAAAGTGCCTTGCCCAAGGACACACCACGGTAGCTGACCAAGGCTGGTCCGATGGTAGGATTCGAACCCGCACCCTTTCGGTCGTGAGTACGGCACGCTAACCACTGAGCCACCGCGGCTCCAACTATATAATTGTAACACTTTCTTAGATTGAACTGCACGTTACATAGATTTTACAAGTTTGTTGGCAGGATGACGGTAAAAGATGGGCTTTATAGACGTCGAGAGGCTCTGGTGCATCGAAAAGCAAGGATGCCACCACAGAGGCGAAATGCTTTAGAAGTACTTCTGTCGCGCAGATTTGACGCAAGGAATTTTCAGCCGGTTAAGTCTGCCACGGGTAGCAGGCTGACCACATGTATGGAGTTTTCCGTACTAAACGGATGTTCTTTTCTTCATAAATGCGAATGTACGGACGGATAATCCAAAAGTGTGAACTTTTTCCCCGATCGATACAGCACTGTTAAACTTTTCTTTCGAATTTCTGCATCTAACATTACTGCTGGATATTTTTGTTGTTGCAAAATATATCTAGTAATTTCAGATATTGCCAGGTGAAAGATGAATTGCGGCAATATACCATACAAGTTATAGGTACATCGTTCTATGTACTATCTCTGCTTTATTGTTGATTTTCTTTTATTGCGGATGATATCTCTTAACTGCAGAAACAGTAAGAATCGTTTGCAAACTCTCAGAGGAAAATTGACGTTTGGAGAGAAAGTAGCTTGAAGACGTTTGGAGATAAATGAGCGATAGAGATTTGCATATTGTTTATTTGATTACTGTAAGTAAATTAGTTAGTTATTGTAATATTTAAACATAGTATCATTGTAGAATTATCTACCAAGGACGATAGCATCACTTTCTTTAATTGGCAATGTTATCAATCATTGCATTTAAGTCATTCAAATTAACTTGACGTGATAAAAGGAATGAAACAAACAGTTTGAGTCATCACCCTAATGTTTGTCGTTCTGAAGTTTTAGTAATGTTTTAAAGAAATACAAGCGACAACTTTCTTTCTTTTCCTTTAATATGTTAGGTTTAAGAGATATATAATCAGGCAAATATGTATAAGCAAGGCACACATTTTAACAAATTGCATGAGTACATTTTAATTTCTCTTATTAAGTGTTCAGGATGAAAAGAAATTATTTCAGAAATAATGTCTATAATTTTACCCCCTAATCAGTGAATATTCAAGTTTCCTGAGAAAGGATATTCTTTACATCATATAAATTTTATTTAAAAATATTACTTTCCAAATATCTTTTTATACTTGTAAAATATCATTTCAGCTTATATCAGAAAACAAAAGCCTAAGATGAAAGGAAACAAAATACAATTTAAGTCTTATGATGATAAAAATGAACTATTGTAAAAACCAAGAAGAAACCATTGCAGTAATCATCAGTTCTCCAAGGATTTGTGAAAACTGGAATCACTTTGTCACTTCAAGGTCGTTTGAAGAATTTGTAACGAGGAGGAATAAAAGAAGAACCAATATAACCTATTTTTCATCTTAGTGACCTTGACCAATATAACCTATTTTTCATCTTAGTGACCTTGACCAATATAACCTATTTTTCATCTTAGTGACCTTTTATTCCTGTTGACGGTTCCAGAAAGGCATTTTGTGTTTCAGCCTACTTTATTTGATGTTTTCGTGTTTTTGTCTATTGAAGACGTGTCCTTATTGGCAAAAATCTGAATTGAGAATTATGTATGTTGTATTTCATCTGCAATATTAATTTTCTAATGTTATGCTTGAGGTGTCCGATGATGACAATTTATAAATTTGTAAGCACCATACACATAAGATGCTTACGTGAATAAACTATTCTGAATTCTTAATTATGTTATACAAAGGCCTGAAATGGTACATCTTATTTGTCTTTGATTAGTTTTATAGTTATTCTACGTTCTACAAATCTTCTTGGTTCTGATATAAAAAGGGGGGAGGGAGATAGGGGTTGGAGGTATGGTCGTGGAGGAGCGTACAGAAAGATTGTAAAATGTAACTCTTCTGAATTTTTTAAAAGTACAAATTCATCATCTAAATGATGCCTGAATTTCTTTACTTCAATCAAATGAATTGGACTCCACTCCTTCTATTTTTCCAGCATCTACCGGTGTTATGTTGATAGGGAGTAGTCAAGGGGTTGATTTAAAAATGAAGACAAGGAGAAAAATCATCGTCCATGCCAGGTCCAAAATGAAACCGTTGAGTGTCAACAATAATTAAAGCGCGATCTGAAGGTCTCAGCTGCAAATACAACGATTAAACACTGATATATCGCTACAGTCTTTTCTTGAAAATTATTCCCATTTGAAGCCTCTCAATGCCAGAACAATTTTACATAACAAGTTAAACATCGCCGACAACATTAGTTTTGTCATTGCTGACGGTATAGGTATTCTGAGAAAATATTCTATTAATACTTCGCCCGTTGCGAGAAATTAACGTACTGAATATGGAGATTGAAATTGACTAATTACTGATTTAATGTAAACGCTTATGAAATAATTATGAACTTTTGATAATTACACGTAATCACCCAAGAGCTAAATTATTTGCAGTACATATTATTAACCGGAAGTAGTTATCGTTCTTCATTTCAAGCACGTATTTCGAACAAAAGATTTGTATATTCTCAAGAATGACAAAAGTTGTATAGGGGGATATAACTATTGGAAGAACTTGACCTTTTCATTCAGAAGGATAAAGCTTTTTTTCAGAGAACCAAAAAGTAGTTGGTCACATCATGGGCTTTGAGAAGAATTAATTTTATTCTTATGTTACTTTTGCCAACATTCGTATAAAATCTTCTTTACCAAGTTTTTAAAATTAAGATAGCAAATTATTGTAAACCCATTTTTCAGATCCCAATGTGCCTGAATTCGTTTACAAATGTGTTGATTTATATCATTTCTGTTGTTGTACATTTTAGGTCTATCCTCAATGGACACTGAGAGCCTTTTTCCATTTAGGTCTATCCCCAATGGACAATGAGAGGCTCCAAACTCCCCTTTTTCCATTTAGGTCTATCCCAATGGACATTGAGAGGCCCCACACTCCCCTTTTTCCAATTACCTTACAAGTATTCTTACGCTTGCTAATGTAATCAAGCGGTAAAACGAAGGCAGCAATAATTATGCTTTGAAATAAGGATTATTACCACCTTTCAATTTATTAATTTTCTTAATCATCCAGATCATTATCTTCTATTCACAGTTTCAGATAAAATGGTTGCTAAGCAGTTACTTCTATCCTTGATCCAAAGTTAATGTGATTGAAATCATTTTAATTTGAACCTGACGTGATTGTGGCAAAGAATCCTTATTTAATATTAGTTGCCTTCAACCTTTTTCTGGAATCGTCGAACTGGTATAAAAAGCAATTAATGAACCTATTTAATTGGTTACAGTTTCTCTCGATAAATAATTTTTTTCAGGGAATAAACAATTATCCATATTCATGACTTAAAACACGTTTTCCGCATAATATGAATCAATATCTAATATCAGTCAATATAACGGAAACCAAATAATGCTTATAAATACAGGTCAAATGAAAAACAGACAATAAAACACTAATTAACGATATATATTGATAATATATTAACAAATTAATTCAGATAACAAATGTGTCACGTGAGGTTGTATCATTCTACTGCATATAATGGCAGTAAAACAATTATCAGGGTGAAAAAATGTCTCTTTAATGAATTTACACATGAATTTTAACAGATCATTATTTTTACCACATGATTTTCACTTAAATTGAAAAGTATTACGATTTATATAATACCACGGTTGAAGGTAAAGACATCTCCTATTACAAAAATAATAATAATAATAATAAAAATGAGGATTCTCTGATATAATAGTGCTCAACTCCAGCGGTATTCGTAATAGAGGGTATGCGCCATTTTGCTGCACTGAACCAGCTACCGGACCATCATTGCTTATTGATACAACACTCCCTCCCTATAAGGTCTTTCATTATAACACGGTCCTGTTATAAGGCGAGTATAGCCATGAATAAGATTTCATTAAATGGTAGTTAAATTAAACATATCATGTGCTTCATTATAATGCAGACTCACTATAAGACGGTATACTTAATGGCTCTCACGATGGAGTACTGTATTAAGAACTATTTTTGAAACTGGCAAAGTAACAATTATTCACTTAATGTATCTAACATTTGTCTCAGTAACTTACAGAAATAGTGCACAGGATGAAGGATAAGAAACAATTGTGCGTTAACTGTTTCCATGATGCAAATGGTGCATACCCTTTACAATGCACATGCAAGTTGGCTAATCTGGATTACTGAGTTGCAAATGTCTTTCTCAGCGCATCAGATTGCATTATTTTTTATATTTTTTTTTGTTTGTTTGTTTTGTTGTTGTTTTTTTTTTCGTTTTGGGCTAATAGTCACGTAACTCCGTAGATTAGTGATTTATATTCGGAAAAAACCCCAACAAATGTCCAACTATATGACAAACTTTTGAAAGGTGAATAAAATACTCATAGCCGATTGCCTATTTTAAATGAACTTGACAGTTTGTTTGGGAAATCAAATTTACGTACAGAGTTGTTTGAGTGAAGTTAAACTTTTTTTTTATGTGAAATTATGGTATGATGTAATTTGTGTCTTATTACACGATTTTAGAATATTTTCTCACTATTTGTTATTTTAAACCTCAACGTTATGCATAGATCAGACACAGTTTTGTTAACCTGTTACACGTATCGTTACTTGTATTTCTTTTACCGTTATGCATAATAGACCATGTAAATACCATGACATTTTATTTTGAATTGACTACAACAGTACTATTTATATAAGTTTTTAATGCCGATGCAGAGAATATTACAGATAGGCCTCCAACGTGTAAATGGGAGTAAAAACGTGTAGCTATGATCTGTCACAGAGAATATTACAGATAGGCCTCCAACGTGTAAATGGGAGTAAAAACGTGTAGCTATGATCTGTCACAGAGAATATATTCATCCCAATACATTTGCCCTCTTTTTCTTCAGTTCTTGGAACAACTTTGACAAATAAGATTACAAGGTAGCGTTCCCTTACTAAGATCAGTCTTTGTAAAAGTTGTTCTTTCATGATTTTTTTTTCTCAGAAAGTTATGGGAAAATTGTCCCGTATCCATTCCACCCCACACCCACTCCTCACTCGCATCCCTGACCCTTACCCTGACCATCACAACGGCGTCATTACTCAGGAGTTGAGAATAAACTCACAGATCAGAAGGAAGGGAGATGTATTCATGAATCAAATTGTGACAAAGATCAAATTGGCATAATATTTCCTGGGGAAGTTGCCCAAATGTGTCTGTGACGGGTTTTGTTTGGTGTTTTACGGCACAGCAACTCAAGAAGGTTATTTGGTGCCGAGGCAATTGGAGTGAAGTGCCTTTCCTAAGGACACACCAGAGTAGATAACCTACCTGATCAGATGGTAGGATTCGAACTCAGACCCGTTCGGTCGTGAGTCCAGCACGCCAACCACTGAGCACACGCTTCTAGCTGTCCATGGGTGGTATGAAAGTATTATGATTGGCAATATTACTGTGCCTAACTGGCAATAATACTATGCCTTACTGGCAAGAATACTGTACATAATTGTCAAGAATACTGCGAGCAAATTCCAGTTGAAACATATCAAAACGAATCATTTGGTTCATATAGTATCTTTTTCTTGATAGACACTTAGATAATAGAGGCAATGTGAGAGTGGAACTGTAAAGAACGAACCAAGACTCATTCAATAAACTATTATGCGCTCTAAATAGGAGAAAGTTGCTTATCTTGTCCATTTATGTTTGTTTAATAACACCATAGACTTAGAAACAAAACATAGCATAAATAATGGGCAATTATGCAGTATAATATTGAGACGGTGAATTAGTAATAGATGAAGACCATTTTAAAACCATTTAATACCCCAACATCAATGAAACAAGGTACGAATTCGACGTTGTTTGCTCCTGACTACCGCTACTACTACGTTTTCTCTTGATGATGACGACGACGATGATGATTATGACGACGACGACGACTATGATCATTATTAAAGGAATCCTGCTCAGTGTTTTGGGCAATCACCTGATGTGTTTCCTTCGACAATTCAAGAAGTGTACAGAGAACAAGGTTTATTGGAAAGTTCACTCTCTAATTGCAGTAAAATTTACTGCAAGCTCGACAGGCATACATTTTCCTGCTGTATAGCAACGAGTTATTTATAGAGGGGTAGTATTGGTTGCTTTAAATTAATCACAAGTTATCGTCGCTACACATGATGCCACAACCAGCAATATATTCTGCCTAATTCTGCAATAAACACAAATGAAGTATATTGGTCCCGCAATATTAAGCCCCTCAGTATAACGCTGCCCTGTTTATAACGCAGGTGTGGTGATGGATCCAATTTAATTGGTAACCTTTTGTTTTCCCATTACTTTTTAATTTATTTCACTTTATTTTAGTTCTTGCCTCAAGAGAACCAATAAAAATGTTAATTTACACCACTGAATGCTCTTTTATGTGTTTGAGACACTATCAGGGCACAGTCTTTTTTAAGCATTCCTCAGTATAAGGTATCCTCACTATAACGTGGGTCTCTTGCATAGCTCCCATGAAAATCGATATAAAGCACTTATACACAGCGGATGAAATATACGGAACTGATAGGGACCAAAGACACTATTCAATTCACGACTTCTCATTAATTTATATCGTACCCTAGCTGATTCATTCTCATCAGACATATTTAATTATTTAGCACGTTTATCAATTGCTAGCAGTAAGTTTGTCCTTATTGGATTAAAATGTTAAAATAGTGATTTGTGTACAGCTATGTATCTACGTATTTAACTCATTTGAAAACGAAAATGAGATAATCTGAATAGATTATGTAAAATTCAGTGGATTTTGAACTCTCGTTTGAAATGTAAAATAACAGGATATATACATAAGAAATACATATGTGTTTGAAAAGAAAATTTCACGAACTTGACATGAAACTAAAAAATACAATGGGTATAAATATCCTTTTATTAAGCGTGTAAGTTTTTACGATTTCCATTTTGAAGAGTAAATTTGGTGAAAAATATAAGTGCACAAAAATATTAAATTTAGAGAATTTTCGTCAAAGATTATTTTGACACAGTTTTGATGTATGCTAAGGCATTGAAATTTCCTGTGGTTTTGGAAGAGTTTGAAACGTTTTAAAACTACTTTACTTACTATAATTACGAATCATACCGAAAATTATTACCAAGTTATAAAATCTATTTTCATTACTATTTAACCATGAAAAGTCAGTAATGTGGCATCTTTTAGAAGAGTTAAAATTTACTTTACTAATAATAATTACAATCTTTGCCCTAAAATTAATAATATAATACAAATACCTTTCTTTTTATTCCTATCTCTATTTGAGAATATAATATATTAATCAAAGAGCGAAATGCATAAAAATGCACCATATTAAAATCGAAGAATTACAAAGTTACTTTGTAACGAAATTTGAAGAAAAAAACAACGATATTACTTCATAATAAAATTTGAGTAGAAGTGATATTAGCCTTTGACAATCGAGTAGATTAATTCGGATTTCCATAACGAAAGATTTACAGAACTCTCTTATTAGTCCAATGTTTAAACAATCCATGGAATGCAAAACAACAACATTTCTTGAAATCACCGACTTAGACATTTGAAGAGCATTATAAAATAACTGTTTCAGTATAGAAGAAAGAGAAGGATATACAGCTGTTCCTAAATTTGTGAAACATATCTTGATCAAATTCAATATCTACTTCCGTGGCAAGAAATAAGTTTTAAATTCACTTACTTGTGTCTATCCTGTGCCGCAAATAGCTGCTTCTTTCTCACAAGTACCGGGTTTGAATCACTCGTATTTATTGATGTCCTTTATTTTATAAAGGTATCACTGCGGGGGCTCACAAATACCACACCTATATATTTTCTTTTAAAATGCGCGGTGAAGCAATCTACAGTCTATAATGCGCACTACACCTTGCTACCGAGTTCATTACATATGCAGCACTGAAAACTGCGGGGCGTAACTAAGTACACATGTGACATATCCCAAATGTCTGCAGTACTCTCTAGCCTCATCAATAATGAGTGTAACTATGGAAACTTGAAAATTGGCTTATCATTGAACACTAGGCTAATGCAAAATGAGAAAGGAGATTTTGGATGTAATGTAATTTTAACTTATTTCATTACTAGAAGCGTCAGGATATATCAGGAACATATTACACCTTTTTGTTTGTGGTCCGCAGAGAAGGGCTGGATGTCTTCAAAGATGTCATCAGGTTTACAAAGAGTGCTTTTACGCCCCTAAGGCAGAAAAAGAATGCATCAGTAATGACTTAGAGATGGCTGTTTACCAGAACTGTAATGCCAGTAGACTATGACCAAACAATAATACTGACAATAAGTATTTCCTAGACCAAAGCAAGCGCTGTTCCAATTTGTTTCGAAATTAACTCATGGTGAAGGATTTGTCAAGTACCTTTTAGCGTGCGTATTGTCCGATGTCAACGTCGCCGTCCACGAAAAAGTAATAGAGTCAACTCTTATCTTGCATTGTTTGAGTCTTCTAAGCTAGTAGAAGCTGGGGAAAAATCTTCATCTATGGTATCTGCGTTTAAAATTATAAAAATAATTTCTTTTTACAAATACATATTTTGTCAGACATGCCTTTTGACTTTTTGCAAGATATATTCATTATAATTTTTTCCCTAACCTTTTAAACGAAACTCAGAACGAAAGAATATTGCTTTCAAATAATTGTTGTGAGTTTTGCATGTACGTATCACCTAACAGCCATACTGGTGGTAACGGTATAAATGGTAAGATATCACTTACATATGTTTTACGTAAGAGTCATACTGGTGGTAACGGTATAAATGGTAAGATATCACTTACATATGTTTTACGAAAGAGTCATACTGGTGGTTACGGTATAATTGGTAAGATATCACTTACATATATTTTACGCAAGAGTCATACTGGTGGTAACGGTATAATTAGTAAGATATCACTTACATATGTTTTGCCTAAGAGTCATACTGGTGGTAACGGTATCAATGGTAAGATATCACTTACATATGTTTTACCTAAGGGCCATACCGGTGGTAACGGCATCAATGGTAAGATATCAATTACATATGTTTTACCTAAGGGCCATACTGGTGGTAACGGTATCAAGGGTAAGATATCACTTACAGATTTTGTTTCGATTCAAATATATCTTGGCATTGGCATTACTTAATTTGTAAATTCATTGTTTCCACATGGAAAGTTGTCGTTAGATATATTTGAAGATGGTAGGACAGAAATTTAGAAATGTATGAACAATGTCATCGCATTCCATTTGTGCTAACTTGTTATACAAGAGGCCATTATCTGCTTGTTTTTCTTTTAAAATTATTCCACTCCATTTTTAATATAAACAACAGCATCCCTATCATTGTGGCATTAAAAATATAAATTTTAAATCAATTTTATAACATTTTCCGGACTATTTTATGACTCAACAGGAATATGCTCCAACGGTTCAGTGGCGTGGTGCAATTGTAAAATATTTTTGTAGACCCACGTGTTCACACTATATGCTATGTGACAACATATTAGCGCATCATATTTGCTGGAGATATGACTATTGACAGAGTGCGGGGGAGGGGATCCAGAAATATCGACTAGCTCTTGCATTTTAAGCGTTCCAGGGGAAAGCTATAACCATTAATTGTAAACAAAAATTGTAAACGTTCCTGTTGTTTCGCGCTCATTTTTAAGGGAGGATGGGGACGGGTGGGGGCGTTAGGTATAAGTAAGTTAAATGAAACATCTTAGTAAGTTCAACTCTGAGTCCACTAGTGTTTATGATTACCATGCGTAAGAATTAGGGCTTTTGGTATACAAATGGAACGGCAAGACAACAAACTATGAAAGATTTTCATAGCTTGCTATGAAGAGAACGAAATTTGACCATTGTTTTCATTGTATTTTGCTAGTCTTATACTCATTTCAGCTTATTTTGACCAGTGTATTCTGACTACATGAAGATTCAACGCCAAAATTTGTAATTTTAAGTTTTACATGATTACAAATAGTCAAGACTAAGTTCAGTGAATTCACTATTTTTTGGTGGGGTAACAGTTGTAGTAGATTTCGTGTTTGCTTCAAAGACTCAATAAACAACGACAATTATGTGAGAAGAATAAGACATTTTCCCAAAATAACGAATTTAACTACCAACATAACTGTAAATTTGTTTGGGCAAAAGAAAAATCGATACCCACGAAAATATATGTATTTGAAAATATCAGACATTGATGAACGGTCAGTATGTTTAAATACACTTGTTCTCGGATTGATGAGGTGATACACCCAACTCTCAGGTAGATTTCTTGGTGTTTGTTCTCTGCGTTTGATAGCGGCACGTATTGCACATGTAACGTGGGGTTGCCTATTAGAATGTATGCTGAAAGAGTAAAGACCAGTTCATGGATTGATCTAACAAACATAGACGAAGTGGTAAGTGTCAATTTATTATTCATAAGAATGCCGTATTATCTCGTCTCCACTTTAAAAATGCTCCTATGATGCTCTAACTTATTTTTAATAAAAGGGCCAAGGGTTCATATTGTTACCCAACCTACCCTAATACAATACGGTGATACTGTTATGTCCGTCTGTCTGTCTGTTTGTCCGTAAACATTGTAGTTTCCGGAACATCCCTCTCAAACGGTTTAAATTACTTCTATGAAACATGTTATAGGTATTTATTAGTGGACCAGATGTGCCTTTCATTATTCACAATTATTCACTTTCAATATTTTGTTAATGTCTTTGTCCGTTTTTCTGTGGAACTATCCATCCAGTATCCACACCTTTGTTTCTAGAGAATAACTCTCAAACAATTGGAGGTATCTCTGTGAGACTTGGTACAGATATTGGACTAGTGGTGTCTAATTGTAGGACATAATTTGAACTGAATGAACCTTACATTTTCTCAGCGACATAACAGATTAACGTTAATACTTTGGCTTTACGAAAGAGTACAATTTATACTCATCATTTGTTGAATATATCTATTTTAAAAATCAAACTAAATAACTTTAAAGGTTTGAGTCCGCAAAACCCCACGGTTTTACATATTGCTAGTCTCGTTTACATATTGCTAGTCTCGTTTAAACAGACCCTCGCGTGGCTCTGTCAGATGTTCGCCATACGATGTTCTGGTAATGCCAGAACGAGGCTTTGCGAAGCATTGGAAAAGCGATTTAGGGGGCGCTGTACAGATATTACGTGCTTCTGAGAGAGTGACAAGTGTAAGATAAAGTTGTTTGCATTTGCAACATGCACAACGGAGAGAATTTTGGCATACCTCTATGCTACTTTCATGCACTGTGGCTGAAATTTCTTTACATGTACTTGTGGAAATTGGGCATGATCTAAGCACACAGCAGACATAAATGGCCGCTCCAAAGTACTCAAAATATCAGCCTGAATTAGTCAAAAGCACACTATTTTCAGCAGTTATAAAAATAAGGAAACGAAATTTGCCAGAGTAGGCAGTACCCGCCTCTGAAAGTACAATGAATGAATTACAAAATATATAAAAAGTCAAAAAAGTTATCGGCTCTTTTTAAAAAAAATTACGTTTGAAGTCCAGGAAGTGAAAATGACCAAGCGGAGCTAGCAATTTTTTGAGAGGTGCACATCTTAAGGAAGACCAAGCTGTATACTCTATAACCCAAATTTCACCCATCAATCATACACCAAAATAAAGGAAATTAAAAGTTCTTTTAACAACACCTAAGATATACAAGGTCTTTTTTTAATAGCCAGGACAACCAGTGAGGAAAACCTGGATAAATCTTTTTCGTTAAAAATCTAATCCTATGCAAAATACGAAACTGTAGAGCTCCACCTTAGTTAGCTGGTGAGATTAGGTGACCTCTTACGTAATTGGGATGATAAGATGACGTCATACATATGAGCATATTCAGTGGCTGATTGAAACACACAATCTGCATCGGTAGCGATGCTGAATGATATTTTTTAAAGTTTTCAACATTATTTTGGTTTGATGATTACAGAAAATATGTACAGAACAAATTTGAACCATGGAGAGATGTATTTGTAATTTTACTTCTACAAAGTTTTACTGAAGCGCCTTCCGTCGGTAACATAGAACAATGAAGCCTTTTACCAGAGCTAGGCGAAAGCTTAGTTGAACGATAATAACATATTGCTTTTTAAATAAATATCATTTACCCCTCCTTACCTCCCCTTGACTACCATTAACCAAGAGCTGTAACCCCAAATCCGTCACATATATTACGTGCCTTCCTGTTATGGCTTCATATATAAAATCTTGTGAAAAATATTTGCAAAAATGTCACTGTAGTTGAAATTTTAGCCTAGTTTACTTTTTGAACCCTCTCATGGATTTTAGATGAGGGAGAAACAAGTGGTACCTCTCTTGCACATGATTGCCATATGGACAAATACAATACAACAATTTAGTGACTTTCCACCCAGCTGTTCAAGAGATAAGACAATGTAACGGGGATGCCAGAGCTGATTAAAATCGAGATCTGCTTATGATAGCTCCCATGGACATCTTGTGATTCACAAATCAAATCGCAGTTTTCAAATTTCTGAAAGTGAAAAACTTCATTTGGAACATATTAATGCTACGGCAATTCTCTCTACATCGCTTTATCTGATAGTCTACTAAAACTAATTGGACCCGAAAGTCCAAAGGTCACCAGAACATGATCTTTTATCGGTGTATATCACAGCTCCGTTATGTCGATGATCCCAGTTTAATCATATTGACCAGACGCCTCCTGGTATTTGTCCGGAGATTTCCATTGTAGCTTAAGTTCACAGGATAATGGAAAACTTGGTCTTTATAGCACGAACTTTATTAGGATATCATCACGGCTTATTATGTAGAAAGCTGTGAGATCATGCCTGGCTTAATTTATCGATTGATTTTTCGACGTTAGATATAGTCTGAAAATAGCATGAATATTTGTGTATTGTTTTTCTGCATTTTACTGCGCTGCAGCCTTTGCCCCAAGTTTATTTTCCTTTAAAATAACTTTTGGTCATCGAAGACCTCTGCGTTTGGACGCAATTAAGTACTCACTTACTTTCACCCTTAGAGAAATATACCCCATTCATAGTGATACGCTCATTTCATCTGAGACAGTAGTCATTTTAATAAAGCATGCATATCAAATGACAATGATATATTCCCTCATACTCCTCCTAGCAGGCTTACAACCAGACGACCCCTTGTCAGAAAGTTCGTGTAATACGTCACTTGTTTCAACGCACTTCAATTGACCCTGCTCTGCTTGTTACACTGTTGTACATGTGATCCGCCTAAAAAATACATCGCACTGTAAAAACAATAAGTAATATACAATAGGACATATTAAACCAACCATTCTGGGGAAATGTTCTAATCTCGTATCCCTCTCTATAAGAGAGCATTTTGTGACGACTCCGATTTTCTTAAGAAGAAAAATACATGCAATTTCTTCCACCGTAGTATATACTGATGCTGTCTTACACATTCATAAGCAGAACCACTCATATTTTTGTGTATTACCACCTCGATTAATGATAAGATGCAACTTTTTGAAACGACAACATCTCTGGACCAATAATTGTTTGAAAATCAAATTAAAAATCATTGGACTACTCTGACTATGATGACAATTAGGAAAGACTAATTTGAAATATTTGACACGACATAAATAATGTCACAAGGCTACATTGTATTGAGTGTGATAACTTTTAGGGAGGTGATTTAAATATTTCACAAGTTTAACATGAGAGCAACAATGTTGGTATATCGATAATGTATATTTGTTTATAAGTTTGGATGGGATAAAAGTGAGGTATAAACTAGTTGTGTTACAAAATAACATAAGAGAGAAAAATGTTGATTGGCTGATTTCAAATACAAGAAAAGGTATCCCACAATGCTTTAGAAAAAATGCAGATTATCATTATGCTTTAAAGGATTTAAGAAACGTTGCAAATTGTTTCAAATAAACTACCTGTTGTAGATGGAGATTATATTGGCTTGTTGATAACATCTAAAGACAAAAGTAGGAAAAGTGTATCTCTCAATTAGAGACGACCGACAAAAAACAGTGCTTAAGACATCTTTACTACGCCCATGACTGTCCACTTGCTTTCAAAAATATAAATCAATTGTGGGAAAATATGCTGAATTCAAAAAATGGTTAACCGAACAATCTACTTAATACATTACTAAAACAAGCAAGAACAATATCTCCTTACAGACGGCTCTATGTTGGCCGCGTGATGATCAGTGGCAGTCAGACATGGAAGCATACAAATACATTTTAGCAGTGATGTGTATTTTCTCAAAATATTCTTGGAATGAAAAGTAAGTACGAAAAGGGAACAAAGCAAACACGATGCTGTTAGACGAATCTTCAAAGAGAGAAAACCTGAAAAGGTGCAAATTGATTGGGGGAAAATAGATTTACAACAGAAAAGGTAAGGATATACTGGAAAAGAAAAACATGATCTACTTCTCAACTTACTTACCGAGCATACAATTTATTATAAAATTCAGTAAATGTAACATCTTAAATCGTTTTGATCTTTCTCGCTCGAATCTGCAATAGAGAAATCGTCAGTTGTTTTCATAGATATATTATCTTGCTATTTATTTAGTTTCTGACGCACTCTATATTTTTGGTAATCTCTGTTGAACCTCTGACATGACATGACTGCTAGCAATTATCTTGTTATGAAGTCAGTAATTGTTGTGCTAAAATCTTGTATTAGTTATATAATTTCTTGGTCGTTTTGTTGTCTTTCATTATTGAAATCTCTCTGTAACTGCTCCATATCTAATTGGAGAGTACCATGTCTTTCAGGAATACTTTGTCAGTTTCTCCGTGTCACTCTCAAAAACATATATCTCACTGTATACTCTCTTTCAATTGAGTGTCAATATTGCTTAAAGTTAGTTATCTCATCGTAACTTTCCCTTAGTATTTGCATGGTTGTATCGCACCAAAGAAAGTATTGTATCTCTGCCTGAACAATTCCCATAGATCTAAGATCCTTTTTTCTGTTCTCATCTATCTCGTGTTGTAGATCTGAGATTTCATTAGTTCTTTCATTACCACTCTATTCAATGGAATGTTATTTGTTTTCTACATTGTATCTCCATGTTTTTATACATTCCAGGGTCTTACGTATTTCAGCATAATCATATTTTTGTACAAAATGTCTATTAGCTGCACTAACAATGTGCAGTGGATCTGGTAGATTGGTAATAAGGTACTGTTGAGGTTTAAATGAGTATTAATTGTTTGACCCAGTGTAGTGTCTGCATCCTCTGTTTTTGTATCAATTCGTAAAGGTAAACCAAAATCACTAAGATCTTTTAAATACATTGCAATTTCTGTCATCAAGTTATGCATGAGACACGCCCTTTACATGAAAGATATATGTTACAAGCATGCCGATTCAATCTGAGTATGGTACCTCTTTGCAACTGCTTGTAATGGACATTAACATTGCATGAAACAAAGTTGCCGTTAAAAAAAAAACATTTTCAACAGGTTGAGATTCTAGTAAACACAAATAATAAACATAAAAGAACGTTGTTATGGATTTGATTGGGATAAATGTATAGCCTTTTGGGTTTAAGCAACCACAAACTGTATCAGATTAAGTGAATACGTGATTACATTATTCGCTGTTCAGTTCTTACAAGTTTGACTTGTTCTTCATTGTGTACTTTGTGTAACTTTAACTCGCAATGATTTTAACTTTTAAGTTGTTGCTCAAACATTCAACATCTATACTTTCTTCGCTGTCACCATTTGCAGTCAAGTACATATCGAGGACGTGAAGACCACCATAAATTTAAACAGTTTTTGCTTCATTCGTGTAGTTAATGTAGTAAAATATATCGTTTTTTAGTTCATCGGAAATATTGTAATACCCTGCTAGAAACCTATTTTCTACAACGATATGGGTAATTTACTATTTCTGTTGTGATTTAGATTTGTAAAATAGATTTATTTCTAGGAATTGAAATCTATTGTAATATAGTTCTGTATTTGTATAGGCAAAAAATAGTTCAGTCAAAACCTAAACATCGTATACTTAAAGTTTTTCTTTTCAACTTGTATCCTTGTTTCCAGTAAGTTCCTCTAACATTTCTTTCTCTTATAATTTTTCCTTCTTCCCAAAACGTTACTTTATTATCTTTACTCCATTTCTGTTAGATTCTGACAATTGCGCTTTCTGTATTGTTTCTTTTGTTGCTAATTGCATTTTTGTTTTTATCTCCGTGTACCTGTTGCACTAGCTGATGGTCAAAATAAACTCTTCATGGTTGATTTCATTGTCTCAGATTGCCTTGCTTATCATGTGATCAATGCTGTTCAACTTATCAACTTACTGATTACAGATGCTATTATTTCTTCATATTTAAAACTTTTTTGAAACCACTTCTTCCTTGAAAGCTTTTGCAGCAAATCAATTTTGCACCAAGTCCACTAAAAACGAAAGGAACAACTGCAACTGTAGCTATTCCCGAACTAGGTTTGATGACACAAATTGTATTCAACCTGGATGACGCTTTTCCTCTGTACGCTTCTACTCATTCAGAAAACAATGCAAAAACTGAGGAAAAAATCTAAACTTAATGATGTTTACTAACCTTGAAATGATCAAGTAAAATAAGAGTGAATATTCATTGCACTTGTTATGGGTGTTAGTGTGTATTTTGCCAACATGTTTGAATATGTACATAGTAGAGATGTGGACGTAAGATAACTGCATAACTTCTAACAAGCAGGAAAGACTATAACAAAGCAGTTAAATACCGCAGTCTGTCACATTTATTCTATCACACACACTCCAAGCAGTATTAAACCTGAGGAAACTGTACACGAAGTCCAACTATATTGTACTGGGTATTTTTTTTCCTTTTTTTGTTCGTGTCGACAGATATGAAGGTAAAAAGAGATGTTAACAATGCAGTGGTAAACAATTTGGGAAGAGTGTTTATGAAAAACATCATACGGAAGTTATAATCTTTACAAGTTAAATGAGTACAATATTCTAATGACATTCAAGAATCTTTGATTGCATGAATCCATTTATGACACATGATATTGAGCAAAGCATAATAAATGATAAATTGAGAAATGTTTGAATAGGGGCAAATAATGAGCAAAATACTGGTGCTATGCATTGATTTTGTGTATGGGAAAAGGTTTAGAATACTACTTTATTTCCAGATACTAACATATCATTGTCCACTGTATTCCTGTTCTCTTCCACAGTGTTTTCGATTTAACATAAAACTGCCACAAACCTGTGAATTGATAGAGGACGGAACACAAGACTAAGAATTGGAGGAGATTTGCTTGCAATACAATACTATTACTTCAGAATCGATTGCGCAATCATTAAGAAATAAATACAGAAAAGAAATAGATTTATTTCACGACTATATTAGCGAGAGAGAGAGAGAGAGAGAGCCAGAGAGAGAGAGAGAGAGAGCCAGAGAGACAGAGAGAAAGAGAGAGCATTTATCGGTGTGGCAGCCAATGCACCTGTAATAAATCTCACTCTTGATTCACCTAAAACAATTCTAAAGGGTGTGTTGATACTGTGTAAAAATGTTGAAAAGTGATCCAGAAAAGTTTACAATGCAGGAATAGAGACGATTCCAAGGTCTATACAAGATCTAACAAATATGAATTATTCGCAGTGTTTCCAATTGATACAACAGTTTACAGAAGCTACTGAAACGAGCAACGTTAGTATTTACAATTCTTACACCGAAGACCATTGCATCTAGCTTGACTTGAGACGTACACATGATAACAGATTTCGTTTTAGTGGTCTTCTATTGATGCTTAACAAGGTATGCACTTCAAATCAACATAAAAGAAGGTTTAGGTTCTCATAAAATGTATATTTATGTTGTGTCTGATGTTCAGATAAACATTCAAAACAATCATTTATAATCCTGTATGTTATATGCATGTATAAATGACGCCCACCTCGTGGAGCGGCGACGCGTTGATAATATGTGGAGTAGCCAATTGTGGAAAGACAATGTTTGGACAAGCTTTTAGTGTTCTTCTATAGCAAAGGCAAAATATTTATGGAAACTAATCACATCACACATGGTGCACAAAGGAAGATTGTAGATACGATAAAAGAAAACAAAAGACACAGACTTTTTCGAGTTTCCCTTTGACTATATAGTGCTTACATGTCCATAAGGTAATGAATTTTCGTTGTCAACCAAACACATCTTGTCGTCATACATATATTTTGATGCTACACATCTCGTGATTGTATGTCCCGAGGAAATTCATTTCCTGGTAAGTTTCATTGTGATTAAGTAAGCAATCTTTGTATATCTTGAAATTTAAATTCTTGTTGATCACTAATTTGTTTATTCCGTTACAAACTTTCTTTTCGTCTAGTAACTTTGTTATTCATTTGTGGTAAACAAAACCCGTTGTTCTTGGAATAGTTACTAGTAAACTTTTCTGTCTCAACATCAATGCACAAAGAATCAGTATCAGTCATTAACAGCCTCATTCTATCACCGTATTTGATTCTCACCTTGTTGCTGTATAATTCAAACACCAACCATTTGGATAGTTCTGACTGTGTAAATCAACCATTAATTGGTTTGGTTATTATGCTTATCTTTTTTCAAACCAGACAATACTAATTCATCGTCAATAATTGTTCAGTTTTGGTACGGTTGGTTTTGTACCATTGTAATCATCAATTAGAATCCTGTGAAAGAGACAAGTATTTTCTATCCAACCTATTCAACCTGATTTTAATTTCGTTACTGTAATATTTATTGCAATACTCTTGATACCAATTTTTGTGTTTAATTCAGTTTTGAATATCTCTATGTTTCCTTCTATTTCAGATGTAACTGTATAAACTCTCACTTAATGCAAAAGTCTTTTGTATCTGCTTCAGTTTTGAAGTCACTAATACGAGTATTGATTGTAAGATTGTGTTTCTAATAAAGTGCTTCCACGGATTTAAAACTAAAATCACTAGGACCTCTTAAATATATTTTTCCACTGTGTTATTTACTTTAAGCGAAATTAACAACTTTTTGCCTGATCTTTAACGCTAAGTACTTGCATTACAGTCATACCGTGAAAATCGATTACTTTTCCGTCATTAGCTTTAATGTTGATACTGAATCCGTTTTTTGTACTTCTTTGCTTGTGATTCCTATTAATTGCTTCCTCTTAATTGCTTGTGATTCCTCTTAATTGCTTGTGATTCCTCTTAATTGCTTGTGATTCCTCTTAATTGCTTGTGATTCCTCTTAATTGCTTGTGATTAATTGCTTGTGATTCCTCTTAGCATTGTATAAAACAAAGTCACCGTGAAAAAATATTTTTAACAGGTAGAGAGACTCTTGTAAGGACGAATAATATCCGTTGGAGTAATTTTTGGTGTTATGTATCTGGTCCAGAAAAATATATACATTTTTAGGGTTCAAAATTCCACAAACTATATCCGATTAAGAAGATGTCTGTATAGATATTTCATTTTTTTTTTTCCATTTCTCCCGTATCCTTGCTGGTGGTAGCGGCGCTACTGATGACTTTGCGACAATCTCTCTCCATTTTGCCCTGTTCTCCACTGCTCTTTGGGACTTTGCAAAGTCCATGTATAGATATAGGAATATTGAATCCATGTAATTTATAGTTGTAGAATTTCTAAAAAAGGCACACTAAAATATTTATTCACCTAGCTCTATAGCTACGCAAACAAATGGAAGGAAATGTTTGCACTCAATAGGTTGGGAAAAGAAGCAAATATATGTTAAACCTACTGTGTTACGACTGCTTACTGAGCAACCAACTAAATCTACTGAGGGAATATAGATGAGTATATGTAAAACAAAAGAACAGTTCGAGCCAATTAGAATAAGGCAGCCAATACAAATATATGACGAAGCAGATTTTGAAAAAATTTTAAATAATGTAAGCGAATACAAAATGATTTTAGTGAAGAAATTATTGATTTTGAGAATGAAATTGATAAACTAAAAGAATTTTAGATAAAGGTAATTCTAAAGAAGGAAATGTTAACAGATTGTTTAATGATCAAGAAGAAAGGGAATTTTGAGGTTAATTCAATGCTGTTGAAATAGTAAAATCCCAAAATAGCAAGGGTAAATTGAAGGAGATATTGCAAACTTATAAAAGTTAAAGGGCACAAATAGTTGTTCATTTAACAAATTTAGAAACTAACTTTTGAAAAATATTAATAACATTGATTAAAAAGGTAAAGTAAAGTTAACATTGGGAAAAAGGTTAAAATAACTGTTTGAAGAAAAAGTTGTGACAATTGCTACGGCTTTTACAGGTATTGTGATGAAAGTAGCAACTCGTGGCCTAATCAAAGCAAATTTTGTAATAGGTTCAGGAGGAGCAGAAGGCGGTGGAATATGAACCTGTTGTGGTGGTGATAAAAGTAGTACAGAGAGATTCATTGTATAGATTTTACTACTCGCAGTGTCCTGTAAACGCTCCGCATTCAATTCGGTAAGTGATCCATTAACAAGCATTAATAACAAGTGCTTGCGGTTACACACATGACAGGGTTTGGAAGCCGCACTCGTATCGTTTTGGATTTCGTTGATTTTTGGGGACATTGTTTGCAAACGCAGCTTTGTTTACAGTGACTTTTGATGCCCAAGAACTCCCATATATATCGGGCTTCTGCGACGCAGCCTCCTTGACTACTGTGTCCTCCGTCCCTAAAAACCTCCAATAGTTTGACATCTGTGTTTACGTTTGTGTTCGACTCAACTCTTTATGTAAATTATGCAGTTTTTGTGTTGGTCGCAGCCGTTCTGTCGTCAGATAAGTATATATAGCCCGGCCATGGGTCTTTTTTTAGCGAGGAAATAGCGCAAGTGGCACAACGTTTCCTCCGCGATCATACTCAATATATATTTTGCTTCCAGAGTAGTAACAATCCGTTTTGCATGATATAGTCAGTCACCGGTATATCCGCCATTTTCCGGTCAGTCATTGCAAATTCAAAGCCGCCTTCAGCCATGTTTTGCTCTGCTGGAACAGCAGCAGCTCTGCCCGCTTATAAAAGAGAGGGCACGTAAACTCCAATAGCATAGCTGAACAGCAGCAAGTCTCAATACGGAAACAAACTCGACCCATTCCGATCCCTCCGGCGTGCGTTTGGTGTAAAGGGAACCCGGCGCACCATTGTTGTGACCAACAACTCAATCATCATAGACCAAAAATTAAATGCTTACTGCCAGATTTCCCAACCTCGGTGGCAACGATGTTATTGTGCCGGGCACCGTCAGGCTGGCATTCACAATTGCTTTAAGCAGAGGCACAGGGGTTCAGGCAAATGCCAACTGTACAATCGTGAAAAACCTAGGCAGCGCAATCGTCAAAAAGATAAGTGTCAAACTCAATAGCAATGAGCTGGCCAGCATCGACGACTCTGACACTTGGTATGCTTAAAATATTGGCCTGACTGAGAAAAGATAGCAAGAACGCGGCCGACCAAGGCATACAGAACACGCTATACGTCCGGCCCCTACGCGTCTATCGCTGTCGCGTTTGGGAACCACTTCTTCGTGCCTCTCGACTTCAAGTTGTTAAATGACACATGCCATTCTACCAGTCCGGCCTCTCAGACCGCCTAACCTTTCAGCTGACGTTTAGCGACTACGACGGGATGATCAGTAACATTAACAACATGGCGAGCTAAATCATGAGCCTTATGTATCTAGAGTTTGACGTCGTGACCCACGCAGAGCTTGCACACATGTTTAGGCAGCATTGCATGGTAAAGCTGGCTATATTGTACACCAGAGTAATGTGCCACCAACATTAACTAAACTCACCAGCGAAAAGTATAAATGCGATTGTCATACTCTTCGAGGACCCTACTCAAACCGTTGATTTCACACGCTGTACTGAGCATTTTTACAACCCCCCTTTCTTTAAAGGAAATGTTTTGGCAAGTTCGTTCTGCGAGCCGACCCACCAGTGTCCTACAAGCTTGTTTCCACCTCCGGTGACGCGTGATGTGGTGGTTTTATATTGTATGCTTTACCAGCCAAGCCATAACACTTGCGGCCGTTGGCTACATATTACTGAGAGCCAGGCGATCAGTGAACCATGGCTGAAGCTATTAGTGACCATGATCTTGAGCAGCTACTATTTGTTGACAGCCAAAGAGCAGAAGCTGCAGGCGAATTGCCAGGAACAGCTACAATACCGGCCCGCACTACCAAAAAAGCTGGGACAACTGGAGCAGCGGGAACAACGGGAACAGCAGCAACACATCAACATGACCGCCTGTCTGAGCTAGTGGATTCTGGAGCGGGGAACAGAATAGATAGGCCGGTATCTTACCTTTGAGGCCATGAACGACGAAGAGGCAGCTAAAACCTATACCATGTATGAGGCTAAACTGGGGGACAGAATGACTGATTCGCTGGGGGCGTCTATGCCTGGCCTGTACACGGCATATGTGGACCACGTGAGACAGGTACTCCACACGGGACACTGCCAGATACTCAAGATTGGACCATTGAAAGTAGTTCCCGAGAATTCATACCTTACATTCGTTTTTTATGGTAAGCCCTTGGAAGCTGTGCATAGTTATGGTATAGCCAAGGCGCCAGTTTGGGCCCTTAATATTGACTGCCTGGAGGCTGCAATGGTCACATCCACGACGTCGTTCAGCACAAGAACCTGCTGTGCATTTGTCCAGGAATCGTGACTTAGATATTTTGGCACCGCCTGTTCTTTAGGTGGTATAGGAGCGGAGCCAGGGTGTCTGGAAAGCGTTTTCTATGGCGCTCGAATAAGAGTGCTAGGCCATGTCCTGCACTGCTATGCGGGTAGTCACAAGCGTATCTGTTAGCTCCCACTACTCCAGAAAGGAACTCGAATCGTGACAGAGGGGAATAGCCTTGCGCATCTCCTCGCCTCTGGACCGTGTCAGATTTAAGGCGCAGCCTCTATTTTAAGTTTTTGAGGGCCTCATCTTTGGGGAGTAGTCTTCCTCCACCTCTTCGTAGTAATCTGGATGCTTTTTCTAGCTAGTCATGAAGCGGCTCTCCGGCAATGGGCGGGCGTTGGCCCTGGTCGTCACAGCAAATGACCTGGACGCCCTGCTATTCAAGCCACCCGAAAAAGATCTCAAGATTGGGGCGCGGGACTGTGCAGAACTCATCCCAGATGATGACCCACGGAATGAATTTCTCTCCCATGCGTTATGGGGTCAACACATTTTGGCCGCTCCAACGAAAGAAGCTGTAATAGGTTTGTGCATAGAGATTCTGACTACGCATCTTGCGAGGCGGTGGGTTGGGTGAGAATTAGCGGATTTTGGGCGTAAAAGAGGGCGATCGCTTATGTGGTTTTCCCGATGGCTCATTACTCTGGCATTGGCATGGAGGCGACCCACTCGATAGGACTCAGGCGCCTTTCCTTCTTGTCATGCCAATGCCCCCATTTGCAGCTTGCTGTTAAAGAGGTTGGGTTGTTGGCGTGGTCGATCTCGCATTCGAGGGCAGCGCAGTCGATACAAATGGGTTCCTCTGCATGGTAGGTTGGGACGCTGTCCAACTGGACCGAATACTCAGGTTTGATGGCGTCGGTTGCAAATCGCACAGCTAATAAGGTTGACGCCCACGTACCCAAGCATGAACGCTGCGAGACGTCGTAGTACTTGATGACGTGCAATAGCTGTACCTTGTCATAACTGACCAGATCATTGGTCTCGCTGCTGGCGCCTACCAATTAATCCAGCTATCCCTGCTTGGTTATCAGCCGGCGCATTATACGCCTACAATCGTTTGAATAGCCGGCTGTGAACTTGACGATGATAATTCAACCTTTTCCTTGTCCTCCGGCAGCCAGACTTTGGTCGGAATTTTTTTAGGAAATGATATCGTCTATTTCATCTATAAGCTCGCCTTTCTCGACCATCAACTGCAGCAACGCGATGAGAGCCCATCATTTTCTCCTGGTTTGCTAAATGGGGCCTAACCAGGCATTAATATCTATATGAATTTCGAGAACAAACTTCCACGAACGCCCTTATACAATCCCCGTTAAGCCAGCTGTTGGCAGTTGCCCGTTAAAAGCCATGCGTGTCATTCCAGGACATGGATGGCCAAACCGTTCAAATAGGGGCGCATTCATCCATTCCCTTAAAGCGGCCAGGATAGCAGGCGGTCGTGGCGAGGTTTACTTCTCATCCACGTTATAGCCGCTTGGACCTGTTACAGAGTCCTCCGTGCTCAAACTGGACGTCCTCCAGCATGGTCGACGGCATGGGCTTCCAGCCATATAGTTCTCTCGCTGTGCTAAAGACTTTGGCGGCCAGCTCATCGGGATTTTCTGCATACTTGCTGCAGACCATGATAATCTCCTGGTGTTTTTCTAAGTAGATGATCCTTTTCGATACCAAATGTGTTAAACACGTAAGCGGCCACCTCGCCCTCAAACTCATCCTTGTCCAATCCAGGTCCAAGCCTTTGGAAATAGGCGCAGGGTGCTACGCTACCATGTCAAGATCAAATAAGTCCTTGGGCTAAGATGGGTAAGATCCATTTTCTCCTTGTTTGCTGTTAGCTTCCTTCGTCTAAATATTTGCAATCTGTCCATAATCCAGCCGCACTTTGTCGAGTCGCTCTTCTAGTAGCCGCAGTGAGAACTCCTGGGGTAAAAAGTTTAGGCTCGCATGAGTCTTTCGTGCTATCTGCGTATTACTCTCGCCTTATTGGCATGTATCATGTCTAGTCGATGGATATACTTTGCGGTTATATTTGTCTAAATAAAACATCATTTCCCGCATAAAAGTGACAATCAGCATTCGATATTAGCTAGGCACTGAAATTCCACGTAAATACTATTTTGTTTCTCCCTTATTTTCTCCCTGTAACTCTTTTCTAGCACAGTTCCGCCCCCATAGATCACACAGCAGGCATGATTTGCCTTTATTCCCATTCCGCACCCGATACAAGCGTACGTGCCTCATCCTCTGCGAATCCTCTGGTATATCTTAACAATATATTTAAAAAATAAAAGAAATATGTGTGATATTTAAAACAGCACTTTAATGGCTCACAAGAGTAGGCCAACTATTTTAGTCGTCCGCCATTGTGGGGTGCCAAGCGGCCGGAACCAGCGTTTTAGCCGTTTTTTATTATGAAACTCAAGGTATGATCACCCCCCCCCCCCCCGTTGCTGCTATTGCCAATATAATATTCCGGATCCAAATGTTCCCA
Organism: Margaritifera margaritifera; assembly: GCA_029931535.1. NCBI lineage: Eukaryota > Metazoa > Mollusca > Bivalvia > Unionida > Margaritiferidae > Margaritifera > Margaritifera margaritifera. The sequence goes on along the minus strand of JAQPZY010000944.1, from coordinate 564,224 downwards.
TCCTTACTGCACAGTAAAATAGTCGTTGCCAAAAGGTCATATAACACCGTGCTCTGTATGCATTCATTGAATCATTACTGTCAAGTTTTCAAGTGTAATTGTCGAAAATGTTCAGTAGCTTGTACAAAAAATAATTGTCTTCTATGTTGTATATTTATTATCGATTTAGATATGTGTGCAATGTTTTTATTATCTAGAGAGTGAAACTAAGTTGCAGGACAAGATCAAAGGACACTTCTTGCAAGTTCTTTTTAATATAAAAAATCTGCAGTCCATTATTTATTTTGTCTAATTTTATAATTTCTTACCACGGCTATAAGCTCTGACTTATTATTACGTTATTGCTGTCACGGAATAATGTGCACGAAAATACCTTTATGTTTTATATATGAACGGGAGCGTAAAGTTGTAACCTTGGCGATGTCAAATTACTGATTTCTGTTCACTCACTCTTGCACACACAAAAGCGCCGGTAGTGTGTGGAGGTGGTGGTGGGGTGGTGGTGGTGGAGCTTTTCTCTCGAGTTCTCTCGCGGTCCATTTGACCACGATCGTAGAGGTTATTATCCTAATTCTCTCTGTATCGTCGCAATACAGATAAGTCTAGTCTGGAAGCTGTCCACTTTACGGAAGCAATCTTCAGTGGTAGAGGTATGTGACAACGAATATGTTGTACACATTAAATGATGAGAAACGTTCGAGCTTTTATAATCCAGTGCGATTATTCTTGTCGGAGACAGATTCATGCATGAATATGGTTATTATAATAATAATATCGTACAGTTGTTCATACGAAAGAATTGAATGTGTAACGAAATCAGTTCATGTGCACGCATGCGTAATGTATATCACTGTTTTCGTACTTAAACGTGTCTCAGGTAGTACACACTCAGGTATTGTATTTTTGTGGTTGTTTCGGGGCTTACTCGAACTATGTCGGGTTCTGCAGTCAATAGTAACGTTGGTTTGAGGGACGATACTGGTTAAATCAGTGTTAAGGGCCAAAGATTCTGGACCAACGGGTCTGCGGGATAGGGAGGTATTTGAGGGATTCTTCCGAAGGCTGGGAGGAGCGGACTACACGAGGTCGTTTCACAACCAATATCACGTTAACATCGTTTCGATATCACGAGATAAACATCATTATACATGTATGTATATATATATATATATATATATATATATATATATATATATATAAGTCAATGTAATTATATGTGTGACAATCTAATACACCATCATACTTATTGATGAAAATATATTGATCATAGTCGATGATAATGACATCCATTGATCATATGATCATATCTATTGATAATTCCATACATTGATAATATTTGTTGATAAAATCCATGCATTGATCATGTGCGTTGACAAACAATATCGTTTGAGATTACTTGTTGAAAATCCATGCATTGATCGTATCCACTGAGGAAAGATACCATTTTCTTTTATCCGTTGTTGAGCTTTGTGCGCATGAATAGGTAGGGTTTTCCGTTGTTATAGTATAGTTTTTGACAGGTGTAAGTAAGTGAGCTTGGGTGTCATTTGATTGCACTATAGATAAACATCTCGTTCACGTACTTGTCTTAAGAGTCTTCGCTAAATCCAATCCAACCCTGTTTCATCCTGTTAAAATAGCGTCTAACTATGACGTTGATGTTTATTCATGTTTGTTATTACCTATGGTGTATTTGCTTTGCTAATACTGCTGCGTTTTTTCATGGCTAGCAGCTAGCTCCACTACCTTTGATAATTTCTGAATGATATTAGATATATCGAATACTTTATCTCTACGAATTTACAACAATATAAACTGAAAGTGAGAAGCGTGATTCTACTGATCTCGCTGCGCTCGCACAGGGGTTATGGCAAGATTTGATTTCTGAAGTAAAAATGTTACCCTTCTGAAATCAGAATTGTTGTTTGGAAAACTGATATAAAACAGCTAAAACGAGGATGATACAAAGTTGTATATGTGGCATTCTACGTTCAATATGGGTGTTTAGTATTATGCTGGCCTTGGATTTTAAAAGATGGTGGGGGTAGGGTCACGGTGGCCCAGAACTTTAAAAGAAAAAAATATTTTGATCGTGTGGGTGGGTGGGGTGGGGAAGAGGGGCATTGGTATTTTAAAAAATAATTTACCTATGGTGTGACCCATGACGCATACAATCAATACTACTGGGTGATAAACCACTATCATCTGGAATTTGTAACGGGTAGTCCTTGATTAGTCATGCAAGTGTAGCGGAATTTCAAAAATCCACTTCAAACATACAACCGGAATGATAGTCGTCTGGTATTAGGTATATATTTTCTTTCTTCCTATTTAATTTGTTCATCAGTTGCTCAGAGAATTTTTTTTACCTGCATTTAATGGTTCATGCCAACGCATAGAGGTTGTTATGGTCTAGGTATGTAATTAATAACATTGACTTAAACATTTCGCTCTCGCCATCATTTTTTAAAAATCTGACCATCTTTGTCCAGGTAGTATTCCTGATTTGCATCGGTGTACAAATGCAGCATGATGCTGATTCTTATTCCAATCGCAAGCAGTTCAAGTTATACATGCGATATCTTTATTAAGAGATCATGTGGTAGTTAGAATGCAATAAAATAGTGAGCATGGTTTAGTTTGTAATTTGTCATACATTCCTAAATTCCTTCAAAATGTCACATAGCATCAATATATCTTTATTATGTAATAGTCACATAGATCTATACGTGTTCTTAGGCTGAAAGGTTCCATGACATAATGTACATACGGGTAATCGTTATTTGCTATGTTTGAATAGTTAAATGATGAGTAGAATGTTGTTGTTGTTGTTTTTTTGTTTTTACATCGGTGGTACAGCTGATTCATTAAACTTTTCAAAGCTATTTATGTATTCGTACGGGTAAATGTTGTCTTTCTGCAAATATTTAGACTGCAGCTTCCAACGTCATATTTGTAAGATTGTTTCAGTGTCTCTTTCAATTTGTCATCACTTACATTTTTATTCAGCTGTTCTATACACTGTGCATAAATCTATATCTATCTACAAACCAAATTGTCAATGTGATTGTTATTTCATTTCTTTTTTCATGAACCCGTATTCGGTATGATTTTTACTTCTTTATCTGGATCATATTTAATCAATGTCTTCACGAATTGTTGTCATAACCGGACAAGTTAGGAATGAAAAGTGGTATTATTTGGATATTTAAATTTCAAATTGCATTCGTTATGCGCCGGACCTCTATAATTACCCATTAAGTTATCGTTGTGTCTAACCATATAGTTCACGATATATCTCCCACTGATATGGCACATGCTGGTTGAATTATAATGTTTTTCATTTTCCTCTGTGAATACTATAGATTTTGCATTTTGGTCTTAATTGTTCCTACAATACTTTTGCAACTGTACCCAAAGCAAAGTTTAATACACTCGGTGCATCTCTAAACTATTGGTTTATATCTCTTGTGTATTGATTGTCGGTACAAACAAAACTATGATGGAATGCGTTTGGCTGTTTTAATTGTCCAGGATCGTGCCTTACACGATTGTACCACTGGCACAAGTTGCCTATAGCATGATGATGTATTGAGTTTTGAGTCAACTTCAGCCTGGCATTCCCTTGGCATGGAGCCAAAGATGCACTTTACATCTGGCACTGTTCCACGTCTGCCTTGTCACATCTATTTAGGTACGTGTAAGTCTCGCTTTTACGCGCTGAATCTAGCACGATTATGCTCACAGTATAAATCATACATATCTTTTAAGTGATGCTGATAGTTCTTGCATTTAATTGATGCTTATAGTTCTTGAATTTTACAACAGAACCCTCCTCTAACTTATCAAACTATCTACACTATACTATAGTCTTTTGTGTTCTGAACATTTTTCAAACTTAGTCATTTTTTTTACAAAAGTATTTTCTCATTTTCATGTATGTTTTTTGTGATGATACCAATTTTGAAAATATACCTTCTATCTTTATAGTCATTAGAACCATCACATTGAAATATAATAAACATGTCAGCATGTCTTTGCCTGTCTATTTTAGTCATTTTAACAGGATTGATGTAATTTATCTCCATACATCTGCTCCCCATTTCCAATATTTCATACATCAAATTTATTTTTACATTTCCCAATCGTCTCTATTCACGTCTCTCTAACCGATAACTGTATCTTTCTAAATTATATTTTGGTGACCTGAGTACATGATCACTTTGTGCATTTAATACACGCTTATACCAGCTTGAGAGTCAGGTCAGGTTACGCCTGCAACCGCAATTAACAGTAATCGGTACTACCTGTGACTGTTAACCCATAGTGGACAGCTAAACCTGGCTCCCTATGGAATATCCTCTCTACTGGATCGGATGCTCATATGCTCATCCACCCGGCTGTGAAGGCAGATTGCAAGAGCTGAGTGGACATCGCAGGGCATCAGCTCAGGTGCAGTAGGACCTGATGGACATCCACTGCCCCCGGACTGGTCTCCAGATGTCTCTACATTGTCGTGCCACTGGATTTAGACAGTCCTGGACGAGAGAGTGAAGGTGACTCTGTGCAACTTTCCCTCACTTAACACCAACTCACGCGCAAGTCATGACATCACTCCCCTCCCCCCACCAGATACTGTCAAGTCCTGTGACGATGGATGAGCGGCAAAGCATCAGGTGTGGATGCACTGGGAGCTGTAGCTGCAGATCTGAACACAGGTGACTCAGGGCATGGGATTACTTTTCAATGGACAGAAGGAGCAGTGGAATTCGGCAGCCCTCTAGGTGACTGAGCAGCCCTTTTTAGGATCAAACTGTTCACCTCCATAGCAATATGAAGGGGCTAAGAAAGGTGTCCTAAAAATTGCCTGCTCTTCACCTAAACATTGGTCAGCATACCTCGGCTGATGGGGAGCCCACCTTAGAGGTCAAAAATCTAACAAGAAGAAAAAGGTGACGCAACTTACCATTGGTGCCTGGAATATGCGTAAATTAGTGGAGAGTACATCAGCAGATAGACCATAGAGAAGAACAACTCTAGTTGGCAGAGAATTGACCAGATTCAACATCCATATAGCGGGCCTGAGTAAAACTCGCCTAGCTGAGGAAGGACAACTCACTGAAGTAGGAGCTGGCTACATCTTCCTCTGGAGTGGCCGAAGTAAAGAAGAGCGACGTGAAGCTGATGTTGGGTTTGCCATCAAATCACAGATAGTCAGCAAGCTCACAAATCTCACAAAGGGCGTAAATGACAGACTAATGCAAATGAGGACCCCAGTGTCTGGAAAAAGATATGCAACTATCATCATCGCCTATGCACCCACCATGATCAACCCAGATGAGATAAAGTGCAAATGTTATGAAGACCTAGAGTCGTCTATCGCAGAAGTAACGAAGGCTGACAAGCTCATCATGGTTGTGGGTGCTGAAGAATATCACACTTAAAACAAAGTTATTTTCAAATGGTTGAAAAGTGGAGTGATTGAAATTGTCGTATAACACTGACGTGCACAGTTGTTACATATAACACTGACGTGCACAGTTGTTACATATGACTTCAATGCTGTAGAGTAGGCCCATACACCAAATATGGACAGGCATCATCGACAAAAATGGCTTTGACAAATGCAACAACAACTGACTTCTCCTACTGAGGAAAGGAGAACACGACCTTCTAAGCACCAAAACAGTCCTCCGCCTGCCAAACTGCAACAAGACGTTTGGATGCACCCACGCTCCAAACACTGGCATCTCATCGTCAGGATAAGAGACTGGCAAGATCTCCGAGAGACGAAGACCTTGTGAAGTGCAGAATATTAGACTCACCACAGGCCCGGTCTCCAAGCTAAATATCCGAATTCGGACGACCGCAAGGCAAAAGAGCGCCATACAAGTCAATGTCTCCAAATTGAAATAGAAGAATGTGAAACAGGCGCTTGTTGAAGAACTGTGCAGAACGTCGAGGACAACTGGGTATCCTTCATAGCCTCTGTGTACTTGGCTGTATCCCAAACCCTCTGTAAACATCAAGATTGGTTTGATGAAAACGATGCTGCCATACGAAGACTACGGAATGAGAAACATCGATTCCAAAAGGGTTGTTTAGAAGACAGCACTTCATCATCAAAGAAGGCAGCCTTCAACAACATCAGAGAGTTGCAAGGCTCATGACTGAGCAACAAGGCATATCAATTACATGAAGAACTTCTATGATGCTTTGAAGACAATCTACAGGCCACAGTTACTAGAAGCACCTCCAATATTGAGTGCTGACGACACCACACTGTTCACTGACAAAGAAAAGATAGATGGCAGAACACTTCAACAACATCCTCAATCAACAATCATCTTTCAGTGAGGAAGCAAATGGTCGACTCCCCTAAGTGGAAATCAACATATCTCTTGCTGATCGTCAACGCTGACTGAAACTGAAAAAGCAACGTACCTGCTACCAAATGGCAAGGCACCTGAAGAAAATGCTCATCCATCGTCACAGGACTTCACAGTATCTATACACATAAACTGACTGTACTCTTCCGGTCAATGTGGACTCAAGGAACTATAACCCAGCAGTACAAGAATTTATCCATCGTCCACTTGTACAAGCGGAAAGGCAACAAACAATCATGCTACAACAATTGGGGCATCTCCTTGCTATCAATAGCCGGCAAACTCCTCGTCAGAATTCTGCTGAATAGCCTTGTACATCACATCGATCAAGGGCTTCTGCTTGTGAATCAGTGTGGCTTCAGGAAAGGACGAGGGGCCACAGACAAGGTGTTTGCAGTTTGTTAGCTGCAGGAGAAATGACCAGGAGCAGAACTCCAACCTGCACACGTCAAGTATTGACATGATACAAAACTTTGACACAGTCAGTCGTGGTGGCCTCTGGAAGATCATGTCAAAATTTGGTTGCCCAGATAAATTCATCGTAACGGTGTTGTAATTCCATCATGGCATGCTCGCTCGCATTGTGGACGACAGTTATTCATCTGAATCATTCCCAATCACCAATGGAGTCAAGCCAGGCTGCGTGTTGGCCCTAACCCTCTTCAGTATGATGTTCTCTGTCATGTTTACAGATGCCTTCCGTGACTATGAAACTGGATCGACATCAGATACTGGACAAGCTCTTCAATCTGAGGAGGCTACGAACAAAGACAAAGTTACAGGAATTGACTGATATTATTTCCTATTTTCCGATGATTGTTCCCTGAACGCCAGATCTGAGTCTGATATGCAACAAAGTATGGAACATTTCTCTTCAGCTTGTGACAATTTCGGTCTCACAGTCAGTATTAAGAAGATAGAGGTGTTGCACCAACCAGCATCAGGAAAGTCTTAGGTAGACCCTACCATCACACTAAAGGCAAAACTCTCCAGACAGTAGACAAGTTCGCCTATCTCGGCAGTACACTGTCACGTGAGGTCCACGACGATGACGAAACAGATGCCAGGATTGCCAAAGCAAGCGTGGGAGCGTAGAGGCATCAGTTCGTAAGCAAAACTGAAGTTCTGCAAAGCCATTGCGTTGCAGACCCTGCTGTATGCACATAAAGCTATACGGTCTACAGACGCCATGCCTAGTAACTGTATCATTTTTACATGAACTGTTTGAGGAAACTGATAATGAAATGGCAGGACAAAGTCCCAGACACCGAGTTTCTCACACAGGCAATACATTCTAAGCATCCACACTCTTCTGATGGAATCACAGATGAGATGGGCAGGCCACGTCACTAGGATGTCAGACTAGTGACCAACAAAGATATTCTACAGTGAGCTGAAGGAGGGAAAGCGAACTCAGGGATGTAAGACGAAACGCTTCAAAGACTTCCTCAACTCATCCATGAATCAAAACTTCAATATGGACTCTGATTCTTGGGAAATCTCACACAGGATAGTTCCACCTAGCACAGTCTCATCCATACTGGCGCTACAGACTACAAGCGGAGGAGAATTGCAGAGGCAGCGCACAAGCGCGAGCCGTGTAAATCTCGGAACTGCTGCAGGTCCTATATTGATGAAGCAACCCCAAGCGGCATCGCCTGTCCAATGTACCACATACAGTTCAGAGCACAAATTGTCCTGATCAGCCACTCACGTGCTCACGGAAACAAAACCAGTTAGTGATGTCATGGTCATCTTCGAACTCTAAGGACAAACAATACCATGATGCTTACTAACACTGTGAAAAGTACCGGTATACTAGCATACCACAATTTTTGTATAGAAGAGACAGCAATATTTAAATATCACAATAGACGTCTCCTTTACACATTCGCCTTAGCTGCGTAATTCTCTTAGGTTTAAAACCACAGTTGTAGCATTGATTTTAGTAAGATTTCAAATCAGTTGCTATATTTGCTATGTTTTGCTCTGTGCCGTATATTTTGAAATAGTAAAGAGAACTCAAAATCGTATTTTCTGCCACTACAATTCTTCAGCAATTGTAGTATTTACAATGTTTTAGACTATAGTCTATAAGAAGTATCTATTTTACAAAACAAATATTGTTCATTCTGTAACTACATTATATACCTAATCAAAATAATTGCAGGGTATTGTTAATGGCTCACATCAGACTCTAGAGTAAAATAGTTGTTGGATAATTTCTTGCAGCATTTCCTTTATCGCTGGCTGTCTGAGCGAGGAGCCAAAATCTAACGGCATGTACGTGCCTCACAAATTGTATAGTACAAGTCATACAGGTCATGTATGCGTTCAGTACCGGCTATATCAGTAATGGCTGTCATTTTTTAAAATTTCATTACACATACCTTTAAATGGCGATTATTCACTTTATTTAGATCCTCATGCATCCATATTCCTTTACAAGTCATTATTTACACGCCCCGAGAAATATATACGGCAAAAAACAATGTTAACATACGTGGACATTTTTTGACGAGGTCAGCCTAAAGGTGTGATCCAGTACAAACTGGATTGAATGCCGCGACCTATTATGCGCTATTATGTCGCATTGAAAGCAGCACGTGTTGAAACAAATTCGTACTACCCTGTTATTTCTTACGATAGACCCATTTTCTTGATCCATTTTATTAGCTGGCCACCATTGTAAAAGTCCATAGCTATCAATAATTTTCATCTGGAAGTTTTTTCATGACATTTCAGGTTGCAGAGCATTCAACATTCAGGATTGAATAGACCTTGGTTAAACTATATTGGTATTAAAGCTTAGAGCAACAATTAATATTTATTTTAATTTGAGTGAATGCGCCTTCACAACCACGTTGACATATACTTTAGCAGACGGCATTGTCTACTGCATCGAATAAGACAATACGTATTTCCAAAGAATTCATACGAAATGTATTGCAAATAAAATGAACAAGTTTCGACCCATATTGCAGGAGTTAGCATATTTCTTGGTTGAGGAAAAAAAAATATATGAAACTTCTTCGAAGAGATATTGGGAGCAGAGTCCAGCATATTTTTAGTTTGCCATTTATCTTTCTCCTCATGAACTTGAAACTGTGTACCATCATTATAAACTTTACTTTCAACTATCAACAATGACTATGTACTATTGTATCAACAATGACTATGTACTATTGTATCAACTATCAACAATGACTATGTACTATTGTATCAACTATCAACAATGACTATGTACTATTGTATCAACTATCAACAATGACTATGTACTATTGTATCAACTATCAACAATGACTATGTACTATTGTATCAACTATCAACAACGACTATGTACTATTGTATCAACTATCAACAATGACTATGTACTATTGTATCAACTATCAACAATGACTATGTACTATTGTATAATTGTATATTGTGCAATGACTATGTACTATTGTATCAACTATCAACATTGACTATGTACTATCGTATCAACTATCAACAATGACTATGTACTATTGTATCAACTATCAACAATGACTATGTACTATTGTATCAACTATCAACAATGACTATGTACTATTGTATAATTGAATATTGTGCAATGTTGCACAGTTGTATATTGTATAATATTGCACAGTTGAATTTAGTGCATCGGATTTATTTTAACATGCATGATATAAATTCGACATATATAACGTCGACAAAGACAAACCAGTAAAGTCGTTTTAACTTCTTATGCTACGATATGCATGCTGTGCCCAATATTTATCTGTCACGCGATTGTGGATATATGGAATGTAACATTGTTCCATTTGATCACAACAAGGAGTGTAATTTGTTTAAAAATTATCGAGAGAAAAAAACTTGTTTGTGGTGATTACCTAGAGAAAAATACTTTATCTGTATTGTTTTTTCAAATTTTTGGCAATATCAGTAGTTTCGCAAACATACACAAAATATAACGGAAATATATATATATATATATTCCGTTACAAAAATATCTGTGGATTAAATTTTTAAATTTGTGGCTGAAACTTTTTCACTATGGTATGCAATCGGAACACACACGCGCGCACACACACACACGCACACACACACACACACACCCTTAACAATTACTTTACAATGTTTCATTACGGAATGTTACCTGACAAATTTAATGTATGAGTAATATGTAGTGAATGTTCAAAATAAGTCAATTAATATGCATACAATTATTTCGATAAGGTCATTATTTATGGATCACATGAAAATAAATTGCTCATGTCAATATCAGGTATATACATGTACATATACTTTCTAGTATCGTAAAATCAATAGCAAATATTGGACCATTATACACTGATATATAGACTCTAAATTCGATGAAACATTTTCTATCTAACAAATAGTCATATGTTTTTATCATTTCTTAGTTACTAATAAGATCACCTAAATAGCAAAGACAATATGACAAGATCTTACAAAGTATTTCTGAACTTGTAGTTAATACAACATTTTAAAAGAGAGTACCTAGGGCTTCTTTGTGGGAAAACAGACATTTGAACGTACCAGTTAAAATGTGAGTCCAAACTGGGTAAAAAAAATAAATTCAACATGTGCAAGAGTGAGAAGCAATCCAAAACCACTTACAAATTTACAGTTTGGTGAGCATTTTCTTGAGGTCCATTTAATTGAATATCTATCCCCATTTTAGGGTAATTGCATACAAGAGTATCGGAAAAAGTACTCACTAATTGTCCACAAATAATAGCTGCATGAGTATTTGAAAATCCTTACAATTTTTCTTCAGTATAGCACAATTACTGATATACCATCGGTTTTCCGCAACAGAACGCCTGCCGGACAAATTTACGACAGGTCGTAATTCTCTGAAGATTTTTCAAGGTCTTGTATACTTTTCGTTGATTTTATAATCTTCTGTCACTGTTAAGGCAATTAGTAAAATTGCATAAGCATTTTCTTATCATTACTTAATAACAGACAGAAGTCGCAACCAATTATACTACCAGTCTCTCCCAGAGTCCATAGCTCTTTTATATACCTCTGTTAAAAGTGGCGTCCTGCTGATTATGTGATAATGTAATGATCACGTCATTTTGAGCTGTGCAGAAAGCGTTGATTGTAAAAGAGTGGTGAGAAAAGGTCCATGTCGCTTCCAAATTATTCTAAATACTTCCGAAATCTGCCGTACAACAAAGCAGCCTCACTTCACCTCAACGTTTTTTCTTCTGTGATAGGGCTAGTTTAGAAATGGCAGTTTTCTGCAGCTGTGAGGGTTTTACAACTACTTCAGTGACATACATACATTAAATGTTTTATATCTCTGTCTCCTATTTGATCGTTGCTTCATCTGTCTCCTATATTCCATCATCTTTGTTGTTGAATATATGCGCTATATTTCTAGTGCTGAGGAGCCCTTTTTTAAATGCAGTTGAATGTAATGTTAATAAACAGTCCTTCTTTAAGTCTGTCTTAATATGGGGTCGACAGTGACTAAACTTCGTCAAAGTTAAATAGTGAACCTTTTTGCAAATGATGCATTTTCTTGCTGATAAAACAGACCTTCTGCGGAGGTAACAGTTTTGTGAAATAAAATTTCAATTATAACCATCATTTATGGCAGATTTGTGACTGAAATGTTTCTGCATGAGACACTACCTAGTTTAAGCAGATTAAATTATATGCTTCATAACACCAACAAACTTCTTCTCAATCGTCATGATATTTCAAGAACTATTAATCAGTTTACCATATTCGACGTAATACCTACAGATGTCTTAACGACCGCACACTCATCTTTTTGTCACAACTCATATACAAAGTATCTATTTCAAAACACACTTGTCTTGATCCTAGCATGCCTTGTGGGAGGAAGCACCCCTTAAAATCCACCTAGAACATTATGATTTTTTTGGAGTCTACCACCATATATGCCTATTGTCTAGTGACCTTTCAGCTTCGTGGGGTATATGGGTCTCAAGAAAGGACCTTACATGTACTTTAATGTAGCACTCCACTAATTAGGTTCGTTATGTATTTTCTTCATTTTTCCATTTTTTTAATGAAATCCAGTGCATTAATAATAAGTTCGAACACACCAAGGTCATCTTACTTATGGTAAGTATTAGGTTAGACACAACATATCCAACGCTCAGCGTGGACTATGTTGTATTTTACGAAAATAGCTGCATTTGAATGAAAATGACTAGAGTTTGTGCAAGTGATCTTTCCGGAACGAGAGGAATCACACTTGTTTGCATTGTAATCCTACGCAGAACCATAGTAACTGAACTCAATATACACATTGTTCCTTTTAAGGCTTTAATGCTGCTTGCTATTGAATGCAAGTAACACTCTTCACTGGGTAACGAATCCCCATGAAATATCAGAGTAAATGATATTAATGATTTTCTTAGCGACTACAATGAGATGCAATAACAGCTGATTGGCACAATTAGTGTAGCGATACCTTTAATGGGTGCGACCATATTAGGAGAGAAAATGAACTTCCAAATAGGAAAGCTCTCAACACAGACAAAGGTCATTAACTCTTTTAGCATGTATATACATTTGATGGAGACACGATGACATTATCAGCGTGTGCTTATTATGCTAAGCTTTAGCCAAATGAAATGTATTAAAATTATAATTTATTAAAGCGTTATTTCAAATATGTACATCTTTTGTATTTTTTTTTTACTGAAAATGTCAGCTGGAGTTAAAATGCCTTTCTATATTTGCTATGAAAATCAATGTATACCTACACAGTGGGAATCTTTTGCAGAACGATTCTTGAAGGAGTAAATTTGAATTGAAAATTAGCTATTTAATAAGCAATCAATTTGTTTCGATATGAATTAAAATATAATAATTTTCTGGACATGAAAATTCTACAAATACTACGTTCAAACTAAATATTCATTGAGACGTATGACTTTGAGGTTTTACTGATTTTACTCTAAGTAGTAGAATAAAAGTTCATTTAGATGCGAAAGTTGAGACAAAATGGCAATCAAAACTTGGATGTGTTCTTTGTGATTGATCATAATGATACGTATGATTTATTGGATAAGTATCGGAGGCCTCTGACCATGAAAGTACAATCATAGATGAACATATCATGCAGAATGCTAAAGAACGGCGGCTAGATAATAACAAACACCGAGCAAAACATTATCAATCCATTCCAGTATTAGAGTGCAATGCACCAACTTAAAGAAATAATAATAATAATAATAATAATAATAATAATAATAAATACATCAATAATAATAAATAAATAAATAAATAAATAATCAATAAATAAATAAATAAAGAAAGAATGAATGAATTAATGAATTTGGAACCGACTATACTTGAATATAAGTCGGGTCCAACTGCAAGCAACATATACCCTGATCTGCCATTGCATAATGCGCTGGCGGATCAGGGTCTTTGTTCTTTGTTCTACTTATTAATTCCTAGCAAACTGCATAGACCAAGATCTGCTGGGGCATTATGCGACGGCAAATCTGGGTTTATTCAGTTTGCATTTGGATCCAACTTAAATGCGAGTATAGAAGGTATATCTTAATTGTAAGAACTATTGTAAAATGAAATATTGCAAAGTTATCAACCGAGTTAATTTTCATTTGCGATTGTAAAAGTTACTAACCAAGTTCATTTTCATCTGCGATTGTCAATCAAATGAGTTAATTTTCATCTGCAATTGTTAAAGTTATCAACCGATTTAATTTTCATCTGCGATTGTCAAGAAACAATAAATAGGAGGTCAGATTTACCAGGAGATTTTGAAATTATACATTTTAGTAAATTGTATCCAATTAAATTAAACAAATTCATAATAATATTGATAACTTCAAGCAATATCCTTTTGAATCATCAGCCTTAAATGTTATGATGCAAAACAAGTACTGAAACCGATAGTGAGGCATTTTGATACCGATTTTCCCCTTGATATCAGTCCACTTAATTCAGCATCAAATGGCATTCAATTCAATACATGATTTAACCGATTTGCTAATTGATGTGTGGCAGATTACAAGCTAGCTGCCAGGAATATAGCTTATTCCGTATGACTACAACAATTACTTAATTATTTATAGAATACAAAATAGCCAACATTTGCAACCACATAAAGCCTGTTGGGCGGTGATGTTTAAAGCCTAATCTGGTATATTAACATCGTTCTGATGTGTTCCCAGTAGATTCCCATGTGCTGTAATGTACCACGAAACAGTGGGACCTACATTACACTGGCATTGATATCAGATGCACTTGATACTCTCACAGGAGTGGGAAAATATTCGGATCATATATGGGTTCGTGCATCATTTAGCTAAGTGTTAACGCCTCCTTGCCTGGAGAGTTTGGTTCTCGTGCACGCACCTCGAGCCCTTTCCTTCGACCCTGCTCAATCCTTTTTTTGGGGGGGGATGAGCGCATGGCTGATTGGATTTAAGCGCTGGTGCAGGAGAGGTAGGCGATGGGTGCGGTTACTCGCGGAACGAATGATATACTTGACACCTCTGTACTTTGCTGTATTGTAGACCTGCAAAATATTTTAAAATTTGTACGAATATAAAAAGAGTTATTAAGAAATAAATACAGCTAACTATCTATCTAGCCCTTCATGGCTGCTGGGTATTTAATATAAGCTCATTAACAATTCTATTTTTAGACAACATTATGATTTTAGACATACGTTTTAGTGTTTAATCGGCTTTGTGATGGCGGGGAAATAGACGAATTACAGATATATACGATATTTTACTTATTTTTATTTATTTACTCTTTTGGAAAGTCAATTAAAAGCCAGCATGTACTTTCGGCCTTGCTAACTTGCAGACTCGACACAAAATCTTCAGTTCTCGGGGAAAAAATGAAATAATTAATGATAAACACTAAGAAATGAAGGAGTGACTTAGAATTAAGAACGGTTGGCAATATTTTTGTCTCATCATAGCGTGATGTTTTCGTTAAAATGTTAAAATCCGTCGCCGGTCTATCTTTAAGGAAACTTCCATATTTCAAAGGACACAAAAGAGCTACTCCTCTCCAATAGCCATGTTTATTAGATTGAATGTAAAGATATGGTGGCATTGCCTTAACATTGTGTACAGCATATGCTTTCAACATCACATGTCAATGACATTATCTTGGTACATTCCAACTCATTTTCTCCTGATATTTAATGCCAAAGCTAAAGCAGGGAGCACGTTAACAATGTTAGTTTCACTTCTGTCAATAGTACAATGAAAATACAAGGCAAATTTTGGTCAAACATGTATCCTTTTGTTTCACTAGCACACTGATATTATTCTGTCTAACCGTCTATTTATGTATGTATGTATGTATGTATGTATGTATGTATGTATGTATGTATGTATGTATGTATGTATGTATGTATGTATGTCTACACTAATATCATCCTGTCTATCTTCTGTCTATCTATATCTTGATAAAGGTATGTATGCATCCACTAATATCCTTCTATCTTTATTATATATATATATATATATATATATATATATATATATATATATATATATATATAAAGAGATAGATATATAGAAAATATGTCTTTTTAACAATGTCAAGTGTCGCAAATTATGCGATAATATTTTTTTTCTACTCATTGGAAACTTATTGTATTTATTGTTGTATGTCTTTGATGTGTGGAAGTAATCAATTCGTGAGGACAACCTGTTGATATTTAAATGTATAACAAAGATATAATCGATTAAGTGTTTTCTACCTTTGTGTTTTTAACAGTGACCTAATTTCATTTTCCATATATATATCCGGTAGTGCTTTAGTTCCTATTTTTGAGATTACACGAGTAGAAGATTGCATCTACTCCGTCATATTTTTTACCAATGATATTTTGACATTCTAAAACGGTGAACCGTCGAATTAGTTCATTTTCAAATGTTACTTGTTGTTCCGATTATCCAATTACCGTAGAAATTTTTCTATGAAATTATGTTCAAAGTTATCTGATTTATATCCGACTTGTATCGATTTTCTATAGGAACGATATTTTCCTAATCTACTAATTATATAATTTGGTCACTCTTTTTAGTCAATCGAGCATGCTTTGCTGTTAAAAAGGCGTAAGAAAATGTAATAGGTGATCTTGAACTTGAGAAATAACATTTCGAGTAAAGTCTTGTGAGTCGCGATTTACACCATGAAAGGCTCAATTTACACCATGAAAGGATCATGCCATAAATACGCAGAAATAAAGCTTTACCTTGGCTTCTTCAGGACATAGTACACAAAATGTATCGTTGACCAAATGCATTCTATGCAGGGCTCAGGAAAAACAATTCTCAAGCACTCGTCCCTGGGACAAGTGAATTGCAAGAGTTACTCGTCCCTGTCCTCATTATACTCAACAAAGAACACTTCTCCACTACACTGCTTACGCTTTTCCTAAAGAACCACGTGCAAGCGTGATACTAAAATGAGTAAAAACCATGAAATTATTATGTTCTAATGCATGGCTCATTAGATAAACATATAATAAGAGACAATGTTTGTAACTCAAGAATTTGCAGTTGCACACATAACCCTTTCTTAGAGGCATTCGCATTTATATTGAAAAATTTCAGTAATCTAGGTGACATCATTTTCCTTTTCAACGAGCTATGACACATCTTTACGTGTTAGATATGTGAGAAGTTAAGAGACAGCGAATGTCACATTTTATGATTTTCATCTGGTCAGATATTATTACGTTTGCCCCTCAGATCACCAGTATTTTCAAGACTGCGTCATTTTAATACATTGTCACGCCAAAGTAAAGACGCCAGCAGATATTTACACAACTATGTAATTACTTTTCACAAGAAAAATGTGAGTAACTTGCATTTGAAAGAAAAATTCCAACTGTCTCAATTTCCACCAACTTTCGTGCCAAATGATCCATTATCGTCAAACCTCCATTCTAGAGAGCTACAAACGGGCGCCATAAAAAGGAAGATTTCTGATTGGCCAAAAGAACTGGAACATTTATGGGTCATTACCCCAACTAGATTTCGACCAATCAGCTGATGTCTCGACATTATCTGCTTTATAAATAGATTAGAAGAGCATGCAATGTGTGAAAGTTCGCGGGAATACTTATTTCGAATGTAAGTTCGCAACATTTTTCTGGTGAAAAGTAATTACATACTTATAGCAATATCTGCTGGCATCTTCCCTTTGTCATGAAAATGAAGCTTCAGTCTTGAAAATACTGGTTACCTGGGGCAACTGTAACATTTCCTGACCAGATGAAAAATCAAAAAAATGTTGACATTCTCTGTCTCTTAGCTTCTCAGAGGTTCGACACACACACACACACACACACCGATGAAAGGGAAACTTTCTCCACAGCAAATTGTTACCGATATTACTGAAATGTGTCACTGTAACAAATTGAGGGCTAGGTGTGAAACTGCAACATAATATGTTCATACTATTTACCCAGTTTAGTATCAAGATTGCATGGGGTATCTGTGTAAAACAACAAGGAAGTCGTTCCATTGCGACATGTTCTAGACTGACAACAAGTAGGCAAATTATACAAAGGTTATTTATTTATTGACGCACGCCAAATGTTAAGTGATGTTGAACTTCGGGGCTTGCTAAGGGTAGAAAATGCACTCAGATTTATTCTCAAGGTGCGAATCTGCATCTACTCGGCCCAAGGACGAGTACGTAGTAAAGTTTTACTCGGCCAACCCAATCAATTTTTACCCGGTCAGGACGAGAGGACGAGTGGTTTTCCTGAGCCGTGCTATGTAAACCACTGACAGTTTCAATTCTTATTTTTTCTAGAGTTAATCTTGTCTTCTGTTATATGTCTCTTTGGAGTGGCAAACTTACTAACTTGCACCAATTATGAGGTTTTCCTCTTCCTAGACAAAAAAAAATTTAAAAAAATCCAGCTTTGTCAGCAATTGCATTTTTCTTCGAAGATTCTCCTATCAGGAAACGTACAACGAAACACATAAGGCGACCACAATAACATGCCGTGCACTTAAATTTCAAAACTTCTCTCTGAAAGAAGCGATTGTTTTTGCAATTGAAATAGTGCGCTTGTTCAAACTTCCTTTCATCAGACAATCAGTAATTCATGTGTACCCCAAATATTTAGCGAAATATAAAATATGTGTCTTCGTCATCATCCAAGTCATTTAACGTTTTAATGTAAAACGTTTAGTTCGATATGTAGAAAATTGCTGACACTTAAGAATAACAAGTTTTAAATTCTCTTGTTTACACGTATCTTTGAACGAAGAGATGTTTTATTTTCTATAGGTAAAACGTTGGAATTAGTCTTACCCTAGCGAGAAATAAAGGTGCTAGCATCTCAATATTAACACACAAATCATGACAAAGTTGATTTTTGTTTTATTAGTATTTCATCATTCTTTCTACAGATATCAAAAGGGGCAAACGCATCTCCATCAGTGGCAATTGACTTACACCAAGATATTTTAACGCACTGCCCTTTAAGCATTTTCTTCAAAACAAAAAGTCACGTTGTCTGAATTCATGCTGAATAATTAACCATGGCAGTTCTAGCATCGATTGAAGATTATGCCATTATGATACAGTAGGTTTGTTCTAAAGGGAGGAACGCACACAAATCTGAAGCCAATATAGCTCTTTATTCAGTGCTTCTAAGAAAAATGATGAGCAAATTAAACAGTTAATCCGTGACAATTGCTTTTCCTGGATCGTCTAAAGACATCATATGTAGATGAGGGCCAGTTGGTCATTTGGCAAAAGCATATCTGGACTTTGGCCATGGCGAGACAGAACTGAAATTTGGAAGAAAATTGGTTTTTAACTTTTATTTAGTAATGTACGTAACAGGGACCACGTATACACATTTAATTTTACAGAGGTGAGAGATAAGCAAAATACATATTATGCTTGCCGAAGATCATTGTGTGGAAGCGATAAATGCAAATTGAATTCGCTAAGGTAACGAAGCAGGGAAACAACAAAGTGATTCTGCAGTCCCGAGAGGTTAGTTGTAAACTTGTTTCACCCCGTATGTCCTTGAAAGATGTTATTGTAGCTACAGGCTAAGTAAAGAGTACCTTTGATATTCTAAGATTCCCAGTCGATTGTGGAATTTTCGTGCCGAATGAGAGAACTGTCTTACCTAAAGTAGTTTAAGGAGCAGACTTTATTACGCGAGTAAAATATTTATAACTTTGAAATGTTTACAAATAAAGCGTTACCAACAGTTTCCCCATGATATTGCTATTTTACCGTAAATTCGATTTACTCAAGCATTTGAATGTAAAATAAATCTACCCAATCAGAAATCATAAGAATATATCAATAATAATTTAGAAATATGCATACAATAATGAAAAGGAGCTAAAGCGTGTACTGTATTTATAACCATTATCCTTTCAATCTCGCAAACAACCTTTTTATGATTTACAACATGGCTCTTTCACCTGTGTCTCTAGTACGTCCACTGTTCTGACTCTCCGTCCTCTCTGACTTGCCGCTGTTTGACGGTCCTGGCAACGATCTTTCCCCCTTAGGCATGTGTAGTGGGTGGTATATCTTGAATGTGTCCACGTATTTGGACGCATACCGTGCATCACCCGCATCCTGATTAAAAAAAAAAAAAATCACATAGGACCCTGTATGTTTTGTTCATACACAAAAACTGGTTTCCTCACCAGTTTTTCTGCTTCACTGATAGTATTATTGCTGCATTTCATCGCAAACATTGATAATTGAAATAATGGCATGACGTGATTTTGTGGCTCTCCGAATGAATAATGGTGAAAATATTTTCAACATAGGTAGACAAGACTCAAGAAAAATAGATGAAATCCAAGCGGGGACCTAAAACAGTGGGCAGATGATTTAGCATTTAAATAATGCGGAGTGTTTCCTAATACATTGTTTGAAATCATGGTGTATCACGAAGTCGACAAACCAGCTACGAGGTCACCATGGCACTTGTAAGTGTACACACCCAACCCATAATTAACTAGATGAGTGGGTAAAAAATATTTTTTTTTTTAAAAAAAATCTTAGAGGGCACGTGCTCTCACCATGTATGATTTGTGCCCGTCCTAAAACTTGGCCTACCTATCACAGTTTAGTAGGTCCAATAAAAACTCAAGACAATCATCTGAACAAAGTGCATGTTTACAGTTTAGGACAAGTTGGTATAAAAACTCCGAAGTCACCGAGTGTAAAGAATTCTACTTTTTAACACACACAAGGGTTTTTCTAAATTTAAACAAACCAAAGCAGGCGATTTAAGTTAGAAGACCGTCGTTTTATATTGCTATGTTCTGCAAAGAACACGCTTGCAGTACATGGATAATACATGGTTTGCTGTGTAAAGAGTTTTATTTCAAAGATTCAATGTTTCTTTCAGAGTGATCTGGGAAACGTTTACACACGGCAAACTATATGATAGTTATTCTTACATGATCTGTGATCACAGTGAATAATTTTCGACAAAAACTAAGAAAAAGCTACTCTAGAAAAGGAGTCTTGTAGCACTATTGACATAACAATTAAGTCACTAAAGTCTTCAATATCCGCTCTTCTGGACAAGTTCCTCGACAAGTGCGACTTGACCATATGACCTTGTCTTGTATTTGGCTTTATTTCAGTTATTCATACTCCTGCCCCTCTGGCGACAAAATCTCACATTCGCCCATTTTAGGAGACAAAAAAATGTCGCGTTCGTCTATCCGTTTGCATCTTGCGTGAGACTGCCTATGTAAGTAAAAAAAAAAAAAACCTTACCCACGCAGCACGCGAATTTCCGTTTTTTTTGTGTTTTTGTTGTTGTTGTTGTGCAGATTGCTTCATCCCCACCCCACAGACCCACCCACAAAATACCCCGCAAGCGTGTGAAACCATTTATAATAAAAACCTGCCAAATCATCTAAGAATATTAGTTACAAATTGGGTTTGGGAAGGAAGACAGCTATAAAAAGAATGTTAACACATAACTTCTAGTGCAGTTAAGACCTTACTTCTCTACTGTTTGTTAGGTGCTTTTGTTTTAAAATGAATGCTGAAATAATAAGAAAAATAAATCCAAGTCTATATATATATATATATATATATATATATATATATATATATATATATATATATACATATATATATATATGTATATATAAAATTTTAATGTTAATATTGAAATTATGACATCAGAGCGATACCAATTTTAATTTCAAGAAACAAAGACAGAACGAATAAAGAGAGAGAGAGAGAGAGAGAGAGAGAGAGAGAGAAAGAGAGAGAGAGAGAGAGAGAGAGAGAGAGAGAGAAAGAAAGAGAGGGAGGGAGAGAGAGAAATTAGTTCTCTTCGAGAATCAGTTATAAATCATTTTTTAAAGAAGTACGCATATATCGTGCAATTTTGTGTGCTTTGTGTTGATATATATATATATATATATATATATATATATATATATATATATATATATATATATATATATATATATATATATATCGGTGGTTTGTCGGAATCCACCTATCCCCTATTTCCAGTTAAAATAGTACAATTTTCAGTGACTGACAAAGACCTATGGCCCTTGTAAGCAAAACGTACCACCCGTTTTTAACATTTTGATCAAAGCAGGATAAACTATTGATCATTTTGCGACGTTGCCTAGGATTTTTCCCATTGAAAGCTGAATTAGAAACATTGTGTCGTCAGGGAAATGACACATCAGTTTTTTTCTCAGATTATCAATTATTGATTGAAAAGCAGATTATTGATCAAAATCAAGGTCGGATTAAAGGCGGAAGAAATGGAGCAGTAAAAAGGGGGGAGGGGCGCTTTTCGAAATTTTTCTAGGGCCTCTTACCACCTTAATCGAGCCTTGATCGTAATTACATGACAATGACCGGTTATATTTATAAAATATAAAAAGGAGTTTTCGTCAGGGACGTATTGAACATTACTGAATATGCATGGTCTGCCTTCTATGTTGATTACTTTCTGATTGCCTGTACCTTCGATAATTGGAAATTCACCACGTGGGATTAAAACTGTATCATTTTTCTTCGAAGAAAAAAAAAGAAGAACAAAACGTATACTACAATCTAATAACGTCAGGAGTATGCTCACCAAATGGATACACAACACGACTGGTCCTGTTCATTGGGCCTTTTTACTACAGGCATAGCAGCCGGTAACTTGCAAATACACATACTCTCTTCCTAATCTGTGTATTGACTTGCAGGTGTTACTGAACTAATGACGTTCGTTATATATTTCCTTCTTTTTCACATATTTTTATTAATGAAATCCAGTGCATTAGTTTATTTTCTGTGTAAATATACACAAAACCCAAGAGAATATAAACGGTACACAGCTGACATTATCGCGCGGGATACCGTCAGATATCTGCTACTTCAATATGTTATACACTTTAGCTAGCCAATACGTTTGAGCATAAAATAGAAAGAAACTTTGCTTGTTCTGAGTGAATAACGGATATATTTCCCCACTCGTGAAAATACTGAGGTTTTTTTACCGATTAGATGAAATAAATCCGTTATTCACTCAATACAAGCAAATATCCTCTATTTTGTTACCCGCATTTCTAAAAATCTCTGCTAAATTCCGTGTCAGTTTCGGAATTTTAACATCACTTTTAGTCTTTGCCATTTGAATAAAATGTTTCCTATTGTTTTTTTTTCTCAACTAAATTCTGCGTCAGTTTCGGGATTTTAGCATTACTAATAGCCTAGTCTATTTTTATAACATATTCCGAATCTTTTTTTTTTTTTTTTTTTTTTTTATAAAAAAAATCTTCTGGGTTTTGTTTTAGTCTCCGCTAAATTCCGTTTAATTTTCGAAATTTTAGTGTTGGCTCCCTTGATTACAGCTACTTACAACATCAGAACAATATATGCAAATGTACCTGCACCGCCAACATAATCTGAGGTACAGGTAATGGTTTATATAACTCTAGACTACTTGCATTGAGTGTATTAATGGGAGCAGCCATTCGCTAATATAGTTGATGCCAAGTCTCCGGATTTACTAATCGTTCGACAGTAAGGCCTAATCTCCGGTGTCGTCATGTCCTCAATCGTCATCGGCCTACTATATCTTCTATTGGATTGTCATTAAGCGTGTTAGATCCTCATATCGACCCACAATATTAAACGTACTTACGTTTCTAACATTAAATTCTCTTTGTGAACAGACCAATCCTCAATGTTAAGCCTATGGACATTGTACCATTAAATTCCTCTTAGGTCCAGAGTTATCCTAATTCAAGATGGCCGTAGAGTGGATTTTCCTACTGTGTCCATAGCAGCCCATTTGTGCGCAGACCGCCCCCATAACTACTCAAGTTTAAGGCAGAAACACCTAATTCAATACGCGAAACCATAACTTGTAAAGTTACAATCGTTAAAATCTTACTTTGAAGATTCAACTTAATGTAAACAACCGAATTTGACAGCACTTTATTGTTATCCCAACCCACTGTTCATGTGGCTATATGCGCTTGAAATGTGTAAACATAAACAATAATTCGCTTCATTTATTTAGAAACAGTTGGACATGAGATACTAATTTAATAATCAGATGTATAGACACATTTATGAAAGGTTTCTGTCCTAAATTGTTATAAAATTTATGAATTCCTGTTTTTATCAATTCGGCTTAAAGCATAGTTGCATTGGGACAGAATTGGGAAAAAATGTAACTCAACGTTCATCCACCTTAAAATATATTATAAAAAGAAAATCTACGTTTATTTAGGGAATATATACATAAAAGTACATAGGTTTATTTACTGAATATATACACACAACTACATACGTTTATTTAGTGGATATATACACACAGCTAGATACATTTATTTAGGGGATATATGCACACAATTACCTACGTTTATTTAGTGGATATATACACACAGCTACATACGTTTATTTAGTGGATATATACACACAATTACATACGTTTATTTAGTGGATATATATACACAATTACATACGTTTATTTAGGGGATATATATACACAGCTACATACGTTTATTTAGTGGATATATACACACAATTACATACGTTTATTTAGGGGGTATATACACACAATTACATACGTTTATTTAGTGGATATATACACACAATTACCTACGTTTATTTAGTGGATATATACACACAGCTACATACGTTTATTTAGGGGATATATACACACAGCTACATACGTTTATTTAGGGGATATATACACACAATTACATACGTTTATTTAGTGGATATATACGCACAGCTACATACGTTTATTTAGTGGATATATACACACAGCTACATACGTTTATTTAGGGGATATATACACACAATTACATACGTTTATTTAGTGGATATATTCACACAATTACATACGTTTATTTAGGGGATATATACACACAGCTACATACGTTTATTTAGTGGATATATACACACAGCTACATACGTTTATTTAGGGGATATATACACACAATTACATACGTTTATTTAGGGGATATATACACACAATTACCTACGTTTATTTAGTGGATATATACACACAGCTACATACGTTTATTTAGGGGATATATACACACAGCTACATACGTTTATTCAGTGGATATATACACACAATTACATACGTTTATTTAGTGGATATATACACACAGTTACATACGTCTATTTAGGGGATATATACACACAGCTACATACGTTTATTTAGGGGATATATACACACAATTACATACGTTTATTTAGTGGATATATACACACAATTACATACGTTTATTTAGTGGATATATGCACACAGCTACATACGTTTATTTAGTGGATATATACACACAATTACATACGTTTATTTAGTGGATATATACACACAGCTACATACGTTTATTTAGGGGATATATACACACAGCTACATACGTTTATTTAGGGGATATATACACACAATTACATACGTTTATTTAGTGGATATATACACACAGCTACATACGTTTATTTAGGGGATATATACACACAACTACATACGTTTATTTAGGGGATATATACACACAATTACATACGTTTATTTAGTGGATATATACACACAATTACATACGTTTATTTAGTGGATATATACACACAGCTACATACGTTTATTTAGGGGATATATACACACAATTACATACGTTTATTTAGTGGATATATACACACAATTACCTACGTTTATTTAGTGGATATGTACACACAGCTACATACGTTTATTTAGGGGATATATACACACAGCTACATACATTTATTTAGTGGATATATACACACAATTACATACGTTTATTTAGTGGATATATACACACAGCTACATACGTTTATTTAGTGGATATATACACACAGCTACATACGTTTATTTAAATATACACACAACTACATACGTTTATTTAGGGGATATATACATAAAACTATATACGTGTTTGTTCTTAGTCGGCAGAAAGAACAAAACTGATATGGTGTAAGGAGATGTATTCATATGCCATATCAGTTGACTTCTTTCCACAAACACAGAACAAAAAATGAATGAAGTTTTTGCATTTCCAAATATTTAAGCTTTTACAGTGTGAATGGAATTCAAAACAAATAGAGATTTATAAAGTTCGATATGGACATCTGTGAAAACATCTAAATAGTTCCGGTCTGGGTGTGGGATACAGAATGAACATCCGTATCGAACACTAGATCAACCATGCCAGAGGTAATAAAAGTCAATATTTCATTCGTGAGGTGAAAACATCTTGTATTTGTCAATCGCCACTTGTGACAATACCTTGTACTATGTTTCCATTTCGCTTGTGAAATATTTTCTAATATCCAGTATAAAACCTTTGATATCCTCAAGATGTATGGTATTTATCGTAAATCTGTGACATATGAATATGATCGAAAGAAAAAGGCAAAGCATGGCGATTGAGCCACTGGCCCGATGACATGAAACTATCTTTGATAGTCATGTTAACATTAATGTAACAAAAAGCTCCATTCAAGTACTACAGTTGCAAAGTCCTACCCCTGATTTTCAAAAAGTATAATATGCACGAAATTGAACCTTTAAAACATGTATATCAATTTGAGAGTCAAAGTATAAATATAATTTGTTGCATTCATAGATGATTACTAAGTATTACATACTTACACATATGAGAACGAAACACATATTCAATATTATTATGAGGCAAATAGGGTTCACTAAAACTGGCCTGTTTAGCTAAAATTCTCTCAAGAAAGCGAAATAATTTTACCGGCGGAGAGCTGCTGCCGTACAAATCAGGCGCAGAAGAAGTAGTGCTGTTCGTGATGACGTCACCTCTCTGTAGCAAGTGGCGATCACGCATCCGTTTCAGAGCCTGCCGGACCTCGTAAAGAAATAAGAAAGGAAGAAATAATTGAAGCAGACTGTTTGCTGCTTCCTTATTCATTGTATGTATGTATGTATGTATCTCTTTTTCTCAGTATGCATGTGCATATGTTTCTCTCTCTCTCTCTCTCTCTCTCACTCTCTCTCTCTAGCACTTTCCGGTCTGTTTGGTGTATATTTGTAATTCTCTATAATAACTTCCATATACCTTGATTTCTGTAGCAGGAATCCAGATGGACTGTGTGCTTAGATGAGAATTAATTACTGGGTCGACGTGCGGGTATGTCTGCTACGCACGAATGCCTATACCACCATCATTGTAGCATCATTTTTGGTGATGTGTGCATCGTCCAGATGATATAGGGGTTGGTGGTTGTGGTTACATGCAAGGCGATGGGTGCCGTAACCCGTGGATCTGGTTCGAATCTCCGTAGAGTACGAATTAAAATTCTCTACCCTGTATGATAATATTATTTATTCGTATTTAAAAATTCTGTTAATGTTATCAAGCATTCTCCTGTAGATGAAAATTAAGATTTTTATATTAACATTAAAGGTGAGTTCGTTTCTAATTTTTATTTTGTGGCAGTCAATTGTCAAAGTGTAGAATGAGTCGCCTTTAAACATTTATGACTCATGAATAACACTCCACTTTATACATACTTTCGCATCAATGAAAATTCAAAAGATATATTAGGAAATGGATTCTACTTACCTCAGAGTTGAGTGCACAGTGAAACAGGAAAATGAAAAAGCCCTGAAAGATTTACAATGAAATGCAATAATGCCGTACAGCGTGTAATAAATTGTACAATGAAATTCAATAATGCCATATAGCGTGTCATAAATTGTACAATGAAATTCAATAATGCCATATAGCGTGTCATAAATTGTACAATGAAATGCAATAATGCCGTAAAGCGTGTCATAAATTGTACAATGAAATGCAATAATGCCATACAGCGTGTCATAAATTAGCAACAAGTATCCTAGCTATGGCTAATTTGCTATAAAGAAAGGCATCATTTCAGGTAACAATAATATATAACCACGTACAATACAAAATGATGCTGCGGGAAAGAAACACGGGTTGTTTTCAACGACACATTATTGATACCCTGAAATAAATATTGTCTGAAGGAAAAGATACAGTAACCAGAGTGCTATTCTCAACTGGTACATATCAAAAGAAAGCACAAAGACAATTTTTACATGAGTGACTATTGCTTCAATTAGAGACAATTTATTTGAACCAGAAATATGTACAATGCCAACTTGTTAGCATAATATTTGGAATGATTGCATTTTAATGTTTTTAGTGGATGTTAAAAATGATATGAAAAAGATACTGATATAGGATAAAATATTATTACAACAACTGCTACTAGCGATATCTTGGGTTTGCATTTGCAACAGAATATTTATGAGCAGTCATGTTTGAAAATAGGAAAAGTGCACCTGGAGAGAGTTGAATGCTGCAAAGAAGTACTGAAAAACCATCAGCTCCTTATTGACACAGAGCAAGCCAAAGATCCAGGTTAGGCCTAACAGAGGTAAGAGAAACAGTGCTCCCTTAATACCGGCCCTGCAATATAATTACATAATTAGAGTTCCACTGATAATGGCTCTGCACTGTCGTTATCGTGAAAGAATCTTATGATCGTATTTCTTACACATAGGTCATACTGACTCAATCATAAAACAGACGCATTTTATAAATATTTCATTTACCCTTTCAATTTCGTAGACAAGAACGTTCAAGGCCATAGTAGTTTGAAAAGTCTTGTTTTTTCTTCATTTGAGTTTGAATTAAAAATTGATTGCTCTTAGATTTTATTCATAGAGATGATACTTGTAGCAGAATGATGACTGTAGACAAACGAATAAGATGCAAAATTCCATCGTATCTAATTAGAGACCAATATCGCTTCTCAATACTGATGGCAGTGTTTTTGAAAGACTGCTTTTTAAACACGTTTTAATTACTTCCATGAAAATAACATTCTTACACCTTTCCAGTCTTGCTCTATACCGGATGATTCTACAGTTAATCAATTAACATACCTCTATGATACATTCTGCAAAGCAATATAATCCGGAAAGGACATAAAAAGTTGTGTTAAACGACATAAGTAAAGTTTTTGACCGAGTGTGGCATAAAGGACTCCTTCACGAAAATTGAAAGCTACTTGTATCACAGGAAGCCTTGTAAAATGATTATCTAGCTTTCTGAAAAGCAGAAGACAACGAGTGATACTTTCCGGGCGTGTTTTCAGAAGGGAGGTGTATTAGAGCTGGTGTACCCCAAAGATCCGTTTTAGGTCCCTTAGTTTTCTTGAGAGACATAAATGATATTGTATATGATATACACTCCAATATAAGTTTATTTGCAGATGATACAAGTCTCTTTCTAATCGTGGATAATCCCGTCGTAACCGCTCATAACCTCAACTCTGACTTGGAAAAAAATTTCTCAGTGGGCAAATAATCGGCTTATATCTTTCAACCCTTCTAAAACTGAATCCCTGAGAGTTTCGATGAAAATTAATAAACCCTTCCAACCACCCCTATATATGTTCAACCAAAGAATTAAGGAAGTTGACGCGAACAAATATCTTGGAGTTTTTCTTTCTAATGACGGCTCATGGCACAAACAAATAGACTATATAAAAAAAGGCATGGTCAAGAATTAATGTAATGCGTGAACTCAAATTCCAACTTGACAGGAAATCTTTAGAAATTATATTTACGTCTTTTATACCACCCATTCTGGAATATGGTAACGTGGTTTGGGACAACTGCACATTGCTTGAGAAAAGAGAACTCGGAAAAATACAAAATGAGGCAGCCAGGATTGTGACTCGTGCAACAAACTTAGTATCTATTGAAGAGCCACACCGAGAAATAGGATGGGTGAAGTCTTGAATCCAGACGACAAAAATACAAACTTACACTCTTGTGTAGAACGACAACTGGTTCAAACCCTCCCTATCTCACATCTCTGATTCCACCAGTTGCTTGTGATATTACTCGCTATAACTTACGTAATGTAAATAATTTCCAGTTAGTGCATGCTAGAACAAGTTTTTATTACAACTCGTTATTTCATTCGGCCATTCGAGAATGGAATACATTATCTATTGAGACTCGTCCAATAGACTCCATTAACAACTTCAAAAGCACATTAAATACTCGCGACACTTATGTTCCCAGACACATTTATTGAGGTAGAAGGAAATTAAAAATTCTTTATGCCCGACTTAGAACAAATTGCAGTTCACTTAATCAACATTTATTTACAAATAATATAATCGGATCACCTCTTTGTATACGTGGATCTGTAGAAAGTACACAGCACTCCTTTTTGTCTTGCGTTTATTACCAAGAACAACGCATCGAACTGTTTCAATCTCTCACTCCATATGGTAATTTAACTTTAAATACCTTCTTGTATGGTGATACGACGCTTCTGTATGAAGTAAACATGTTTATTTTCGATGCCGTTCATATATTTATTGAAAAGTCAAAAAGATTTACTTAAGCGCACGTTGCTATCACGCATGCACTTCCTCCGGCCGTAAACAGCGGCAAAACAGCAATTGCCCCTATTTTCCCCAAATGATTCGCCATCACCTTCGTGACGACTCGCTGTTGGAGAAAACACTGTTCACTTTTAATCTCGCTTTTTTGTTCCTTTTTATTTATTTATTTATTTATTTATTTTTGTCCCTCCCTTTCTTTTCTCCCTATTTTCTAAACTTTCTACACAATGTTTGACACATTTTAATTGACAATTTCTCCTTTTAACTTCTTTCTTTTCTTTATCCTTTCAACTACTCCCTCGTTGTTCATCCTCCTGCTTTATATACTTTGGCTAAATGCTAATGTTTAATCAAGAGACTCTTCACTTTGACTATTAAATAATTTAGTATTTTTGTCATTAAAAATTAATATCATCCGTCATATATTCATATATATTTTCAAGTTTTGTATTATAGAAGGAAAAGGAAATTATTAGCCAGTGGCTTTCGTTCTAATCCTTTACCTTCTATATTGTACCCCTTGTAATCTCCAACTACAAATTTATGAAATAAAATATGTTTAAACTAAAATGCTTTAGAAATTATGCTCACTTTATATGATCGTATTCTCCACGACTGTCAAGCTTTGCGGAACTTATCACGATCCGTATCACAAGAATCAGGATTACAACATTCACCTGTGTAAAATAAATAATAAATAAATAACTTTCGTTATTATATTATGGTCATAAATGTAAATATATGGATTTTCTTAATTGACACTGTGCCTATGTTTTTATTTCATATTACTGTTGCACAACTGTATGAAAAAAATATATTCGCGTAGGTATTAGAATTTTACCTTCTAAGTCTTTCTATCGCATTGCCATGAGAAAAATGGAAGCTCCTTCCAACCTCAATCACCATTTCCAGACTATAAGGAACATCTGAGCTGGGCTTAATAATATGACATCAGCTCAGCAAATACCACCATAAAATTCAGATGTATGATTATATAAGTGAAGTTGTATAAATTTTTTATAAGAAATCTCCCTGCTTTTTACCGCTCTAGCTTAGTTTTAAATAAGGTATATTGCCTTTTCCATAAAGAAATCGACCGTATTAACATATAATGAAGGTCATCTGTGTAATTTGATCCTATTTTTCGAGATAAAACCAATTCTCAGAATATAAAAGAAGCATTATGAATACCTACTATAATGACCGCGATGGCGGGTCCAACAAAGGCCCATATCGTGCTCCGTTTGATTGACAACCAGCAACTGAAATTGTCGAAAGCGATGTTATGTACTTCAATAATCTGCTTTACAATTCAATTAAATTATATATTCTAATCAGTAGAAATATGCATATATTGTTTACATCTATTATTCTGTTCAATACGTAAGTTTAGCTGTTATATTTGTTGAAATATGTGGGATGAGAAAAAAAAAGAAAAAAAAGAGAGAGCCCCCGCCCCCCCCCCAAAAAAAAAACAAACAGCAACAACACAAAACAACAACAAAAAGAAACAACAACAAAAAGAAACAACAACCCCCACAATAAAATGTATTGCCAGTACGTTAAAAAGTCAAAAGAAAAAGTTGTATGTGTTGGATGTATAACATGCATATGACGCAATTCCTAATTTCAGTTGTTTGATACGTGTTATATATATATATATATATATATATATATATATATATATATATATATATATATATATATATATATATATATATAGTACAGTCTCAAATAACATTTCAAACAACTGAACGCTTTGAAGAATTGAAGAGTTTCTCTTGTAATATTGTCTTGTAAATTCTTAGCATAACTATTGGTATGTTGCACAGATAAACAATATGTAGGTATGTAGCTGTGTTTTACGGCACCTCAGCACAAAAGTGGCTACGTAGAGCCAACAAAAAGGTTAAGTTTGAAAAATGTAAAATTGAATTGCACAAAACATTTAGGAAGATAAAGCCTTCAAAATAAATGTAAAATTAAGTAAAACAAGATAACATATAAACCGTAAAAATGTTAAAATTCTGTAAAATGTATATAAATTAACTAATAAGGTAACACATGTAAAATCCTTAAAACATTGATTAAATTTTGTTGCATAAACAGAGAAAGATGTTCATTCTCAATATCAGCATTTATTACGAATTGTACAATATCTACTCTGTTACTACACATTTATTTCCTTCTGAATTTATTGTGTCAAAAAGAGCCCTTAACTGCAAATTTGGGTGACACAAAAAGGAATTTCAAATTGTATCATTCAGCTGCCTAAAAAAAGTTCTGAACTTTCAATGCTTTTAGACAAAAAAAAGTTGACATTTTAGAAGAAAGAAGCGGATGAACAATCTTTTAAAGATTTTCTGCGGGTCGTAAAAAGTATTCGTTTCACCGCCTTCATGTCCTAGGACACCACTCTGCGTTCGTACAGTAAGCAGTTATGCTATAGGATCACATCGGAAGCGAGCAATCTCAGTAAACAGGAAAACAGGACAACTTACGTCCGTTGCGCTTGCAATTCGGACTTTAGAGAACCAAACAAAGTGTGATGAATCTTTCTTTACAGAGTGGTAGAGAAGTATTCATCACTAATCGCAGCACTTTTAACAGATTTTTGTGTGTGTACATATAAAGTTCGTGTCATCATGACTTTGCACGAAATATTCATTTGCCAAAGGGAATCTGCAGGTAAACTAAATCCAGGAAATTCACTCACTAACACACGCACGACTCGTCTTACCCAATTCAAAGGAGTCGTATTGTCTTTTGGAATGAGTTCTTTAAAAGCAGTTCGTAATCCACTAAATCATGAAAGATTCTATTGACTTCCTCCCATGGAATTCGGTGCAACACTCATTGCAGAGATCATGGCATCGCGAGTCTTGTACTGTGTTCAGAGTCGATCAAAGTATGATCCTCAATCGGTTCTTATAAACTGCCAATTCACGCTAATGTTTCTTTGATGGAATGGTGATCCACATACAAAGGGAAATCGTATCCAAGATAATGCCTAATTAACTTACACGTGTCATAAAGGAGTCAAATCTTGAGGCAATACTTCTTTTAAAAAGCACTTTCTAATCGTATAAGTTTTGAACCTTTTTATTGAATTCCTCCCGTTTAATTCGGTCAATAACTGCACTACTGTATGTTGAAGTCCTCGAATCTAAAGTCTTACAAAGTGTTAAACGTTAATCAGCGTCTGACTATTTAAACACTTTCAAAGTCATTAACCTTCTTAAGGCATTAATATAGCAATGGTTAAAAAGTCTATGACGTTGAGTATGCAATTGTTCTTTGCGCTTCACTTGAATCTGTACTGAGTCCCTGTAAATGCGTTCTTGTAGGCACACATGTAGATTCTGAATTTTCTCTTTTCTAAACTGTCCATTCAAAAAAATGTAACTTGAGAAGTCGTGGCATCGAGAGCCTCATATACACGTCGAGGTTTGTGTCTGTCAGTTTTTCCGGAGAATCAACCTTTTTATATTATTCAGACAGCAACAGTTAAAAAATGCAGAAATTGTTTGTCGTTTGCGTTTCACTTGCAAATGCATTCTCGCAGTTCAGAAGGAAAAACTCCAAATGCTCTCCTCATCTATAGTATCCGTGGGGATAACAATCTGGAATGCCCAAGGAAAGGTAGTGACAGATCGGAGACAATCTGGAATGTTCGAGATAAGCTGTAACTTTATAGTCGCATTCGTTGAGTTTCACACCACAACTGAAACACTGCAATTGGTATCTTTGTCTCAAGTAGAGACATCCTGCTCTCGCTAAAGATTTAAGAGTCCATTTCCCTTGGAACGCTTTGTGTCGACTGACAAAATCACAATAGCCGGGCAAATCCATGGGAAACGTGTGTTCTTCTTTTAGTCGTGATCTGCGATGAGTTGATGGTGTAAAGAGTGATTTGACCATGCATGGATAGCATCTATTGATTGGCAAACGGACGGCAACCCATTCGATGGTGAAGCGAAGTCCACTCTTGTCACAGGACACAGCATGACCCTCACCGCAGGGCACAGCATAACATAAGTCTTCATTCAACTATGATTTGGTGGGTAGATCACATTGTTTGCGTGTAAAATTCACCTTTCTAGGTGGATGTCTTTGCTCACAATGATCTTTGCTTCTTGGAACTCTCACATTTGTATACTGGAGGCCGGTAGCCGTACAGTACCGTGCTGTGATTGGGAAGTCGGACTCGTTTCTCGTCGACAATTTAAAACACATTTTCTAATGGTTGACTGGTGGTTTGGTGATATGACAAACATATCATCTTTTGGGGGTCGTAATCTTGATCTTGTCATGACTTTAAGGTTTATTTTAACACGTCAAAGTTCACCTCTTGCTTCGATCGAGAGTTGAGTGTCAGTCCTTTCACTTTGTATTTTGTATGAAGTTGTCATTTCTTATCTCGGTACCGGTAGCCGTAATGTTTAGATTCTCCACTGGCAAAACTCACATTCGTCTCTTCGGGACGAGGTAGGTCAACGTTCCTAAACGTTTGGTGGTACATTCGCTAGTTTGTTCTTGGGTATAAACTTCTTTCGGTACACTAATCAACAAACTTAAGCAATGGTGGAAGCTTTCTTCAATTCTTCAAGGGATCGATACCTTCGTGCTCGAGAAAGAAATATTCCACAACAATGTCGTAGAATGTCGACATCAGACCAACAATATTTCGGCATTTCTTCTTGAAAATCAGAAGGGTCCAACGAGTGGGCTTTGTATTAGGCAAAGAAAGCATACCGTCGGGTTCGTGGTAAAGGGCTTCAGGCAAATGCAGGAGCACGACGTATAGATTTTCGTAGGCATTGAAAAGTAAGGAAAATATCATGTAGCCATTTCCGCCATTCCAACAGTTTTAGACAATTCTAGCCAAATAACGCATACAATCTTTAAACTGTACGTTTCCCACTTTCATGTAAATAAATTTGGCTCCATTCATGATGACTTTTGGAAATTCGGTTCCTTGTTCTGAAAAATGTTTCAAAAGAAATTGTTCGTTGTATCTCAAGAAATTGCCAACAATAACTGCAGCGTACTGATGACAGTTGCCGTAACGACTGAACTCATCTCCGTCCCAGATGTGGAGTCCAAAACTCACTAAGCGAAATCAGAAATAGTATGGTAGCAACGAAATATATTTTCAAATCCATCTGGGAGTAGGCTACAATTCAGAAAGTGATGAAATGAAGGTTCCTGAATAAATTCATTGCAAGCGCGATGAGCGACATAACACTTAGGAATGTGAATCCCAGCATCTTTAGAACACTCAAAGTAAAAAAAAATAAACTCTACGCGATGGTCTAGTTTCTTTTTTTCTTGTTCAGGTGATCCAATAATTCGCCTGGTTCGTTATCTTATCTCTGAATGTAACACTGATGATTAAACTCGATAACTTGACAACAAAATACGATATCGTTCTTTCATGGACAAATGAGTAAATCTTTGGTATTGGAAAGTACATTATGTCTACATGTTGGACACACTTTGAATAATTCACAAGCTCTTTCCTGTTGTTGGAATTGTTTCATGTGATGTCACTCGTAAATCGGTTGACTCTCCAATGTTCATCCACAGGTAGAGCATTATATAATTTCTTGTCATTCAGGAACACAAGGTCTCGACGCTAAACAGCAACGATCTATCTTCACAATAAATGCTCCCAATTGTTAAATCCTTATTCGCATTTTTGTCACAACAGTAACAGTATCAGAGAAATCCTGTGACAATGGTAATGGCATCAAACGTTTTTTAGTTATGATAGACGTGAATGTGTTTTCCGTTTGGAAAATGGGGTCCTCGAAACAAGAGATCTCCACGATCGACTTGAGGGTAAACTTTCAATAAATAGCGAGAGTCTAGCAATTACTTCATTTCTGCATTTCATGAGGTCCACACACGGTCTCTTCAAAAGTTCTGTATATTCCAAAAGGATTTCTGCTTCTCTCCGTTGTTTGGCTCGGTCCGATTTTCTAATACTCGCACATAATAGTTTCCATTTTGGTGTATTGGTTTTCTCTGCATAAGCTCGAGCCACTACGATTGCGTGAGCTAAACACATCTTGCTCGTTATTGATCTTGACGATACGTGTATTGGTAGTGATGAGTTAATCCACAAATAAGACTTTGTGTCGTCAGGGGCCAAAAGAAGGTGAAACATGTGTCATATGAAAAGTTGCTTTTTCATCGGTCATGTCAAACTCTTAGTTGGATTCTTAAACGTGTTGAATTTTGTCAAAGATATATTGGAAGAAGTTAATTCCGTGTACAAAATTCGATCCATACAAAAGATTTCAAACTGTCTTGAGTAATAAAAAGTCGCAAACGATCTTGATCTTCAACTATGCACTGTCGTTTCAACGCATCTAGCATAAAAGCTACAATAACTATGTAATAAAATGTAGCCACTTTATCTGCAGTGACTTGTTGAAATTTGACGGAGAGAGTGTAAGCGGTCGTTATACATTTTCTGGAAGTCACTTTGTGAGTATCTTCTATGTGAAAATAATCATCAGGGGCAACTGAAAGATTTTCTTACTTGGCCGATTTCGACTCTCTGTCTTGGGGGTGATGATGGAGTTGGGTATGGATCAATCATTTCCTCTTCAAAATCGCTAGGGTGAACGTCTGTTAAACCTTCTTGGAGAGAGTGTAGGTGAGACATATTATCTAGGGTATCTCTTTCTTCCTACATATAGAACCCGTTTGTAAGAGAATACTATTGTTCAGTTTTACATTGAGTCCGTGGAAGAGCCAAAAAAAGATCACAGATTTATTCAGAGATTTACAGAGAGTAATTCGAAAACGCACATTCAACAAGACTTACGAAGAGACTCAAGACAATTACTCTGGAGATAAAAGTTAAGATACCTGCTTTGTCGTCAAGAAAAAGCACACTGGGCTACAGAATATCCACAACTTCAAAGAAAACGAACATCAAAGAAAGGAGAAAACGGGTCTTGAGACAAAAGTAAAGATATCTGTTATAATTGTCAAGAGAAAGGACATTGGTCTTCAGAGTGTTCTGAACGTCCAAAGAAAGTAAAAAAGAAGAAAAGGAGGAACTTTCAGAAGAAGAAGAAGAATAACCCACTGACTCTAAGACATTGAAAAAGAAATTATAGGTTTAGAAAAAGGAGGACATTTCATGATCATCATCAGAAGAAACTGGAGTATCCATTTTAGATAAGGAATTCAAAGCAAGACATTCCTAAGAAGGAAAAAATAGACTTTTGTGCTTTGTTTGAAATTTCATTGTGATTCATATTCACGAGAATATACCAAAAATTCAGTGTATCCTTGTATTGATTGATTTTATATTCATTAGATATTGACATACACACATATTTTTATGATGGAATTTTTCTTTTTTTGTTGCTTTGTTTATTTGGCAATTATTGAGTAGTATCTCTTTTCTGAGAAATCTGGGTGGCCCTGAAAAAGGCTATTGGGTTTGAAAACAAAATATGGACTTTCAACATCAGCTTCAACTGTCTTAAACATTTTCCATCTCCAAGACCTACTGCTGATGCTGTGGAGGTAGTAGTTGCTGACTCTGCTGGCGTATCGGTGGTAGTTGATGTCATGGAAGGCTTAGAAGTCTTTGATCGTGAGGATCTTTTTCTCTTGGGTTTCGCTAAAAAAGCTTCACACATTGCTCTCAATTATTTTAGCACCGCCAAAATGTCATGTAACACATTGACAGTTCTGTTTCTACTCCGTTCACTCTGTCCACTGCTCACCATTTTCATCTTCTCTTGCTGATTTCTCTTTTCCTTTTCTTTTTTTGTACAAATGTCTGTTCTTCTTCTTCTTGGCGTTGTAAAATAAAAGTATTACACTCTTCCTTCTGTTTCTTTTTAAAATCATCACATTCTGGCAGAGATTGTAGTACTACAGAAGAAAAAAGGAGGTGGATGTACCGTCAACAATTCCTGGAATGATAGGAAATCGCATAAAGCCAAATTCAAATCCAAGTTATTCTCTCAAAAAATACTAACCACAGCAACAGTAGTAAAGTCAATCTGGGTATAAATATCCACTTTGTTTTAAACTCAGGCATGAGGACTGTACTTGCATTGCCAAACACGTGTGAATCGTAGAACCTTTCTACGATATATATATATATATATATATATATATATATATATATATATATATATATATATATATATATATATATATATAGAGAGAGAGAGAGAGAGAGAGAGAGAGAGAGAGAAAGTGACGTCGCACCCTTATTGCGTTCGGATTGGTAGAAAACACGCCCTTGCTGAATTATGTCAAACGCGTTCTGATTGGTGGAACCTTCAATTCAGTTTCAATCCTGTCCTAGACTATATATAGAACAGAGGTGCGTTCACCCCTTGCGTCATCAGTTCTCAAGACAAGTCAAAATATGGACCCAATGTAGAATTCTCTACTATTATTTCTAGCCTGTTTTTATTATCCAGACTATTTCATGTATGTGAGTCAGCGTGGAGGATCACTCATACTGCTCTGTGGAAAAAATAAGCCTAAGTGGACAGACAAGGGTGCTTGAAGTGATTGTTATTGCACGAACCTGCTGTGCGGAGGAGCTTGCCACGAAGAACAGTGAAGTTGTGTCACCAGTGTTAACAATCTTTTGTTAAGAAACCTACGGCCCTTTCCAGGGGGACCCAGATCTCTCAGAAACAGAGATACTACTCAAAATATTGCCAAATATTGTGTGTTCTATGTTTGTTATTTTATGTCTATTATTTTACCTTTCTTACAAAAACTTAAAACCCTTCTCCACACTTCTGTCCTTTTAATGTGTGATAGTATATAAGTATGATAGTGTGTGTGTGTGTGTTCTAGGTGTTAGTCGTCCATATTTTACCCTCTACTTTACATCCCTTTTCAAACTGGGTGCTGGTTAGTAGATGTAGACGCTGGTCAGTAGATGTAGGTACTTGTTAGTACATGTAGGTGCTGGTTAGTAAGTGTAATTACTTGTTAGTAAATCTGTTTGTGGGTCAGGCATTGTCAGTGTTTTTCACATTACTTTTTCCCTTCGCCCCAGATCGACAGATCATGCTAAACTGATGACCAGCTTTAACATTAACATTCCCTTCATCCCCGGAGTCTCATACTAATGTCAAACCTATGCGCATTTTTAACATTTACATTCGCATTGTCCCCAGAGCGTCATACTAATGTTAAATCTATATAATTTTTTACATTAACAGTGTCCCCAGACTCCCATACTAATATTAAATCTATGGACATTTTAACATTACCTTTCCCCTTGTTTCCAGACTCCCAGACTTTCAAAATAGTTGAATGTTAAATTCTCATTGTCCTCAGGGTCTCATTTTTTTTTATCCAGGCTGCCACCTTTTATTACTTTCTTGCACCGCAATACGTTTTTCACTACTTGACAATGTCCTCAGCAACATCCCATGCAAGGTCAAACCGACATGTCATTCTGTTCGACATATACCTTCGTGTTTTCCCGCTTTTATGTAACTAAGGGGCAAATGCAAAGTTATCCCGATATAAAGGACAAAAACAAAAATCACCTCCTTGTTTTTACCAAATTAAAACTTCTTATCTATTTGGCACGCGCTCACCCTAAAAAAATATTTGATAATAAGAAATTATTATAAAAATCACTGGCGTAAAATTGAAAAATGCATCTCACATCTCTTTAAACATTGGTTCTGATAAGCAGAAAGACGCTTCTATTGCTTACAAATATTATTTCGTTTAGACAAGTGTGTTAGTCTTACATGTGTATAAATATGATGGTGAGATAAAAAGACACAACAAAACATATTTTGAATATGGTAAATAACGATATGGTGTATGTCGTGGATGTTGTACATATTTCTGAGGGATTGCACAATTTTAAACGCTTCCAAATATCTTTATCTAAATTTTGTACAAACTTCAAGACAATATTTAAAACAACTGAATACTTTTAAATTATGACGTTTTAGGTGTCAAATAAATATGGAAAAATAATGTTATTAAAAATATCTCAAACTGTGTTATGAGACCGCGTAGAGATTAGATCTGAGCGTGTTTGATCCAGACCGTTTTATGTCTGCCTCCAAAGAGACAATTGGAGTATATTCACAAGGATCATTTGAGATATAAATCCTGGCACGTTATTGCTTTTAGGAACACAGAAATATAGATTTTTACATTTTCAAAATAAAACTAACAAATTACGTGAGGAGTGTCTTGCCATGTTAGTAAATGCAAGAAAATGTTTGTATATCGTTAAAATGTGTTCAGGGTGCTTTTCACAATTTTAATAACTTCACTAATGTTTCTATTTGAAACATGGGTTTCTGGAAGATTTCAATGGCAGGCTGTATAAAGCACATTATGCCATTATATTTCAACAGAAAGAATACATCACTGAACATATATTTGGTGCGCGTTGAATCTTTACATACGTATCTTTTGGTAACTAAGGTCTTATTGATAAATTTTGGGCAATGCTATACGATTCAAATCTGACGTCAAACTATCATGCCACATAGACCCTTCAACTCGAGACCGAAAGCG
This sequence comes from Margaritifera margaritifera, assembly GCA_029931535.1. Classification (NCBI taxonomy): domain Eukaryota; kingdom Metazoa; phylum Mollusca; class Bivalvia; order Unionida; family Margaritiferidae; genus Margaritifera; species Margaritifera margaritifera. The sequence goes on along the minus strand of JAQPZY010000944.1, from coordinate 523,356 downwards.
TGCAGATTAAAATCCTAACATCGGATCAGTCGAGGTCGGCTATCGTGGTGTATCCTTGGGCAAGGCATTTTATTCTAACTGCCTAGGCATTAAATAACCAACTTGTGTTGCTCCGCCCATAAACACACACACACACACACACACACACAAATCCAAAACCCATCTAATGCCACCAAATGTAGGAAATATTCATTAAATCTTAACTGTAAAAAATCAAATAATTCAAAGAATAACAATACAATTTAACTGAATTTGGATCAAAATATAGTCCTACAAGTCCTTTTTGCATTGACAAAAAGAGCTATAAACGTAAATAAAAATGCTAAATAATTAATATAACCATCAGATATGCAGTATGATATTAAAAACACTAAGGAATACTAGAAGTGGAGAGATCATGTTAGTTATAAAAAACAACAACTCTGGATTAAAAGGCAATTATTGACCTTGAAAACGAGTCTGTGTAGGTGTGGTCTAGAACTCGGTTGAATGGTAAAATGCATCATACTTCTAGGAAGTCGCTTCAACCAGATAGTTTCACAGATCACATATTCTCTTCAGGGAACGATTCGATGAATCAGATAAAACACTTTTCCGAGAAACAACCTTATATTCATTTCCTAGGTGACGTTAATAATCGTGAATTTGAGCAGATTATTAGACTAAACAACAACGACGACAGAAACTGTCTCCCACATTTAGAGGGATATTAATCATCGATGTTTTTAAAATGATCACTGTGCTGAACAATGTTTTCAAATATCTAGCTCAAAGACAGAACACTCTAGACCTAAGCAGGGGGGAAATTTAAAAGGATAGTGGTTGAGCGACTGTCGTTAGTACTCTTTTATCTTTTATTACAAAAGAAGACGTCGCAAAACTCATAGTTCGTATGACAAGACTAACTTTGTACTCATGAAAAATGAAGTTTTGGCCTTCAAAAAAACCACACAAAAAAAAAAACCAACAAAAAAACACGGACATGTCGATATAAAGGAAGCGTTTTGGTATTCCTAATCCATTTAAAAAATATATTAAATGGTCTAAATCAGAAAACGAAAATATACAGCCACTGAACAACGGAAGAACTCTGAATATGGAAATGATGATGTTGGTATTTGTAAACTGAAACTCTCAACAGGCAAGTTAACAACTTTGATAATAACAATATCCCTAGAACTTAACATCGATTCAAAAAATATAACAGAAACAAAACTCAATAAGCACACGTGATAATTGCCTGAGCAAATTCCATCATACCTCATGTACAACAAATTAAACTTCTATTGAAGTTCAGAAAGTAGAATTAAATTTATTTTTTCTGTTAGTGGAAACTTTCAGTTGCCAAAGGATCGAAATCAGATGTGACAGATTCAGACATAATAAATCCCGAGATACAGGCACATATTGTTCTCGTTTTAACTGTATTATAATTACAGGGAAAAGACGTTTGCATTTGACAGTGTATGCTTAGAAGCAAGATCTGATTTGGCTTATACAAGTCTGAAAGAGGACATTGGCACTTTGAATAATGGACATTTCTACGTGACACAAGATTCCAAATACTAAAATGCAACATTATGAACCTGAAAAGAAAACATAAGACTATCAAGTTCAAATACGTCCTAGAAAGAACTCAGACGACACGAAAATTCAAGAAGTCCCTACAATGAAAATACGACTCAAAAGCTGAACTGTTACACATATGTAAACGAATTGTAAGCCAAAGCTAAAATTTAAGAACTTGCAAAGTCACACATCCCGTAGTTTTCATGATAGGAAAGGCGCTTATAGAGGAATTTCACATCCAGCCATGAAGGAAATGTATAGCTCCATTGCTCACTTTTTGAACTATAGACCATTGCTGCATGCCAAAAGTTCTCAACGATCTCAGGCTACCCTATTTAAAAGTTAAATTTCAAAAGAATAGACTTATTCTCTACGTTGAAGGACTGAATATTACAAACTGTATTCAAGAACCAAGTTAGCCTAGTACACAAGCCAGATATACGCATAGTCAACTTATAATTTCAATCCGATATCTGCGACTGCTCTTTAATGCAAATACAGTTTGATACCTAAAATCATTCAAGACTGGAATGTACTTCAAGAGAAGTTATTGCGGCGGGCACATCAGACAGAAGCCGAAAACCTCGATTCGCAAAACTCGCTGGTATAGGCTGATTTTATTTCCCCGGTGCCACTGATTCATGCACGATGCAGCACTGTTGCTAGATATTACATCCATTTATAGTTAATATAAGCTGTAATACAGATCACAAGAGAATTTCTGCAATGATGATCACAAGCAAGAACTAACATAGACAGTGAATGGGTAATTCTACAAGTAAACGACCAGATTTTGACGAAATTATATCAACTAAACTCTCGTTTATGATTTGGTCTCAGTAAGAGACACTTGCATTTTCAAACAGGCACTGCTGGGTATATTTTTTTCACCGTCGTTGGTCCTTGGTACCGACGCTAACAATGAAGGGGATTTGAAAAGGAATCAAGAAATCTTCTGTCGCATTATATTTCGTACAGGAAATGAGCCCTGTGGAAGTATAGGGCCTGAAATTAGCCAGGAGTTATTTAGTATCAGGGACCAACTGGTCTAACGGCATCATATTTTCCACCTGCTAAGGGCACTAGAGTTTGAAAGAATAGGGTTCTGTTGCATAGTTGTCTTATATTGTGCAACGACCTGATCGATATTAGGAATATTTTATTAAGGAACTACAATTATTTATTTTGCATGAGTAGCTAGGCACCTATGAATGTACTTTACCTGGTTGGTGTTCCATAGCCTTCCCAATCAGCTACTGCTGATATTGTGACCAAAACTAAAGGGACACCTGTTTGGGTATAATAATAATAATAATAATAATAATAATAATAATAATAATAAGTATCAAATTAGATAGTTAACGCGTAAAAATGAAAGTTAACAAACAAACAAACAACAGTTTGATGGAAACAATATCATTAGAGATTGACAAACAAGCAAACAAATAATAAATAAATTAAAAGTCGTTTTTGACTAACATTTTGAAGTTTTTGGTACAACATTTGGGTTGATTTAATATCACTTTTCTGTGAAATTAATCTATTAAGTAACTTTTTCTTGCAAGAAATGAAAGACTAAAGGTTCTGATTCATACACAAAACTACATACATATTTTGTTCCGAATCGGCTGAAGGAATGAGTTTGGTATGGCACAGGGATACGTCCAGACCGTTAGACGTAGACGTATTCATACGCCATCTGAAATTCGTTCTATCATCCGACTCAGAACAAAACAAGAATGTGGTTTTGTATTTATTCGCTATACAATATGAATGAAATCAAAGCAGGTTGGAACTGATAAAAGTTCGATTCGGTGCAACTAAGAATATCAACAGGCAGGCGAAAATGAAAACACCAATATGGTTCCAATGTGGGTGTGCGATACAAAAACACAGACTGGATATCAGTATCAAACGCTAGATCAATCATGCAAGATTAAATGTTCATATAATAAATAGGTTAGATTATTATTAATTATTATTATTATAATTAGTAGTCTACTAATCAGACATGCAGACAAAATCATCTCTTTCCGACAAAATAACACTTTGAATTGGATCTGGATACAGCTCGCTCTATAATTTCCAACTTTAAATAAGAATAGAGATTAGGAAACATAAAACACAATATTGGGGAATATTAATTGTAATAAACAATTGGAACACGCTAGAGCCTTTGCGTCAATGATCATAAAAACCCCATCTCGGAACTACTACAGTAGCTTCCATTGAATATAGAGATGACTTATTCTTGACAGAAGCATTTCCAAGTTCTTTTCTTTTAAAGCATGAATTCACTGGAAAAATTTCTTTTGCTGAACTTGTGAAAATTAGTTCATAAAGGTATCACAATGCTTTTGACATGGTTCTATTTTGTCTAGTAAACTTCAAAATGTGAAGGAGTTCTGAGCCATTTTCCGGCGATTTCTAACGCTGTATCACTCCGTTGAAGTATTTCCAAAATCAGTTTAGTAGAAAAGCTACGAGGTGTTCCAGTTGGATACTGGATTAAAGTATGGAAGTAAAGCCACCTTACAAGAGTGGAACATTAGTATGAATTCTTTGAAACCTACAAGGATCAAAATCTCACATTACCCCATCCGAAGGACAAGTAGTAAGCTATTCGTGACTTTTCTGTTCCAAAAACTTGAACCACTTTGGTGTAGAGATGAAGTCCTTCCACCAGCATCCATATGAAAACGGCAGTGTAACTGTAGTGTAATATCAGTGCCACAACACGACAGACAAGCTGAAAAAGAATTTTGAGAAATATTTGGAATGATTGGTAGAAACCAACTTTTTTTCAGAGTCATAAATAGCAGCACGGGAAAACCTGTTAATGTAGACGATTATATTCTTTTTTCTGAAGTGTAACGGTTACACAGAGATAGTATTTATATGACTTATAGCCTACTGCCAATATTATTCTCAAACATATTATGTTAACCTATTCTTGCATTTGGTCGTTGTAAAAGTTTATCTTTGCCAATACAATATTGTTAATAATAATAATAATAATAAAATTTAATAATAATAATAATAATAGTATTAATAAGCATAATAATCATAATAATATTAGTAATAATAATAATAATAATAATATTATTATTATTATTATTATTATTAAATGTTACACTGTTATGAATGATGTTTATATAATATTATAAATATTTTAGGAAATTATAAATGTTTCTTGACTTTAATATTTGCTTAAACCTTAATGTTAAGTATAATGTTGAAATGTTAGCTATTGTCCTTGAATTGAGTTCAAGGACGGTTTTGGAAAACAAGTTGTTGATTCAATTTGAGGGCAAGGTTGATTTTGTTTACAGATAAAACCTGAATTTCCTTTAGAGTTATGTGTCAAAAATCACATACACCATACACTATTCTAGAACATTCTGTCATGTGACCTATCTTTATATATACCATGTTTAGTGGACAGTGTTTCAGTTTCGACCTTAACATCAGTCTTTAAAGAGCTATTACAGTTGTGAAAAATCATTCCAAATGCAGAGAGAGGAATTATTAAAATATTCATTGGATTATAAAACTGCTCATAGTCTTTTGGATTTTAGATTTTGAATTGATGATTTTGGGATTTATGTGAACTTATTCAAAGATATTCTGGAGTACTTAATTTTGGCACAGCATCACATTAAAGACTACTTCCACATCAACACATTCAAGGAAACATTCATTCATTCGGAACATTCTATATTTAGGACTTGTGATTAGGACACTTAGGATTATTGGATTATTTGGATTTTAATTCACGTTATTGTAAGTGCCTTTTGAATTTTCACTTTAATTGTCTAGAAATAAATTGTTTATTGATTTAACATACATTGTTGATTTCACTTTCTTTCTCTTACATTTTCTGCGACCAGAGAGTCGTAACAACACATATAGTGTACATATAGTGCAATCTCATGTTATCAACCATGTTAGAGATAACACATCCCTGCCTACTTCAGGTAGGTAAATATTTAGCGGACGTGAAATATAATCATACAATACTACTTGGGGAAAGAAAGCATAATAAGTATTCAGGAATACCACACTGATTCATTATGAGAAGTGTCTGTTGATCTAAGATGAGCGTTACGAAAGATTTGTGTGAAATTATGTCAAATAAAAGAAAGCTGAGAGCCTGTGCTTTATCTATAATGAGTAAGCAGAAATTATGTTTTTTATTTTTAGTTAGTGATTAGAAAGCCGTGTTGGTAAAAAAAAAAACAACGTTTCGTTTGGTTGAGAACAAGGTATTTGCTGGGAGTGAACATTATATTGTTTTACACATACCTGGTGTTGAGTCGCTTTGATTCCAGCTAGGAAAGCTACCTGGGCCAATCCTATTGCAATACAAAGATTTCTGTGCACAGCTACTCGTTCAGAGTTCAAAGACCTAAAATCAACATGTAAAAAAGGTATAGACAGAGAAGAAAAGGTAAATGAAAATGCAATGAAGAACATTGGGATATATATGGATGGAATTGTCCAAATAACAAAAAAGCTTTAATTGGTTGAACAAAACAAAATTACTGAATTTCAGGGCATATAAATGCAACATGATGCATAACATAATGAACAGAAATAAGAAATTGCATCATTCGATCTGTAAATGTTTTCAGGTTGGCTAAGAATCACACTTAATATACACCTCGCCTGACTTCCTCTGCAACTGTATTACGTTACAATGATTCAGTAAATGTTCCACTTATCGGACGTTGTCAAGCATGTATAGGATGCTGTTAATCATTGGCACACCTCAGCAAGTATATCATGACGCAACAGTGTTTCCAGTAACCATACTACTCAGAATGAATTACCTCCCTTTGGACGGATAATGCAACTACCACAACATTGTAAATTTGGTGGTTAAAATGCCACCTGTAGAAAACCAGACGCTCTGGTAACTGGATCACACTCAATTAATATTGCATTTTCTGCGATCTTTTCTCTACAATGGCTTTAGTGCAGATTGTGAGTAGTTTACCTAACACGTTCGAAGAAAAAGTTAGAAATTCTTTACTTGCAGAGATGGGGCACAGGGCAGACGATGTTACAAGTTAGCACGCGGCAGACGTCACGATATGCCGATAACGTCAAAATGAAGCGCATCTGAGCCGAAATACATAGTCTGTCATTTTTTATCCATCGTTTTTTTTATTGGATTTCAATCTGTGATTAGAGAAGAAAGGTAAGATCCAATCAATGTGCTCATATACTAGTGCGCAAAGACGATGGACTAATGTTTAGATGACACAAGTGTCAAGCAGCCTAATGGCAGCGGTATATTTTGAAAGAGTATGAGCTATGAGTAGCGTGTAAATCACGTCACGTCATACATACATACTAATACGCTTTTCAGTCTTAAAAAATAATGAAAACAAAATTTGTTTTAAAATATATACGTATTCATTTTAATTTTGTGAAAAGCAATTAAAATACAGCTAATCATTTCATAAATATGGGTATATTATAATGAAATTAATGTGTTTGCGTTGTTGGAAATTATGGTCTTGCCCGAAGATCTGAGGATTCGTTATCTCTCCCCAAGGTGCTTCGGTCTCGTCCACAATCTTCAACAGTACAACAATATAATTTATAATAATTATTACATTTGCATGCTCTATTGTGAGAACACAATTTGAAGGAACCAACAACTCACATCCAATAGTTACAGTTCAAGGTAACAGTAACTCTGTCTGTTCCATTCTTGAACGCTTTCTTGCAATTAAAGGTCGTATTATAAAATTCGTGCACATTTTCAATGATCCAAAGCTTCTCTGCTCTATTCATCAGACATCTCAAGGGAGTAATTGTTGATTGCCTCTTAGCGCTTTCCAGGAACCGATGAATCTTGTGCGAATTGCGAAGTATTAAATTGGGAAATTTTACTCAGAACAAAACATTCTTCCACTCCGATTCAAAGACTGTCAGGCGACCGAATAATCTCACTGCCTAATAGTTTTGAAGAATCAAATACTTGAACCGTCCAAATTATGTCAGGAGTAAGGAAATCAAAAATATCTCCTTCTTCGACCTGTTATGAGTCTTAAAGAACGTAACATTTCGTGTACCCGAATAGTAACCTAACATTTCGTGTACCCGAATCGTAGCCTAACATTTCGTGTTCCCCAATTGTAACCTAACATTTCGTGTACCCGAATAGTAACCTAACATTTCGTGTACCCGAATAGTAACTTAACATTTCGTGTACCCGAATAGTAACCTAACATTTCGTGTACCCGAATTGTAACCTAACATTTCGTGTACCCGAATTGTAACACTCTCACGGAACCCTAGATTTCTAACGTGCGAATCAAAGCTTTCATAATGAATACGATTTGTACTGTTCTAAACACATATAATTCTTGTATAAGAAGATTCTAAAATTCTTGTATAAGAAGATTCTATAATTCTTGTATAAGAAGATTCTAAAATTCTTGTATAAGAAGATTCTATAATTCTTGTAAAAGAAGATTCTAAAATTCTTGTATAAGAAGATTCTATAATTCTTGTATAAGAAGATACTAAAGTTCTTGTATAAGAAGATTCTATAATTCTTGTATAAGAAGATTCTAAAATTCTTGTATAAGAAGATTCTAAAATTCTTGCATAAGAAGATTCTAAAATTCTTGTATAAGAAGATTCTAAAATTCTTGTATAAGAAGATTCTAAAGTTCTTGTATAAGAAGATTCTATAATTCTTGTATAAGAAGATTCTAAAATTCTTGTATAAGAAGATTCTAAAATTCTTGTATAAGAAGATTCTAAAATTCTTGTATAAGAAGATTCTATAATTCTTGTATAAGAAGATTCTAAAATTCTTGTATAAGAAGATTCTAAAATTCTTGTATAAGAAGATTCTAAGTTAGTGAATCGTGAAAAGATGACGAGAAGAAAGTTATTAAAAAAAATCATAAGATCTTTTGCAATTGTTAGGTGGTGTATTGACAGGGTTTGAAATGTGTCGATCAACCTTTTCATGACGGTAAGTTGGGTTGTCAGTAAACCGTTTTCTTGACTTGTCTTTCAGCGTGTGTGTGTGACCATATAGGAACGGAATGTAAAATGGAATGCATTCAATGAATGTTATACATGTATTCAGTACTTGTGTGTTATTTGAAAAAGAGAGTGAATACCTACTGGACACACGTAAACACTGTGACGGCAATGAACATAGAGATGAGAGAGACACTGCATCCAATGTATGTAATGACACTTAGTGCCAATTCATGCTCCTTCGGAATCTGAAATTATAATTATATATAAAATTTAGCGTCAAAGATTGTGTATAACTATGCGAGAACCGGTAAAGATATAAAAGTCATATTTCCCTTTAACTGATGAGTAATCTTCAAACAATTAAATTTATGACATAAAAAACAGTGATCCATAGAGCAAACACTTTTCCGTACGATTTAGCTGTCACATAAAAAATCAATTATTTATTACACCTCGGCTGGATAGGTAGTTTCGTGAATCTATATGCCAACATGTACTAGTTGTTCGCATTTTAAGTAGGCTTGGTATTTCAGGAATTAAAAGCTTTTATTCCAGGCTGTTGAGTTTGCATTTTATGCGTAGTGGTTACTAAATAAATAAGTAATAGTCATACATTTTAAAACAAAACACATGATTATCCACGATAACTTGTAAAGAAAATAAGATTGCTAACGATTTAAATACATTGTTTTTTTCCAAGAATCTTTGAAATGTATGTTTGTTATTCGTTCTCATTAAATGTTGTACTTAAGTACGATATTCAATTCCCTTAGGTTTTCATATTATGAATATGACAAGACGAAAAAGTCCTGGTCGTAAAACACCTAATTCTTTTGAGATTTTTTTAACGAAGTTTTCTAACTGTTGCGAAGGAAATGTCTGTGGCTATATGTTTTTCTTCCAAGATCGGTTCTTAACTCACGTAAGGGCGATAACATTGATTTTCTATTGTCCTGTCAATTGAAAGCAATTTAACATTTTCCCATTGAAAGGACAACTGATAAGAGCGAAGTCTCTTGACATCTCTGAATAGCTAGTACCGCCAAAATGAATTTGCCAGCATATCACTTGTACAACAAAATTTACACATGAATTGATGCTCCACTTGTCTCGGCGATTTATCGGTTCTTTTTATTGTGAAATGATCATGTAAATTAGTCACAGCTTTTAGCCCCCACTACAGAGATACTTAAGCAATCATGATATTACTTATTCTTCTTAGAGCGTGAGAAAACTTTAAAATCTCTCTCCCCCTTTTCTCTGTCTGTCTCTCTGTCTGTCTCTCTCTGTCTCTCTCTTTATATATATATATATATATATATATATATATATATATATATATATATATATATATATATATATATATATATATATCCAAAAACACGTAAACAAGTCGCGCTTATTTGACTAATTATTGATTTTTGTTCTTTGAGGTGAGGAGTGTGTTTGAGGTGGGCGTAGATTTGAGGAAAAATATCTGTAGACGATTGTAATATATATCTAAAATCGCTCATGTTTGTTGCAAGGATATACAATACTTTTCAAATGCGTAATCTAAAATGCAGCATCGGTAGAGAACATGTTAATTATATATTGATTGAAAATGATTTTATAATAAAATTTTGACATAATTTCAAATAGATGTGCTTTTTAGAAACAAGCTCATCATCTCTGAATGTTAGCTTATATAGTAGAGACGGCTAGCTTTTGAAAGTATAACGTCGCATGAATGGGACGGCTTAATATCGAGGAAGGCTTTCGTCGAATTGCAAGGATATATATATATATATATATATATATATATATATATATATATATATATATATATATATATGACATGGATGTAGCGTTAGGTGCACTGAGTTGGCATCGACATTAAATACTAAGAGTTTAACTTTTCAATAATAAAAAAATATAAAGATAATTATTCAAGGATATTTTTCATACCAAATAAGACCAAATGAATGAATGAGAAACAGATGTAATGGAAGTGAATCTTTCAATATCAAGAAATGGACGGATATTAGTAATTTATGAAATGTGCTTCAAGGAATAACCCGTATAACCCTCTTTCATAATTAAATTTAGAACAATACAAGACAATCCTTTCTCAATATTTATATTTTCCGACGAGAAGAAGATTATAAACCCAGAATCTAAATTCACAATCTAAAATGATCAACCAGGTTCAATGCTGGGAGTCATCACCATAAACCATGGATGATATAACATCAGAGTTTGAGATAATCTTTCCCCTAAAACTCAGATATATCTTCATTTCATTGTTTTTGAAATGCAAGTGACACAGTGCTTACAAAGAAAACATAGTTACGATTGAATTTGTCTTAAAGCAATGGTGCTAAAATAGCAAAATGTCGGAACAAATTCTGCCTTCAAGGGAATAATCAGGTATCAAAAGTACCTTACAAAAACAAATTGAATATTTCGACAAAGTCTAGTTCGTGAACCTTGCCAAGCCTGTGTTATCCTTTTTCTAGCACCTTCAGGCACGGTATTTTTGTGAACCATTATCAATAAATTCGATACACATAAGAATAGATGGCTAATAGAAGTTCTGGACCACTAGCATAAAAGCATAATACCACTCGTACCCTCACCCCCTCCACGAAAACACAGCTGGACCCCAAGTATAAAAAACAAAACACTCTTCTACTCTTACACGAGAACATAGCTTTGACCACTCATATTTTTAAAACAAAATATCCTCGATTTCCGTAACCCCCACATCTACCCCAAGGAGAACATAGCTGGATCACTCTTATTTTAAAACAAAATATTCTCGATTTCCGTAACCCCCACCTCTACCCCAAGGAGAACATAGCTGGATCACTCATATTTTTAAACAAAATATCCTCGATTTCCGTAACCCCCACCTCTACCCCAAGGAGAACATAGCTGGATCACTCATATTTTTAAACAAAATATCCTCGATTTCCGTAACCCCCACCTCTACCCCAAGGAGAACATAGCTGGATCACTCATATTTTTAAACAAAATATCCTCGATTTCCGTAACCCCCACCTCTACCCCAAGGAGAACATAGCTGGATCACTCATATTTTTAAACAAAATATCCTTGATTTCCGTAACCCCCACCTCTACCCCAAGGAGAACATAGCTGGATCACTCTTATTTTAAACAAAATATCCTCGATTTCCGTAACCCCCACCTCTACCCCAAGGAGAACATAGCTGGATCACTCTTATTTTAAAACAAAATACACTGGACTTCCTAGACCATGCCTTATTTCAAGCTCTTACTACTGCATATAACACGAACAGGATCGTACCCCTACACAAAGACATTGCTGGACCGCTTTCTTTGCTACTGCATGAAAAGCAAATACACCACCATGTTATTGTAACTTACTATTGGACCACTTTCATTACTACTGTACTTTCAGAAAGGTGGTTCAGGAAGTATACCAGAATTTTCATATACCTTACTACTGAAACCCACGAATATTATTGAAATCTTACTACACCTTTCAATGGCGTTGATAAAATACTACAATTGTTGTAATTAAAAATCACAAAACAAAATAATTTGAAATCCATTCCACAAGTTAATTGATGAAACAAAGCTACATTGTTATCAAATTCAACAGAGAGGTGATATCAATATTCAGTGCGTTCAACGTAAAAACAACAATCTCGGTATCAAAAGAAAACAATTTACTTGTTAACAAGTTTGGATGGAATTAAAGGGCGGTCAAAGTTAGTTGCGACACAAAACACTATCCAAGGGAATATAAATGTTGATTTGCCTATTTAAAATATAAAAAATATATCCTACAGTGTTTCTTGAAAGATTCTGACTTACAAATTGATTACAGTGATGAAAACGTTGATATAAGCAGCATCAATCCATGTAGCAAGGTGATAAAAACTGTTAGGTATGAAGAGCAATTAAATTACGTACTTTATATAGATACATACACAAATTTGTCTTCAGTTCAGCGAAATGTGAAGCATAACTTGAAGATCTCATAAAATGTACAAGGTAACGATACAACGATTCATCAAAACAGAGATAGACTTTCTAGTAAACAAAGTTATATTTAAAACATCACAAGGTGACTCAGTGTATAAAGTACCTGTTTTCGAATTTACCATTGGAAAGGAAAAATTCGACATTGATCCAGGATCATTCATACGTTTGAAACGATTGATAAAATATTGCAAATTGTTGAAAGTAAAAGTGTCAGTTGTAGATAGATGTTCTGCTGTTGATCACGCCAAAAGAAAATGTATAAAGTGTGAAGTGCTCTCTGGATATCTGTATACCGTTCCAAATGTTGACAAATTGCATTATTTAAGGCACCTATACTACTATGTTGAAAGTACAGTTGCTTGCACCAACATCAGTCAATTTTGGAAACAAATTAAACGTGGCAAAGATAATAAAATATGCTGAACTGAAAGAATGGTTATCCGAACAATCTACATACATATTGCAAACAAAGTAAGCTAGAGAAAGATTTACCTAAAGAAGGGTCTATGTTAGTCACGCGTAATGACTAGTGGCAAGCAGACATTTTTGAAATGCAAGCTAATCAAACATAAAACGATGGATATAAACACATATTGACAGTGATTTTCTTTTTCACAGAACGCATGGACTCAGAGAATACAATTTAAAAAACGGGAGGTGACATACACAGCGTGTCACAAACATCTTCAAACAAAGAAAGCCTGAAAAGATACAGTTTGACGATGGGAGAGAGTTTTAAAACAAAAGAATCAATGATTTGTTGGACAAGAACAAATCGAGTACTTTTCAACTTACTCAAAAGCATATAAGGTGGAAAGGTTTAACAGAATCCCAAGAACTCAAATGTGGAAGTATTTAACTCTAAACAAAAGCAAAATATGAGTCGACGTTTTACAAATGCTAATAGAGGGATACAATAACACTCATCAGACATCAATAGGCCTGACTCCAGTTGAAGCGAGCGAAGAGAAAAGCCCATATCAAAAGTATAAATCAATCGTTTTGGTTATTTGACTTCTGATACATATGGAACTTTAAAATTTAAAATTGGTACAACAGTTAGAATTTTAAGCTTTAAGACAATATTTGAAAATGGATACCTTCCTAACTTCAACCTAGGAAATATTCAAAATTAGGCAAGTAATATTAGGTGATCCAGTTGTTTGCAGATCGGAAGACTTCAATGGAGAAGACATGGAGGGCTTGTTTTACGATCAAGAGTTTTTACCATACGACAACGAGATGACATACAAAGAAGAAAAGATTTTGAAGACAAAAAGAATTAAAAGAAAAAAGGATGTACTTTAGAAATGGAAAGGATATGATGATTCGTTTCATGAATCAATTGACATAAATGACAGAAACACAATACATAGATAGATGTATTAAGCAGTACGAAAACATTGAGTTTTTAACAGATAACTAGTTTCTAGAATGTGACAGATGTAGTAAAATCAGCGCATTAGAAAACGAAAGCATTAAAACATGCACTTCATGCGAATTTGTATTGATCTCGAGTCCAGGGGTAAAAAGAAAGTATGTCAAATACATCGCATTTGAACAACAAAATGGTACACATGAAAAACGTGACAAGGCGACTAGAATGTAGCCAATGTCCCATCAAGGTAGTATATTACATCACTGAAGATATGTACAAAGACAACAATAAAGAATATGAAGTTGATTGAAACTACATTCCGAAAAAGCTGAAAAACAAATGCAGCGTAGACGATTACTTGTTGGTCTACGAGATAAAAGGCAAGGGAGGCGCGAAGCTTGACAGAGAACTGGAACTCCATAAACGTACATGATCAAATTCTGCCCAGTTAGTTAAGTCGGGCTTTCCCTATTACCAGTTGTGTGTTAGCCACATATTGTAATTACGGTCACATTTAATCAAGTTTTATCAATTTTCCTAATCTCCTATAAATTTTGAAATTTCGTGTACAAAGTATACATATGTTTTCCGAAAACAATGAATAAATTTTGATTTGAGTAACCCACTCAATTTTTGTGATCTTGATCAGATATTATGAAGTTATCATTTGATTCGGTGGATAATTGATCATATTTGTGCTGAGATTTACTTATATTCGAAAAGGTTTTCAAGCCAAAATGAAAAGCAATAGGCAATTTACAAACTCTTTTAGCCCTTAGAAGGACTGAGGGGCTGCGCTAGGAGCCGCTGCAGGAAAAACGACTTCAGGTGGTCCGGCAAGCCTTGTATGAGCGTCCGTCTAATACGCTCTTTCGGACTGCTCGGGTCTATGAAGTCTGTCTGCCATGTCGAATTCTCTCATGGATGTGTCGTAGGAAAGAATCTCGGTCTCGAGTCCGTGGTACGCTATCAAGTGGTTACCAATAAACGCAGCTAATGGTAATGGACAGTCGGCAAATTCTTTCCCCCATTGTTGTAGTGTTTCGGCTGCTTTTCTGGCACGTACTCTGCTAACTTTTGATTGTCTGCCACCAAGCAATGTTTGATTCTTCGCTTGAAGGACCATCCTGAAGTCGTCGATGAACTTTTGGGCTTCTTTCTTATCGAGCCATAAATCATTCATCCCCATTTTGTACGATTGGTCGTACAAATATTGCCCACTCTGCCTCCTCAACATGGCTTCACTCAATTCAGGCGGTGGGATCCGTTGTGGGGTGGGTGGGGGTAACTTGCACGCTTCCGCCACTGCCTGTGTTTCCGTCTGTTTAACCGGTTTTTTTGTCTTCGACCTTAGTGTTGAGGAGATTGGTGGTACTTTGGGGGAAGGTTTCGTCCCTTTTGCTTCCTGTGGTTTGTTTCCCTCTAGAGTTTCGTTCCTACCTGCAACAGTTGAATTTGGAGTTGTTGATGTTGCTGTTGTTGTTGTTGTTTTCATGGTAGGTGGCGTGGTTTCAGTCGTTGTTTTCTTGGGTTCCATGGGAGGGGCAGCTGGCATGAACTGGCTTTGCTGTGCGGTAGGCGTCTGCCTATAACGCCATGACTGTGCTTGTGGTCGTCCTCTCTGTCCCGGTCTTCTATTACAGCCTCTACTTTCCCATTGGCTTCTCTCAATTGGGTTACTTCTTTCTTCCTCCCAAAAAAGGAGTTGTCCTCTTCTCTTGACCCCGAAGGCTCCACCCAGTTGCGACTGACAGGCCTAAGCCTTTCAGAGCATTCAGGGCGTGTTCAGGGATTAGTATTTCCATAGCTAACGCTTTTAATACGTGTTGATACTTCGTTGTTCGCTGCTGATTAAATAAATTGCAAAGCTAATTATCTCATTTTTACTCAGTCAGTTCACATTTGACTGCCTGATTGCGAGTGGACTTTTGCCTGACAAAATTGTTCACACCGTACAATTGAGTACAACATCAAGCTAAATAATTAAGAACATATCTGGCGAAACATACACATTATCAGCGCAATTTACGACTCGACATTAAATTCTTCCCTTACTGTAGCATCCAGCACTCTTTTAAAGAAGCTTTTGAAGTTTACAATTGGTCCACCATCAACCATGGACAATGAAGCTGTCAAGCTGATAGTAGCATTTGTTGTTAGGTAAATAGCATACGTAAAGCAAGATGATAGAAACGGCCGCAAAATGACTTCGAGAAGCTACATATATATAATAAATGGTTCTGGTCAAGAGTATCAAACACTACATAGGCATGAAAAAAGAAATACTAATTTGCATACAAAGCTTTGAAATGGTTAGAGGTAAGAATGGAAACAGTTTCAGTTGGTGAAGGTATTTCAACAGCTGAATTATGTTTATCTGGAATCTCTTCTGGCATAGTTGTTCCACTAGCCTTCACCGGATATAGCACAACATTCATAGAAATTGTTTCAAAGGGTTTAAATGAAAAATTGATTTGCAACGAAGTTTTGAACCTTGATGAAATAGGGACATCAAACCATCGATAAACTGAAAAGTATCGATGACGTGATAAGCAATGCGACAATTGATAATAAGATCATCGACAATTGGATAATTTTCATCTTCAACGAGTACACCGAGTACAGAAATATGAAGACTCAATCGGAAAAAGAAAATGATTGTAAGCAAATGAAAAGAAACACCGCTAGATAAAAAGACAACTAAAATCAAGATAGCTATATTACAATAGACTCACTACATAAAAACAAAGTATTTATATAATTCATAACAAAAATAGCAGAATATCCATTTCGTTGCAGAGAACAGATTTTGTTGTTGGGTATTACAATATTGTAAACAAGCCCAAAATAATCTCCTTTACTACATCATTGACAAGAATGAAACGAGAACTGTGTATTACATGGGTATTACATGCATTGATGGGTATTACATGCATAGAGTCAAAGAAGGAATGACAGCATATTGTGACAACGTAGAAAACATTAATGGTGAATGTTTTAAACACAACTAAAAAGTTGGAGTCACTCCGAGTAACAATTACACAATAAACATAACTAACTACAATGCTAAATTGTTGGGATTCAATAGAAAAAGCACTATACAAGCAGCTAATAAATCTAATACAGTTCGCATATATTTGAAACCCAAATATCTATACATTTTCTTAGATCAGAAGTCGTGTTTGCTTGATTCTTTACCAGTCAATAATGTGTTTCACAAAGACTTTGCTTCACACAATGTTTATGGCAATTTCACACAATTACAGAAGAGTATAATTAACAGGTTGAGAGTCAGCATCAGAGAGGAAGATGGAAAAGTAATAGATTTTCACAGTAAACCTGTAACGTGTGTTTTCTACATTTAGTAATAGAGTAGGTACAGAATGTATGGAAAGATATTACTTCCAGGTCCCTGTGAACATTTACAAAAACAGATGGAAATGATGCAACACTAGGTCAAACGATTACATAGACGGACGTAGACCTCACCAATAACAGAATCGTCAATTTACGTGACCCTGACAAAAATAACTGATGCAGCAAATAAAAGATTTGTATTGAGGAGAGTTGATGCCCAGATACTGAACACATATAGTGAGGACACTTTTAAAGACATCAAGACGTAGAGCGAACAAGTTGACAATAAATTAGCTGCATTTTAACATAATTGCATGAAAGAGCTAGCAAAATCTCAGAGGTACAAAAAATTGTTGATGAGAATAGAGATAACATTTTCGAAGCTCAAGGCCTGATCAAACAGAGATTCAGTACTTTATCTACTACTATTCAAGCCCTATAATCAGCAAGAGAACGAGCAGATGATTCACGTAACGTAATGCAATAATTGCAATCGATCGAACAGGGATAAACAGTGAGATAGATGCACCGGAATGTGAGATGCAAAGAACTAAAACATCCCTGGAACACTATGGAAGTCGGCAATTTCACTTGAAGAAGTTACAATTTGATTAATGAAATTAAACAGAAGAATCAAGAGAGTAGAACGCTAATGAATAATTTTAAAAAACACAATTAATTGGTTCTAAATAACAAGATCCCGGTTAACACTAATACGCTGTCAAGGTTGCAAAAAAAATGATTTAACAAAAATATCCAACACGAAAAAGATATCGTAAGTAAATTACTGTGAATGAAAGCACGATTAGATCAACGAAGACAACTTACGATTATGACATTTTAAATTTCAATGATGAAATCATCGTGATGAGAACTCTTGGATTCTATGATGTTTACAACAAAATGGACGTTGAGATTGAACAAGCCAAATCAGACCAGAAAGAGTATGTTGATCGTGAAGTGGTCAATAATATCGGTTTGGTACAAGATAGCACTAACGATATAGACAGAGGAATGAAATGAATTAGATAAGATTTTAAAAAAACTTGGAGCAAACGTTTACAAAATATATAGATACATTCAAAACTGAATAAGATAAAATACGACGCTCGCGTTAAGTGGTAGCATTGATGGTGTTAACACTGACACAGAGTGTGTTACAACTGAAATGAACAAAAAGACACTTGCGTTAAATGGCACCATTGACAGAGTTAACACTGAAATAAAACACAGAGGCATTGAAAACCGAATTGAAGACGGCAATGGATATAAAGAGTAAGAGTGATGAATTAAAATTACAAAATTGGATAAAAACAAAAATAGTTTGATGAAAAAACAAAACTTATGCCGGGATGTATACTGCACTACCATTTTCGTATTGTCTGGAGACTTAACTCATTTCATCCAGATGGTACTGAAATACGTTCTAGATCTGAAGATGTAATTAATATTGTAATAAATGATCTCAGAGAACTAGTGATTGGGTTGTTAAAAGTGTTTAAACCTGGAACTACACCTCAGACATTGGTTAACATTTATGGAATTAACTGTACTCCATCCCTATTTTCTGAGTACACATTACACACATAGCATTATCTCATTAAAATAAAAAAGTGAGGCATATACACAACTTTTACCAACGTAAAGTTTGAAGATCTAATTTCTTTTTCCAGCGAAAGTTTTGATTTTTACATTTGGTTATAGGGAAACAAACAACGGCTTGCTTGCTCAGCAGAGCTCAGAAAAGAACCCGTAGATAAACTTTACACTTTAAGAGAAACAGGCATACACTACCTGGAAGAGAAGAATATTTTAATCTTGGGTTCAAATTGAAACCTGATGGCTTCCAAAAAGCTAAAATAAAAACTGAAAGTAGTAGCAAAGAGAAATTCCAGAGAAATACTGATGACTTCAATGAACACAAGGCCAAGACGCTTGACTACTGGAATGAAAAATTGAGAGAGCAAGATTTGGTCAGTCAGTGCTTAAATAACCTGGATGACACTTTTTCTCTGTATGCGTCTACTCATAGCGACGATGATAGTAGGCACGGTTTTAATTATAAACCAAAACTTCAAAAACAAAGACAATCTAAAATGAATTATTTTTTACCAACTTTCAGATGTACAAAACAAATATGAATACATTTTCGTTGCAGTTGTGATGCGTGTTAGCGTGAATGTTGCTTAAATGTTTCTTTGATCGTGCCCAGCACAACCTCGTCTCTTACAGAGAGGTACGCTGATGGTGTAACACTTGGTTAACACTTGGTAACGAAAGACTTATTTAGCATAATAAATATCGAAGATGTCAACGTGCCGTAAATACCTCAATGCACCATATCATTGTATCACGCGCACACCCAGCAGTATTAAACGATAACAAACATTGCAAGTTTGTATACCAAAGCTCAACCCAAATATCATGATTGTACCTGGTAGTTTGTTTGTGTCGTTGGTCTTGACGGTGAAGGATATGCTAATAATGCCGTGATAAATAATTTTGGAAGAATGCTCGTAAAAGACATAGCCATATTATATGGATGCGATGATCTTTAAAAGCTAAATGGCTAAAACATTTCACGACATACAAAGATTTATAGTTTCCTGTATCGGTTAGGACATATAGGATTGAGACAGGCATGATGAATACAATATTTAGGAAGTTCAGACCAGGGACTCCTAACGCGCAAAACACTGGTACTAGCTGTACAGTCTATATTGAATGAAATGTTTAGGGTACCACTTGACTTCTGGATACTAACAGAGTATTGTCCACTGTATCCATGTGCTCTTCCTCGGGTCTTCAGATTCAACATTACACTCTCTAAAGCAGCTGAATTGATAGAAGGTGGCAATCAAGACTACGAAGTGGACAACATTTGTCTCCAGTACGATACGAGTACATCTGAATCATCTGTTCAATTGGTGGATGACAAGTAGAAAAAACAATTGTTTTTTTCTACGACTACTGAACTAGGGAGATAATA
This sequence comes from Margaritifera margaritifera, assembly GCA_029931535.1. Taxonomy (NCBI): domain Eukaryota; kingdom Metazoa; phylum Mollusca; class Bivalvia; order Unionida; family Margaritiferidae; genus Margaritifera; species Margaritifera margaritifera. The sequence continues at coordinate 503,036 of JAQPZY010000944.1, read as the reverse complement.
TTTGACATAGCAATTAATATACCTTTAACAAACCTTACTCTTGATTCACCAAGGATGCGTTTAAAGGATGCTTTGATACTGCGGAAAAGGACTGATGAAAGTGATCATGAAACGTTGAACAGCTAGGCAACAGAAACGATCTCGGTGACGATAGAAGGCCTGCCAGACATGGTTTATTCCCAGGGCTTTGAGTTGAAGTAACAGTTTACAGAAGCCAATAGGTATTTCTTTGAAGAGCAACAAAAACAAGAATTAAAATTACTAGTAGTTACGTAAGTAAATCTGGATTGACTTGAGAAGTACTCACGATAACATACAACATGGTAGTGTAGTGGTCTCAAGTTAGCCAGTGTACAACAAGGTATCTATTTTTAAATCAACAGAAAGGAAAATATCGATGCTCACAAAATGTATATCTATTTCGTTTCAGATGGAGAAGTCAATATTCAAAACAATCAGCCAAAAGCAATTTTCTTAAGGATATGTATAAATGTATTTGAATGAACCTCATAACATGATCATTTGTGGAGTGAATAAGTGTGGTTGAACGTATGTTTAAGCAAGTTATGTTAGAAACTGAATACAAAGAGGTTTTGTTTTCGATCACATCGTTATGATTTGTCCAACTCTATTGTGCAAAATGACATAGGACGAAAAATGGATATTCAAAGAAGGCAAAGTGATTACGATTAATCCTGAATAGAAATTGGATATGTGGCTTGAGTCAATGTGTACCAAAGTCCAAATACATTGATTTTAATTGACGATCGTGGGAATCCCGATGACACAAAAAAGAAAGCTACTCACTTAACCAAGCTAGCTTTCAGTGGTTGTGAGATTTCGATACGGATAGTCGTACAGAAGTACAACTCGGTGTTCAGAGACTTTTGGGAAAGTACACTATTTTGGGTCGTCTTCTATAGCAAGGACAACAAGGCAATGAAAACGGCGTGTGAAGACAGTCATTTAATTCCAGATGAAATAAAATTAGAGATTGTAGATATTTGGAAACAGAACAAAAGGAATAATCTTTGAGACTCGAGTTTTCATTTCAGTTCAAGGTATTAATGTGCCCATAAGATAATGTGTTAATTTGTAAACCAAATACTTGTTGTCACCATATATTGACAACGCTAGTTTGTTCTGTTATGCTATATATCTGGTGATTGTACGATCTGACTAAAGGAATTACATGGTAATCTTTTTTGTGATTGAATAAACAATCTTTGTACATCTCAAATTGTAAATTCTTTTTGAACACATTTTTTATTCCGATGCAAACTTGATTCTCATTTTTGTCAGTCCTCGATGAATAGAGTTTTGTCCATAACCCACACAATTTTCTAATGCTGTGTAATTTAACTCATCCTTGAAAAGTCCAGGAACTTTTTAAGTTCCCCTGAGGGATGTTAAACAGATTGTCCTTAAGTCACTTGTGTCGTAGAACTTGGTAGTAGTAGATAAAGTCTAGGTCTTGAGCCAGTTACTTCACTTTTTTGCACCCATATCTTCTCTATTTTGGTCGATTTTTGACAAATGTGACTAAACATTCTCCACTGGTCATCAAAATGTTTACTCAAAATACTCTACTGGTCATCAGAATCTTTTACTAAAAATCCTCGATTGGTCATCATAATTTAGCTCAAAATCTTCCACCTGTCATCAGAATTATTACTGAAAACCCTAGGCTACTTTACAATAGATGATCTTATTCAAAACCCTCCACCGGCCATCATAATGTATTTAATCAAAATCCTCCACTTGTCCCCAGAAGAGTTTTAGTAAAAACCCTAGTCCACCGGTCATCAGAATTTTATGAAAAACACTACCCGCCCTGTACTCCATTTTCATGACTTCTACTTTCAAATTGTAAACTTACATTTCAAATATCCTTACCTGAACCTGATTTATTAAATTATTCAAACCAGAAATCTAGAATACCCCCCCCCCCCCCCCCCGAGAGCGGGTCAATCTTAATATGCCCAAATATAAACTAGGTGAGAAACACATGATCTCAAAATATAATCCTATTTTTTTTAAGGCTATCTTCCTAATTTCACGAAGAGTTTTTAACAATCAGATTTGATGAAATTTTTTAATAGCTGGGAGCCGAAAGAAAATGTTGTGTCAGTATAGTCCTAAGTTCATTATAATACTAACGTTAATACTAAAAAAACATTGTAGTAGTCATGTGTAAAAATACATAGAATTGGAACCAATTATATGTTATATGTGTTATGAAATTAAGTCTATTGATGAAATAGAAGATCGAAATACAAGCTACACTTAAAAATTGTGCAAATATAACGAAATCTTTGTGGCAATAAAGAACAGGAAATAACGCAATCAGTGAATACAACCAAACAATAAATAGTTTTGAATGTGGAAAAGCTATAAAAATCAATGTTTTATCATAAAAATGTACAATAGTTTATCAATGGAAAATTGTATTATAAAAAAGACGAAAAGATTTACACTACAATTCTGCAGTAAATCTTAATTGAAAGAAAGTAGTACTATGGAAATGAAACAAAATTTGCTTCATGCCAAAACAGCTTCATTTAAGTAGTCTTCCACATAGGGTAGGTAACAGTGGTTCCTTCATTTATATATTTTAAAAAGTGTGAAAATATTAGCAACTATTTGTTTCAGTTAGGCAAGAAAGCAGCAGCATTGACCAGTATAATTGTTAGTGTAATAACAAGAAGAGAAATAATAACAAAATCTCAAAAAATAAGATTAAAACTTCGTTTAATTCCTTTTCAAACTAGAAGAGAATTAAAACAAATTGTGAATGAAACTAAATAAAAGATTATTACGAAAAAGCTACAATAATCATTTAATAAACTCTTAAATGAGTATAGATTTATACCTCAAAATTTTGAAAGTCATCAACATCATTTGATTGATTTGATTGCTTCTTTTGAAGAAGTTGAACCATACATGCGCAAAATAATAGGTAGAAAATTAGAGATTTGGATCAGTAAAAGTACAACTTGATTTATCTATTAAACTCGGAATAGCAGATCATACCGGCGTATTAACTGATGCACGATTTGTAGATTGGTATCACAGAAAAAGCCACAAAACATAACGAACAAAAACAAAATGGAAAGTAAATTTGAAGAGATGTTTAATGAACAGTATACAACAGTTGAACATGAAATAGATGTAAATACAAAATAGTTTTCGAAAATATATTGTTTTAAACTCTAGATATTGATAAATTTAAACCATCATCAGGAAATTGATACGTAGATTTACCAGATTGGATGAAAATTAACAACCCTGCCTCAGTGTACAAAACAGTGACATTAAATGTTTTTTTTTACGCAATCTATTTTAAACCCACCTAGGAACCATCCATATAGACCACACAATATAACCTTGGTAAATATAAATGCTGGATTAGTCAATATAAAAGATATAACACCATTTGAAAATTGATTTAATATAGCTGTCAATGTCTATGAACCAGCAGACAAACTCATATGACCAGCTCGAATAACAGAAAGAGACAGTCACGTAGATATGCTAATAATATTTCGTAAAAACCAATACAATTATCATTATTGTGGAATAAAGGAATTATCAATATAGGTATCAACTCAAATTTAAAAAGACGAAAGAGCAAAACTTTTGCAAGAAGTACTTGATTTTTTTAAAATTCTGAATAAATTTACAAGGACACAAAAGAGTATGCAACCAAACATTTAACACTTATACATAATGCCAAAAGAGGATTCTGTCGTTAAATAATACCACCCCACCCCCCCAAAAAACCTCAACAAAAATACCTAATTAAAATCAACAAAAGATTCCTTTTGTTCTATATTGTGGTTTTTAAAGTGTTATTAATACAGTAAGTAATTCTAAATAGGACGTCACGGACAACATAAACTGCAAAATACACACCATCAGTATTTTGCCTTAAGCTTAAATCAACCCGCAAAGAGATGATTTATGAGCCCATAGTTTACAGAGTAAAATTCTAAACAAAAAAATTTGATTAATATTTGAAATGAACTTCAGAAACTGTTTATGACGAACTAAGACCAAAACACGCTGCTAAAATTCACTGATAAAGATGTAAAACATTATAATACCACCAATATATGTCATACCTGTGAAAACGAGATTACTAATTATGCACGTGACGGCAAAGTCTACATAGGTATAGACGAATCTGAGGAAGTTTACGAAGAGACCACTGCAAGCTACTAAGTAAGAGACCACTGCAAGCTACTAAGTAAGAGACCACTGCAAGCTACTAAGTAAGAGACCACTGCAAGCTACTAAGTAAGAGACCACTGCAAGCTACTAAGTAAGAGACCACTGCAAGCTACTAAGTAAGAGATCGTGATCACTTAACTGGAAAATACAGAGGTCCTGCACATCCAAAGTGTAATTTAAATTATCAATATCCAAAATATATTCCAATATTTATTCATAACTCATCCAGATCAGGAAGTATTGATAATACCAAATAATGTTCACTTAACTGGAAAATACAGAGGTCCTCCACATCCAAAGTTCAGTTTACATTATAAATGTCCAAAATATATTCCAATCTTTATTCATAATTCATCCAGATCAAGAAGTATCAATGATACCAAATAATAATGAAAACTATATATTATTTAGTTAGAATTGTATAGTTGAATAATTTGAAGAAGAAGAAGAAGAAAAAAAAAGGAACTAAAGAAAAAAAATTAAAAAGTTTTTAGTAAAAAGAACAATACATTTTTTTTTTAGATACTTATTGATTTATGGGTAAATCTCTGCAGCCACTTGCTAAAAATCGAAACGATGATAAATTCGCAAACACAATTACAAGATTTGAAATAATGGAACCCAAATGTTTTTTGAAAAGATGTTTATCCATACTAATAAATGGATTGATTTAAAAGATTTAACGAAACTGAATTAACACTAATCGAGAAAATTTATTCAAACCTCCCAGGATCAGGATCTAGTGAAGAGGATTACCATTATGCAAAAGATGTTATGAAACATTTCAAAATAAATTCTACATGTGATCTTCAAGACTTCTACGTAAAAAAGATACTTTACTGTTATGCGATATTTTTAAAGAATTCCGAGCTGTGTTTATTAATAAGTATAAATTAGACCCAGCACATTATTTAACTGCAACATGACTAGTTCACGATTCTAGTTTAAAAATAAGTAAGATAGTTCACGATTCTAGTTTAAAAATAAGTAAGATAGTTCACGATTCTAGTTTAAAAATAAGTAAGATAGTTCACGATTCTAGTTTAAAAATAAGTAAGATAGTTCACGATTCTAGTTTAAAAATAAGTAAGATAGTTCACGATTCTAGTTTAAAAATAAGTAAGATAGAGTTAGAATTTAAAAAATCCCACAGATTATGATATGTTTTTGTTGATTCAAAATTGAACCAGAAGAGGAATATGTATGATACCTAATAGATATGCTAAAGCAAACCATAAGTATTATAACAAACCTTACGATAACAAAACAAGAAATAATGAAGAATACGATACATAAAAATCAAGATCATATAGTATGTACCAAGTCTCCAACGATTCGTATGGCTGGGACATAATAAAACGGACATAAGATTATCATTATCATTATGTAGGAATTTCTTTAACTGTTCTAACTGTGATTTTAACCTTCTAGAGATTTCTTTACTGTTTCCAGATCAGTCTTTAATGCATTTCTCTCTTATTTATCCTTTTTTCAATTTGTTATAAGTTTTGTTGAATCTCTCTTCCCTCTGGGGTTATTTTCCTCTCACAGTTTGCAATGCTTGTATAACATAAGACAGGGTACGAAGTCTCTGTGTAAACAAGTCCTTTGCATCTCAAATATTTTTCTTGTTATCGTAAATCTGTTTGTGTAACTCTTCAATTTTAGCAGCGTTTTCAACATGTTCACTCCATGTTTTGATATATTTGAAATTACCATGCTCCAAATTCTTACGTATTTGTCCATCAACATGTCTTTGTATAAATCTACTATTAGCTGCATCAGTTAATTTTACAGGGTCACCTAAATGTGTAATACGACTGTTGTTCATGTTTAGTAAACTATTAATTGAAGTATCTAGCTCTTTTATCTTGTCATTTTTTGCTTTTCTATGAATAAATTAAAAAAATCTAAAATCGCCAGAGCCTCTTAAAGACATTAGCCGCGGAGATAGTGCAATTTCTGTCATGTATTTAGGATGAAATAGCAAATTCATTTACAGGAGTTATTATAAAGATATATGTCATTAACATACCATTAAAATCTTTAACTTTTGCATCCTCGTCTTTAATACTGATATAATCTGTTTATACTATCTTTTTGCAATTGTTTCTATGGACTGTTGTCATCGTATGAGATGAAATCACCGTGAAATACATTTTGAGTAGGTGGACACTCTAACAAAGTAGAGTGGGAGCCGTTACTGTAATTCTTTGTATGATCAAATAAAATATATTAGATTTAGGCTTCAAAAATCCATATACTGCATCTGATTCAGCAGATGTTTGTATAGATCTTTGAGCATTAAATCCCTGTAACTTAGAGTTGTAGTTCGTTATATACACACAGTGGAATTATTGTTCGGAGTTATTAAAACTTAAGAGTTATGTTTCTGGCATTCAGTATATATGCTTTCTTCATTGTCACTATTAGCAGTCATCCATTCCTTCTTTTACTTTTTGGATGCACATTTCAAGATTATAGAAACCTTGAGGTATTGATATGGTCTTGGTATCCTTCTTATCGTTTATGTATAAGAGTATATTGAGTTTTTGATCATATTTGAACTATTTGTAATAAGCAACTACAAAATCTATTCTCTGTAATGAAATGTATAATTTACCAACTCTTTTATCAATTGGATTTGAAAAATATATTTGTTTCTGAGATTGACCTTCCCATGAATGTAACTAGGCTTTGCTGTTACGTAAGTATGCTTTGCCGTTAGACAGTGGCAGGGTTCCATTTAAGTAACTAGAATGCTTTGAAGTCGCCTTAGCGTTACGCCCTTTCAACCATTTGTTGTATTCAGTAACTGTCATATTAAATTCATTGTGACTTATTTCATTATCGATTCTTGATTTGCTCAGCAATTCATCAATTTTATTCAACTTACCTACAGCAGTGGTTACAACCTCATCGTATTCGAAAGATTTTTTTCTACTAGCATGTCCTTTAAAGATTTTGCTACAAAAACTAGTAAAGTTGCACCAAACCCTGTAAAAGCTCGAGGTACATTAAATACTGCAACTCTTAAACTAGCAGCCGTAACACCTATTCCACCGGAAACACTTGCCATACCAACTAATACCCAGTTTAAAAAAAACAACTTGCATGCTGTTGAATACTATTTTCTTACACCTAATTAGTATTCTATTTCCTTAGCTAAATCATTCTCAACTGCATTTATTTTCATCAACCTAAAATTAATTCCACGGCTGGTAGGTAATTTATCTATCATTTAAAGGTCTTAAATAGATTAACTGTATAGCAGTATCCCTTGGTGTATTAGATACTCAATAGTAAACTGACTCAAAGAAATGGGAGTAATCAATTTTATTACTTATTCTATATCAATATTATTTGGTGAATTTATTTTTAAATGAAATATTTTCATCAAAAGCATACTTAACTTACCGTAAGAGTTAAATTTAATACTGCATGGTAAATAGTGTTAATTATGTCGTTCGTTTTTGCATTTATTAGTGTATATTTTATTCATTTTATTTGTAGTTTTTAGCTTTTAGTCTTTGGTAAGCTTAATAGACTACAATATTTATGGAAATAGATTAACTTTATTTATAATTGACTTCCAGTAGGCTCCGCCGTCCCTGATTCTTTTCTAGGTGTTGTTTTAAATGCCTCGCTTTGGCCTCGCTTTGGCCTCGCTTTGAATATATAAGACCTAATCCTAACGCAGCAACTACACCACATATCAAGTAATAAATATTGTTTCAGATTTTTTTAGCTTCTCTTGTTATGTGAGTAGTTTTTGTTAATGTCAGTTCTCTCATTCATGAACCTTTGTTCTCTTTTGTTTTAAATTTTATGCTTTTGATTTCTAAAATTCTTGTGAATGTTTTTCAAGTTGTTTTCAAAGTTCAACTCCACGTGGATCTTTAATTTTTTGGGAAGTTACCTTCTCTGGTCATTTAGGAAAATTATAATTCTCTTCAATTTTACTTTCACGACCTTCCATTAATTTTGCAACGAAATTACAGTTTTTCTAAGGAGTTATTTCAGTGTTTTCAAGTTATTAGAAACGCTTGTTTTATTTCTGTCGTTTAAATAGGCTTTAGCGTCAAATAAAGTTTTTTTTATCGACTTAACAAATATCTTAAACTAATGTTGAACAAAAATTAAAGTTATCAACCCAGTATATAATGCTGATATTGGTAATCCAAACATTAAAGATTAAAATAAAGTATACAAATCCACGTGTTGTTAAGTACTCCTCTTTCAACTCTTTCTGTAATTGATTTAGGTGTTTAATTGGAAGAAATTTACTCATCAAAGATGTCATTTCTAGCATTATTACATCTGACATTTGATATTTTATCTGAACAAGCATTTAAAAAAATTCATAAGTTTTCCATATTTGTTTTGAATCCATTATATCCAACTCTAATCAGTTAAGCGTTTACCAGTTATTGCCTTCTATCAGTTAAGCGTTTACCAGTTATTTCCTTCTATGTTACATTCACAATACTAATGTTTAACTCCTGTTTGTATTTTTCATCTATTCCGTCTTTGTTTAAAAAGGTTTATCCTCTTCTAATCTTTTTTCTGAGAAATCTAATTCTTTTTTATGTTGATTTTAGCCCATTTGAATAGTGTGAAATGGCAAAAGCTGGTGAGTTGAATACGGAAATCCTGCTTATGACAAAGAAGATTTTAGTGACGATTATGATGTAAATTATTTTAATGAAAATGATGGTGCTGATGAAAATGTATCAAATGAGGATTTGATAACACTCAACAAACAGTTCAACAAGTATTTCTTGATGAATGTAAATAAATACATAAATTTGAAAAAAATGAAACAGACAATGAATTATTTAAACCTTATTTAAATATTAAAAATAGAACATTGTATTACAAAGAAATGGGTAAAGATGATATTCAACTTTCCATACAGGGTAAACCAAATAAAATGCTGTAATTTAACACTATAGCTAATACAACAGGTGAAAGAAAGCTTTCTGATTTATTAGGTTGGTAATAGAGAGAAAATATGGTATCATCCAAATAAAAATAAAATATTACAAAATTCTACAATATAAAAAAAAATAAAAATACAATCACAGACAGATAGCTAATAAGAGTTCATGAGGAAATAGAAATGCAGGAAATTAACACGAATCAACCATATAACGATTAAGTTACAAAAGTAGAGATTTTAATAGATGAATATTATGAAAGAGTTGTCAGTAATCCATGAAATAGATTATTTACGGTGCAAGAAGAAAGAACATTAAGAGGTTATTTGAATGTTGTTGGCGTATTAAATTAAAAACAGACCTAGATTGTATGACACAGAGATGGCAAATACAAAACAGACATTACTAAAGAAAAAGATGCAACTATAAAAGTTAAGTTGCAAAGACTGAAATCTAGAGTACAAACAGCAGGTCATTTAATAGATATAAAAAATAACTTTAGAGAAAATATCAACAACACCAATCTCATAGTTAAAGACAATTACCATTAGATGAAAGGTTAAAAAGACTGATCAAAGAAAAAGATGTAACTACTGCTAGTATTTTATTTTTACAGCTATTGGGATATTAGCAGCAATTCTTGGTATAACCATGGCACATTTTGTACAACAATTAACAATATGAGGAGGTGGTAGCGGTTATTAGTTCATTGATAAATTTTAAAAAAGGTACGACAAATATTGCCTACTATACTTGTTTAAGTTAGCCAAAAGATGCAACAGCAGCATTGCTTGGCACCATTAGTAGTGTAATAAGCTGGCTTTTTACAGTAGCCAGAAACGTTATTTCTTTAATAGATGATAATGCCATTTTGTTTATTTTTGCATTAATTACTATGTTCTCTGTGAATGTAATGAAAGGTGTCTTTATAGTAACAAAACGACTAGAACAAATAACTAATTATTTCAAACGAATTATTTCGAAAAGTAAATTACATCAGCTCCGGCAACCACACTCGTAATTATAAAAGTTTTCTTTTCTTTATTTCATGACCTATATATTTAATAGCATGAGGTATATTAGTTATAGTTATTGGTGCTATAATTGTAGCTACTGTCGTTGATATTGTAGGTACTGTTGTTGGTTTTGTAGGTCTTGTCGTTGCGATTGTAGGCTTGTCTATATTATTCTTATTAACGTTATTCTTTTCGTTGTCTGCGAATTTTCGAAAACGTTTTATCAACTTCTCTAGTTAAATTTTGTGTCACGTCAGTAGCATTTATTCCTAGTCCAAATAAATCTGATGACTTTTGTAAATTATTATTGCAACCTATTATTCTACCCATTTTCATCACCATATAGCTACGTAAACGAAAGATGCCACCACCGTCAACTACATAGTTTGGTCTAACTTTTGGATTGTTACGTCTAGGTTTTAGAAACAGTAACGAAAGAAAGAACGACTCAAACAAGCTTTCACAATTTATAAAATATAAATTTAATTTCCTAAAATATTAAATATTTCAAACAAACAAAGTGAAAGAATTTAAAATAACTTACAGCTTAGAAATTCCTAAATAATCCTAAATGTCCTATTGAATTTTGATAATCCGGAAGTTAATCCAAACTATTCCGAATGAAGTCACTAATGTGTTGATGTGCCACAAAAACACAGTTTTAAATCCAAATGCTGTTAATCCCAGGTAAACTCCTGTGAATGTATAATATTGTTAAGTTCCTTGAAGAATAGTACTTAAATCCAAAATGTACTATGTAGATAATAGATTTTCACCCGCTGATTTTACAAACAATAATATTCTTCCTCAATAACCTTAAAATTCTGGAGAACTGCAAAGAATGCCCATTCAGTGGTTATATTGGCATTATATAGTCTCTTAGGACGTAAAGGAGAATTTAAACTTCTAATACTACGACTTAGAATGAGTTCTGTCAACAACCTTCTTTAACCAATCAGAAACTAGGTCGCGCATGTTACTGCTTGTAGTGCCTTTGCACTACAATTAAAATACCTTATTACAAGTCAACAAGATGTTGACATAGGATTCAGGTCATACAATCTTTAACCATTGTGGGTTAAGCTGACCGACATAATTATTGATTTTTCCAGGACATAGCATGACTCATGTAAATATGTTGAAGTACAATGTACTTTACAAATAGCGTAGGCTACTGAACTAAGGAATTATAATACAATGATTATAAACCCAAATTAAAACTATTATAATTTAAAGATAATACATAATGCCATAAAAGGATATGAATATATTACTGAAATCTTGTTGTGATTTTTTAATCTGAGTCATAACCTAAAATTAGTGGTTCAAATAACTTTTTTTTACGATGTCGTTAACAGTAGAAACAGACGGTGTAATAGTTGTTCTATTTTGTACTAAAGCACCTAAAACAAATATCACATATGATCTAATACTTTGATTTGGACGCGCTATTTCTTCATCTGTTAATCCGTTATTACCTTGTAGAAAGAGATAAGTGCATCCTATTGTTTCATCGGATGTAACCATTTTATTAATTTCTTCAGCTGGCATTTGCCTCCGGTATTCAACTGTTCAGCTCTGTAGTTATATTTTCCTGTGTTAGAACGTATACAACAGCTGGTGTAAGTTGTCCATCGCCTAGATGTACAGTTTTAAGTTCTACCGGCTCGCTATCAATAAGATATTTATTTTTTTTCATTAATATATCTCCAATCATGCATGCTTAGAAGGAATATTAAAGTTATTACAAAATATGTTAAATTGAGTTATATCTACTTTGTTGACTGGAATAAACGTTCGACCATCTGATAATGGTATTGAACATTCAGACAGCAGTTTTCGCATTTGAAAGTATATACTAAATCTCTGCATTGAGTTTACTGACTCTGATATAATTTTATCTGATAAATGTAAATAAGGTATTCTAAATGCTGATGTTGCCATCTATACTGCCCAATTTAACTAACTGACAACATTTCGTACCACACTGTGCTCCATAATTATTCATTGAGTCATCATTATCTAATTTGTAAAGTGTAATTATTTAAATTGTTTAGTGTCTTGTATTTAAAATAGTACTCTTCTGTGTAATATATTGTTATCTCGTTAAATTCATTTACTATATTAGATTATATGGCTCGAGTTAACAAATTTAATGTGTTAAACTGAGTTGCAAGACAAGAATAAGCTGCGCCGCTTGTTGGTTTGTTAGGTTTTTAAATATTAAGTCCATAATTTATTTATGCAACATTTTTCATAACAAATATATTTACATAATTTAAAAATAATATATGTGTTATAAAGCCGACTTCAGGAATCCAGTTATTAACATAGTTTTTATGGGGTGAGATAAATTCAATAGATCAAGGGTGACAACTTGTTCTGTGCCTGTTTCCAAGATAGAAAGAATTATATAACTTAGACTGTATTCTGTATATAAAATTAGAGAGTTAGTTGTTTGGTCTTCTATGACCGTTTTGTTTCTGAACCTTACTCATAAGTGTGTTGTTTGGACCTATATGATTTGAAAAGTGCGGGGATGGTCCTCGCCTTCGCATCCTGCTAACTTTATATTGGATATTTTTGGTTTGAATAATTTAATAAATCAGGTTTAGGTAAGGATATATGAAATATAGGGCTAAATTTTGAAATTAGAAGTCATGAAGATTGGATCATAGGGTGGGAGGGATCTTTCATTAAATTCTGATGACCAGTGGACAAGGGTTTTTAGTAAAAATTCTGAGTGCAAGTGGAGGATTTTCAGTAAAAGTTTGATGACCAGCGCAGGATTTTGAGTACAATATTTTATGTTCACAAGTAAAGGATTGTGAGTAAACAATTCTGATAACCATTGGACTAGGGTTTTCAGTAAAACGTTCATGAAAACATTAGACCACTAACACGTAAAATTTTGTAAAATAGTTAATATTTGAACACTAAAAGTTAGAAATTTGGGTGACAATTATTTAAAATGTGTTTTGTTGGTTAAAATTGTCAACAAATCTGTTAATAATTTAGGAAAATAGGGCAAAAAGTTTAGATTTTGGGGTAAAAAGTAAACTTTCAGTAGAAAAGTGCTTTGAAACAGTGTTTTTAGCCAAATTTGTCAAAATGTGACTAAGAAAAGCAAAATATGGGTAAATAATGAAGTAACTGTCCCAGGGCCTAGGCTTTATATCAAACTCTTGATGTCATCCTTCATGTCGCAGTAAAAGTTGTTTGTCTCGACAAGAATGCACAGAGAATCTGTGTCAGTCATGTCAGTGTAAAAGTTATTTGTCTCGACATGAATGCACAGAGAATCTGTGTCAGTCATAAGTAGTCTCATCCTATCACCGTATTTGCTTTTTTTTTACTTGTTGTAGCAGAATTTACACACCAACCATTTTGATAGCTCTAACAATGTAAAACCACCATAAATAGGTTTCATTAGTTTGATCATTCTGTTTTTCATACTGTCCAATATCAAGTCATCATCTATTATTGTCATCCTGGCAAACGATATATCTTTTTGACATTTGCAAAATGCAATTTCATCTGGACATATTTAACTATTGTTCTTTTCCCGAGATTTTCCATTTGCTTCCCAAATACTGAATTATCCATCAATTTAAGAAAGGCTTTTGCGAAATTGTTGGTAGCTTTTGTTTTGTGTCTCAAAATGGTATTCAGTTCAATGTATGATTTAGTTAGAGGCTACTGACAACTTTGCATATTTTTCTTTTCACTTTCAAACCCAGTTGCATGTAAAACTTCAAGTTTCTGTAATGTATTACATATTTATCTATATATTTCAATGTAGACAATAGCTTTGGTACAGTTGGTCTAGCACGAATTCACTTGCATGGACAAACAAATCTCTCATCTGTATTGTTTACCTTGACGCAGACCTTTGTATTGTTCACCCATCCAGGCAAATCTATATACGAACTCCTCGTATTGAATACAACCTGTCTACGTGTAATGTTAAATATTTAATTCTATCAAATCAATCTCGAACTTTCACTTATTTCCTGTCCAAAATTAGTATAAAAAATGTCGACTAAATGTTTAATTATAACATCCATTTTACCTCTGTGTTTAATGTTCTTATGTCTAGTTCTATGGTAAAATTCTCTGTATTCAGCCTTCTCTCAATCATGGGTTGATCTATTCACGAATCTAATCGTTAAGACAAGCTGAACGTTTACAGAAACAAACTGACGGATTTTCCTGATGATGACCTTTATCACATAGGGTTCGGTGTCATTGAAACATTTATACAAATCTTAATTGTTACCACCATAAAATCTCAAATTACTTACATTTCTCTTGAATGAATCTCTAATTTTTTTCGCGAAGATTTTGTTTACATTCTTTAAGACAGTGTGACCCTATTAGCAGAGTCTTTTATGTTTTTCTCACGTGCTTTGGAATCGGTTGATCAAGTACAGAAGTCTTCATCTCAGATTTATTTAATTGGCAAAAGTTCAATATATTTTACTACTACATTAAATGAAATAGTAAAATGTTACAATTGTGTAATGTAAAATCACAAAACAAAAGGTAAAGAGAGATCAATTTTACTGTGTCTACTTTTACGAGTTACTTTTCTTAGTAGTAGTATATATATATGGCATTCTGGAAAAACTAACCAATGATTGTTTTCAATTTTTTTTTCAAAAACTCAAAGAAACGACTAATAAAACTGAAGAGCATAAAGGCATTTAATCGTATTTATTTGCCTCTCCTTTGTAAAAAGAATCACAAAAAGACTTGCACGCTTAAAAAGATATTTAGAAAAAACTTATGTATGTAAATCAACCACATACTATTTTGTAATTAACGGTGACAACAACAGTATATAAGGAAATCTGCATCCTTAACTATTTAAGCCCATCTCAGTATCTAACGCTGGCCACAGATAAAAACATTGCATGATAGGTTTTGGAAACACAAATAAAAACAAAATTAAAAATAAAAGTAGCTACGTAAGTGGTTTGAAGTAACCTATTCAGCCTGAGAAGCGATACGGAGGAGCTGGTCTTATGCATAATACATGCATTCGGAGCCTCGTGACACAGTGGTAAATAAATAAACAAAAGGCCAAATGAGCCTCCGTGTGTACAAAGTAAGTACCGTATTATACATCCGGTACCAACTGCAAACTGCATAGATCCAGATCAGCCGTCGCATAATGCGCCGGCAGATCAAGGTCTATGTTGTTTGCAATTGGACTCTGATTATACTCGAGCCTATACGGTAGCCTAGATCAGCCAGAATGGCGATAGGAAGGTGCTGGTACCATGAGTGACATGCGTACAAAGTCACATGAAACTAGTAACACAAAAAGTCCTAATTTTTGTTTGTGGTAGTTGTCCAGACATCGCATTAGCTATCTACTCATAGAGAACAAAGTAGGCAGAACAACAAAAACAACAATAATTTTAATAATATAAATCCACTATGTTGAAGAGTGACAATCAATATGAAATACGAAAATGATATGCAATATGAAGCAGTCATTTTTATAATTTCGTCTAAGATACTAATACGAATGGATTTCAACAAAAGATTTTCAATTTCGTATATACATTTAAATATCTCGTTTTTGTATGCAAGCCATCGTGACAGATTTGGAAGAAAGAGGACGGATTACGATAGAATCTTGGAATAGTCAGAGCAGATACCGAAGTCTCGAATCTTTATGAGTGCAGAATTCAAAATGAAGGCAGACAATTGATATCCTTGCACCAACTGTTTAAACACTATTGTTCAAACTGGTCCAACACTGTGAGAATATCCAGTAAATCGATATCCATTGTCTACCTACTTTGATATTTAGACTGTGCGATGATTGTTCACACTATTTTGTACTTTGTCTGTAAGAAAATCCTGATAATGTTATGATTTTAATTTTCCTCAAGTTCAAGTTACTGACCTTAGAAATTCCGGACATTTCATTTTAATAACGTCTCCAAAAAGATTCGAGATCACGGCTCAAGGACAGCCATAAATATTTCTTTCTATACAAACTGTAGGAGATAAAATCGGTAAACAAACGACTTACTTCTACGTCAGTTATTTGCATCAAAATGGCGAAACTTGTCGTATGGTCACAATAACACGTGGTCTTCAAATCATCCGTAGATACTACCGAGCATCCCTCCGTGGACCAAGTTCTAAAATAAACACATGAAAAATAACAGAGAAATTTCAGCTAGAACGGATTGGTCAGACAGTTTCTAGTCCAAAATAAATCATTTCAGAAGGTAAACCAAGATGGTCGAAAATTGGAAATTAAGCGACGTTCGTTTCTTCAAAAGAACCCGCGACACATCTATGCACTAGAAATCTATTTTTTTTACGTCCTCGAATTGTGTACACTACCCTTTCATACAGAGTATATAGTATTTAATTGTATACACCACCCTTTCATACAGAGTATATAGTATTTAATTGTGCACACTATCCTTTCATACAGAGTATATAGTATTTAATTGTGCACACTATCCTTTCATACAGAGTATACAGCATTTAATTGTGCACACTACCCTTTCATACAGAGTATATAGTATTTAATTGTATACACCACCCTTTCATACAGAGTATATAGTATTTAATTGTATACACCACTCTTTCATACAGAGTATATAGTATTTAATTATGCACTCTACCCTTTCATACAGAGTATATAGTATTTAATTGTATACACCACCCTTTCATACAGAGTATATAGTATTTAATTGTGCACACTATCCTTTCATACAGAGTATATAGTATTTATAGCATTTAATTGTGCACATTATCCTTTCATACAGAGTATACAGTATTTAATTGTGTACACTATCCTTTCATACAGAGTATACAGTATTTAATTGTGTACACTATCCTTTCATACAGAGTATACAGTATTTAATTGTGTACACTATCCTTTCATACAGAGTATACAGTATTTAAATGTGCACACTATCCTTTCATACAGAGTATACAGTATTTAATTGTGTACACTATCCTTTCATACAGAGTATATAGTATTTGATTGTGCACACTATCCTTTCATACAGAGTATATAGCATTTAATTGTGCACACTATCCTTTGATACAGAGTATACAGTATTTAATTGTGTACACTATCCTTTCATACAGAGTATACAGTATTTAATTGTGCACACTACACTTTCATACAGAGTATACAGTATACAGTATTTAATGTAAAGACTAAAGCTGTTAATGATATCAGGTGTGATGATCCTATGACGTGTATGGAAGCTGACTGAGTTGGTGGCAAATTGTATGGGAATTTCGTGCTAAACAATATTTCCATTCACTCCAAGAAGAATGAAGTGTTTGTCTTGTCAATTGTTTGTTGATAAATAGATTAGAGACGAGCGGAGTGCTACAAATGGTCGCCATTACTGCAAGAGCTGTTCGTCACCAAATTCGACGATGATGCAGGGTAGTTATCAGTCCTTTGTTGGTCAATTTGGCGTCATTACAAACAAATAAATAAAATTTACATATTTTCTATTTGTTTCAAACACTTTTCCCTATCATGAACCTTAAAAACTTAGCGAAACATCCGCCGACCCATTAATGGCTAGTATTAGGTATATTTAGTATTTACGCCACTCGGATATCCATGGTGTCAGTAGCGAAGTGGTTAGCGTCACGAATTGTTTGTTATACGGAAGAGTATAGGATAGCCTTTTGTCGTTGCTCGATAACATTTTATAAAGGTATCACCAAATTAATTGAGTCAATTAGAGGTTATTACATCCCTCTGTAGTCCGTAGGAAAAATAATTACTATCTTTTTTTCTCTGATTTACCAGTGAAGGATTCTATTTGCACTCAGTATAAAGTAGCATTAAAAACTAAACAGAAAATAAAATTTTGTTTAAGTTCAGCCTCTTTGCTTTTGCGTAGGACGACGAAACAAAAAGGTATAATTCTGGCCGGTCCCAGGAAGATAACTTGCACTACAAATTCCAGTCATTTTTATTAAATGCATCTATCTCTAAAAAAAATGCAATATAACCTATGCTGATTTGTTATATGTTGTGTCCAAGTTAGTGCTTAACACACGTAAGGTAGTGTTAATGCAGATAAATGTATCACTAATGCACTGGATTTAATTTTAACAAATAAGAAAACATCAAGAAAATGTACAAGGAACTCATTTAGAGTAGAGATGCCTAAATGCAGATTTTAATGTTTTTATTTATTTAACTGTGTTTGGTCTTTTAAGTTATTTTCAGTTATTTTTGAAAGGAATGATTATATAAGTTCGAAATTGTTATTCTTCATGTAGAAATAAGTATGGCTGTACTATTTGCTAATGATAACCATCCTATGAATGGTTCCTGTAGTTCAAATATCCTTCAATATCCATGCATTTCCAGTCGAGTATTTAGACCATCCTATGAATGGTTCATGTACTACAAATATCCTTCAATATCCATGCATCTCCAGTCGAGTATTTAGACCATCCTATGAATGGTTCCTGTACTACAAATATCCATCAATATTCATACATCTCCAGTCGAGTATTTAGACCATCCTATGAATGGTTCATGTACTACAAATATCCTTCAATATCCATGGATCTCCAGTCGAGTATTTAGACCATCCTATGAATTGTTCATGTACTACAAATATCCTTCAATATCCATGCATTTCCAGTCGAGTATTTAGACCATCCTATGAATGGTTCATGTACTACAAATATCCTTCAATATTCATGCATCTCCAGTCAAGTATTTAGATATGGCAATTTATTGTCATATCTTTCCTTGTGACCCTTTAATCTTAATCTTTTTTCAAACAGAAATTTTATTGTCAGATTTGATAGCTCCTTGTTGTTTTTAAAAAAAGCGCATTCTTTAAAAATACAAGTAAGTAAACGTCACTTAAATGTTATGAAGAGTCATATAAGAAAGTCCATGTTTGATCACATGACCAGATGAAGAGTCATATAAAAAGGTCCATGTTTGATCACATGACCAGTCTTTTTTTAATACTTTAACTTTGCTTTTATTTCTACTTTCCTCTGTAAGAGAAACTCCTTACAGGATTCATTTTTTTTGTAAGAATGGGTTGTTTGCACTGACGTCTGAGGTGTGTAAGAGAATCCTTTATGCGCGAAATATTGTATAATTTAAAATATTCACCAGAATCCCTTTCATTTGTATAATATAAAATATTCATTAGAATGCCTTTCTGTGGTATAATACAAATTATTAACCAGAATGCCTTTCTGTTGTATAATATAAATTATTCACCAGAATGCCTTTCTGTGATATAACATACATTATTCACCATAATGCCTTTCTGTGATATAACATAAATTATTCACCATAATGCCTTTCTGTGATATAACATACATTATTCACCAGAATGCCTTTCTGTGATATAACATACATTATTCACCATAATGCCTTTCTGTGATATAACATACATTATTCACCATCATGCCTTTCTGTGATATAACATACATTATTCACCATAATGCCTTTCTGTGATATAACATACATTATTCACCATAATGCCTTTCTGTGATATAACATACATTATTCACCATAATGCCTTTCTGTGATATAACATACATTATTCACCATAATGCCTTTCTGTGATATAACATACATTATTCACCATAATGCCTTTCTGTGATATAACATACATTATTCACCATAATGCCTTTCTGTGATATAACATACATTATTCACCATAATGCCTTTCTGTTGAATAATGTGATGTATTTCATTGTTTGATCAACATACTTACCCCTCATCGGGTTTGTAAAAAGCACACAGATAATTCATCACACTCTTATTTAATTTCTCCTTGTGAATCTGAAACAAAGATATATATTGAAATAAATTGTCTGTACCACATTGTCCTGGTGTATATTCCATTTTTAAGTTATAAATATTCACTACCTCAGCAACCTAAGCAAAAAAAAAAAAAAAAAAAAAAAAAAAAAAATTAAAAAAAGATATTAAAAACTATGAAGAAAGCCGTTAGTAGCCAGCGTAGAATGATATATTTCGTTACTTTATTTTTTTATGTACATCTAAGCTTTCTGAAAAAGAAAAAAAACTTCTATCGAAGTATTATCATATTTATCATTCAGCAAAAAATACAGAAAAAATAATTTGAGAATGAAATGCGAGCTGACGACATGTTTGGTAAAGCCGATAGGTAAATTGACACAAAACTATTAATTCTTTATCGCAGATTAAATTATCAAAGCAAGAAACACATTTATTTATTTCAACAGCTTAACTTGTTCAATCAAAGAAAGAAGACATCATTTGAGTACTGCAGAAACCTTACACGAGGTCAACGTTTTCAAGACAGTGTATCAATTGAACATGTAGATTCCAGTATTGGAAAGAAATGTATTTATTTTATGCTAGGCAGTGAATTACTGGATTTTCCGAGTAAAATAATTATGATATTTCACTGCAGTGAAAAAATATCATATATTTTTTCACTAGCCGTCAATAGATATTGATAACATTATAAGTAAGTAAGAAATTTTAAACATTTTGTAAGACGCTATCGTAGTATAAAGCTTAAGATGGCTGATTCGCATTCAGGCGAACCGGGTTCAAATCTTCCAAAGTACCAATTTTTTTTCTTTTCATCTGCTGTTTTTCCTTGAATTGGGAAGGAGCATTATGTAACTACTTATATTTTATGTGCAGATATACACAAAACAGAGCAGAACATAAGCGGTAAACTGCTGACATTATCCCGCGGGATGCAGTAAGAAATCAGCTACTTCAGTGTGTTATACAAATTGCTAGACAATACGTTTGAGCATAAAATAAAAAGAATATTTTCTTGCTCCGAGTGAATAACGGATATATTTCATCTCGTGGGTGAAAAACCTCAGTATTTTCACGAGTGGCGAAGCATTTCACGAGTGGCGAAACCATGAGTGAAAATACTGAAGTTTTTCACCCACGAGATGAAATATATCCGTTATTCACTCGGAGCAAGCAAATATCCGCTCTATAATTTTGCTCTTTGAATACAAAACAATGGATATATCCCTTACCGAAAAAAATCTCATATGATACAAAATAAATCTACGTCTAAGCGTCACCATCAAATGTTTTGAATTTTGTATGAGCAATTGTTCTATTTTAAGAAGAAATACATCATATACATTTATCAGACGCTATATATGATTCTTAAATATTTATAATCATAAACACTTTCATTTCTTACCAAACTGGATTTTGAGAGATGGGGAAGCTGAAATGAATTTGTCATAGAGTATCTCCGTGTTGTTGAATAGGCTGACAAACACATCACTGGGCTCACCAGATAAACTGTTTCCAATTTTCCATTGCTATAAAAAGACATACCAACAAGTTAAGGCATTAGATAAGGAATAAATTGCCAAATAATAGTGTACACATTATGTGTGCGATACACATGCTATACGTTCTACGACTACATTGAAAATAAATATAGCATAAAATATATAATCAAACATCCCACAAACATTAGAAAAGTACATACTCTGAAATTTATAATATATGGGGTGGGGGTGTCGCCGGTTAAAAATATTAACATAAACTGAGAGTAATTTTGAGACAAAATTGCTACTAATTTCTCTCCGTCGTCCTTTATCGTACTCGCCACACCGCGGGGTGTCGGGGGAGTGTCGGGATGAGGTTTCTCCCTTCTATTCCTGGGATTCTGAGTGTATTTGGAGCGGAATATCAGGCAGACACAGCATCCTTCTTCAATTTCGCTCTTGCATTATGGTATCCAAGCTGGGTTAATTTCGCAGGATGATGTTCATAATGTTCCTTGGAAAACTATAGCGAGCAAAGGGATTTCCTAGTCGCGGGTTTAAAGACTCTTTCTTTGTAGTAGAGGGTCCAAGCATTTTTGTTTATACCTTCTTCCTTTTTGTTACGTGCTTGCTATTGCGGCCAAAGTCAACACAATACGGCTTACATCGACATGGATGATAAATTTTCAATGGCAATAACTATAATTCCTCAGGCTGTGGGTAGCCAGTAAGACGTCATCGGTGGAAATTGCCGATTTATGACGAACGAAATTTGCATAATTTTGCCCCAGCATGTAAAATTCGATGAAAACAGCATTTTTTTTATTGTTTTCATGTCACACGGCGGAATTATATTGAAAATGTAATTATCAACGTATAATTGTCGAAATCTGAGAGTTTTACTTTCTTGTGAGTTTCATTAACCACTAAACCGTTGTACTTTTTATCTACTGAATAATTTATATCTCCAAGGAATTAACCTTGAGTTTTCTATGAAAAAAGAACGATCCACATTCGTAATCACCTAGTCTCAACGTATATATATATATATATATATATATATATATATATATATATATATATATATATATATATATATATATATATATATAAAAATAATAATAATAATAATAATAATAATAATAAAACACCCAAACAAAAAGCTTATCATAAATTGGAAGATTATTTAATGATGTTCCAGAAATTTTCTCGTAGAATTCAGATGTCAGCAGTTACAGAATCGATAATACCAATTTGTACTTTAGAGAAACCCAATTCCGAAATTAGAATAAACTCTTAGATGGTGGAAAGACTATTCTGACAGATATACAAAACTAATTAAATTGGCTAAAAATATGTGTCACTGCTACTTCAGTTCAGTCAGGGAGGATATTCTCACTTGGTGGAAATGTCGTAAAGATGTTGTCAGTCTACAGTTCATGTGAATATGCAAATATTTCTAGTTAAGAGCTATGAACTGTGTAGTAGGGAACAAACGGGCCAGACAAATTAGAAATTGTTATGTGGAACTGAGATTTATATTGCAAAGAAAATGTAAATACAATAAATATTCATTATATGAGTTATTTGTAGTCATTCAGGCATTAGTGGCACTTCATTTTTTCACATTACTTTCTCATCTGATTATCCGTCTCAATCTGACTGAAAAATGGTTTTACGGTTAAACATTTAAGCGATTATATATATATATATATATATATATATATATATATATATATATATATATATATATATATATATATATATATATATATATATACGTATGTATGTATACACACACACACACACATACACACGCATTATGACATTTATTTGTAATTTCATTTATCTCCAATGGAACACAGGACATTTTGCTCATTATTGAAAAAGAACAAACGATGGACATCCATCTGACACAGTAGAATGATATAGTTGTTTTTGATACAAAGGTTTCTAATAGTTATGAATTATATACTAATAAAGATTTGTTTTGTTTTACTTGAAACTGATGTTTTTTTGTGACACGCTTCGAAAGGTTCAAAATGCTTTTTTGTGACACGCTTCGAAAGGTTTAAAACGCTTTTTTGTGACATGCTTTTTTGTGACACGCTTCGAAAGTTCAAAATGCTTTTTTGTGACATGCTTTTTTGTGACACGCTTCGAAAGGTTCAAAATGCTTAGTTACCTGTTGGAAAAGTTCACTTTTGATGACGAATACATTGTGTTGAGCATCAAAATCGAAACCTGTATTTTTTCTGAAATACACAAGGATATATTCACATATTAACTGAGGAAAATGAATTCTCATAGAGAGAGAGAGAGAAAAAAAAAATTCCCAGCTCAGCGTTTGGGTGGCACCCTCAACCTTGTGTAATACAGTTACATTATAAGTTGATTATTAATGAAATAAAACTTACGCATTCTGTGTGGTTATTGTAAAAAATATGGCTCGTAGGCCTCACGGCAGCGATGACGATATCCCAAACAACAAAATCAAATGATCTGTCATTACTATAGGATAAATTGTTATGTAATTGTATTATGCCTCGGTCGGAAATGTATTAAAACAACAAACTTACTTATTTTTACTGCCTTTTACGATGCAGCAGTCTTTCGCTTCTCTGGTATGTACTGGATTAATAAGGATGTTGTTTCAAACCAAAATTAGAAAAATTGCCATAATTTAAAATTAGGGTGGCAATTATGATATTAACATTTTAAGAGATATAAACATTTCCTTCTACACTAAAGAGACATTAATATAGAAAATGCCTAGTTCCACTCATCTGTCATAAACTGTCACCACTCATCTGTCATAAATTGTCACCACTCATCTGTCATAAACTGTCACCACTCATCAGTCATAAACTTTCACCACTCATCTGTCATAAACTGTCACCACTCATCTGTCATAAACTGTCAACAAACTGTGGCATATTCGAAGTTCTACTCAGCAGCTGACTAATAGCATGTGCTGAATAAATCGTTACGTAATGCTGACTAGAGCGTTATACTTGTTTGAACCATGTGCAGCAAAGAAAAACGCTAAACAGATCAGTGGCAGATCTAGAACCGTGCACGGAACGGAAACCCAAGTTGATTAATGGCAGATCTAGCACCCTGCCCTGAACGGGGGGGGGGGGGGGGGTTCGTTGATGAGTCATTGCGATTATACAAAATTATGACACGACATTTGACTTTTTTGCAATACATGATGCGAAATTTTATTGCATATTTGATTATAATTTGTGTTTTCTATCTTTTTACATTTAGATATATAAGGGGCCTTATAAGTAGATAGGTTGTTAGCTATATAGGTATGAGATATATCCAACACACATTGTAATCCCCTCCTTGATCCGCACCTGTTATCTTCATAAAAAATATATTAAAAAATATTAAAGAAGTCCCCGTTGTTATAACTTCCACTTGATTATATAAATGTGTCATTGATTGTTCTACACGCGCAAAATTTCTTTCAGTGTATTTTGCATTATGTTAAATAGAAAAAGTCTTTTGAGATCACGCTATTGTATACGGTACAAAGTGTGGTTATTTGAGCTTTGGCGCCAGCCAATTTTACCAGTTTTGTTTTTGCTCTGATTACCTCCAATCCTTGCTGGAGGGCTATTTTCCTCGAAAGACAAGATGTTAACGATCGTGTTCGGGAAGGACCCCTCATACTGGAAAGATGTAATGCTTTGCGGAGACTGAGAAGACATGAACACTTCTGAAATAGCACAAAGGGGTTGTACAATTGACAAGTGTTAAACGTTCGCCTAGAATATATAGAAAATCCGTAAATTTAATGTCTCGCCTGCAACGATGTCGCTGCAGCCCTAGTAACAAATGACTAAACAAGTCATGTGGCCTTGACCTCTGACATTTTAACCACTCCATTCTTCGGGTAATATACGACAATACAATATAGCAATACATATATTGAAGCAGAATATAAACTCCCTTACACAACTCTTAACAATTTACCCTGAAAAACGAAACAACTCACATTTTGACCTTGACCTTTGACGCCTGGATTCATCATCTCCAAAGATACGCCATGAATACTGATGAAACTTAAAACTCTCATGCCTATCTACAGACACATGATATAAGTCCCCCCCCCCCCCAAAAAAAAAAAAAACGACCACTGTGAACTTGACCTTTGACTTTTTGGTATCCAATGGTAAATGTCTTTAATTAACTGATGCCAATTCATCCATGGCAATGCTAGATAGATAAAAAAAATCTATATTTATCGAGAAACCCAACTAAAATGTTAACAAATGCTCCATGTGACCGTGTCCTTTGAACTCCTTGGCCGTATATGTTTAATAATATTCTCTCCACCCCCACCCCCCATGCATTTGTGGGCAAAGTCTTTTAATGATCCCCTGATAAAAAGCAGATGTTACCCTTTTAAAAAATCAACAGTTGACACTAGACGAACAGACGGGCAGTCATTGTGGCCACTATGTCTCACATGTACGGAGATACATGTATTCATGCAATAGTTCACTATGGGTTTTTGATTATTCCTTTTTTTTTTCCTATTAAGATTACACATAATTGATTTGCTATATGACTTCAGAAATGAGTACTGGATAATTGATTTTCTATAATGTATGCTTGGTTTATATGACTTCAAATGAGTACTGCAGAAACTATACATTGTAATTCATTCTAACTCCTAGTAGTATCTGGATTACGTTCTGGTGATTGCTGTTATGTACAATAATAAATAATCAATAGAACAAACTATTAATATTTTTTTAGGTTCTGAAAAACTTCACTCAAAATAGACCTAGTCCAACACATTTCAAACCTATTTTGAAGAAAGAAAAAACCTTTATATGTACAGAAAAGTACATGCACAAATGCCTTCACACCATAGTGGTCATATTTTCAAACCATACTGGTCACTGATGTTCAAAGTGTCAATTAAAAGTGGTCATATTTTCAAACCACATTGGTCGCTGATGTTGAAAGTATCAATTAAAAGTGGACATATTTTCAAACCATATTGGTCACTGATGTTTAAAGTGTCAATTAAAAGTGGACATATTTTCAAACCATATTGGTCACTGATGTTTAAAGTGTCAATTAAAAGTGGTAAAAATGTATCTGAATGTCTTTGATGAAGGTGTAGAAACCAATTTTTTAAATTTAATCAATTCTTGTGGCAGCTTATTAAATGTTTTACCAATAACAAAAATTACCATGGTGTAATTTATGTACCACAAGAAGTTGGAATTAATTACAGTGTATAGTTTTTGCTGTGTTTTTGAAGTCATATAGCCAAAATACATATTGTAATGATCATTGTGGACATAAATCTTAATAATAATAATACTGCTTTGTGTCAATAAAGTTCATCTTTAATATATACACCTTGTACATATTTACTGTATTTAACGGAAATTTAAATATTTAAATGCGACTTTGGTAGTGTGTGTGTGTGTGTGTTACCATCCATTATAATGTTTTCTGTAATCCTAAAATGCCATCTTGTGGCTGTTTATAATGAATACAGTCTAAAATCTCGAGTCTTAAACTGTTTCAAAACCCTTTCCTCTTATAAATGGTATGATCAAATGGTTTAATAAAACTCTTCAAGTAATGCTTGTATCAAAGTCATACCAAAGTAATGTGTATGTCAGATATACATTTTATTTCTGATTAAAGGTTTCATTGTCAGAGGCCGCTTCACAGTTACTTAATGAATATGGTCTGTTTCGTAATTAACCCTCATAAAGTTCTTTCCACTTATCAATAATGCGCATGCGTCCGTAAACCTGTCCACTTCCGGTCGCGTCCATAGTCATACTCCATACATACAGGCCCGGCCTGCCCATACTGTATCGACACAAAGAACTTGCAGATATCACTCTGGGGAAAATACAATAAACTGCGCCCGCTTGCAGACTGGTTATTTCAAGCATATACATTTTGATTCCATCCTTTAAGCAAGTGTTTACATTATCAAGATTGTGATGGTATAATGTGCATGACATCAAAAAGACGTGACGCTGACACACAAAGAAAATGATGTTACAATATTCTTCCTGGCTGACATAAATTTTACTTTTGTTTGCCTTAAATGTGTGACTTGGAATGCTTTGCTTTGTATTAATAATTTAATCTGCCTTTGCTAACGCTCACTGCGCCGTCTAGGGCCCCAAAATTGGTGGCGTCTCGTGATCAAGGCTTATTCGCAATCGGAACATCCTCGGCCTTTTCCAGAAAGTCGAGAAAGAAACCTCACTCACCACCATGTATAACTATATTCTAAACAACTTTTGTTCACAGGGCACAATATGGCGGCTGAAGGAGACAAAGTCACAACCGGAACATTGTCGGTCTTTTCTGTCGTAACATATGTGATGCACTGTGCCAGAGGCGTATCACCGAGCACATCAAATTGATGTGTATTCCTACAACTATTACCGAGGTTATTTCTTGACTTCACGGAAATGGTTGAGCGATGTTCCGATTGGGGTAATTCGCTGACTACTGAGTAACACTTCCGGTGGTCGTGAGACCGCAGATAAC